>JAKSZU010000013.1:19229026-19556526 GCA_026018925.1 Tupaia tana | reverse complement strand
ATATCTGTGGCCCTTAAAACATAGCCAACTAATTATCAACAAAGGGCACAAGACAATCCAGTAAGTAAAATAAAATTTCTTCAGCAAATGGTGCTGAAAATACTGCATATTACCACCAGCAGAAAAAATGAAACTGGACCCCTATCTCTCACCATTAGCAAAAATGAACTCAATACGGATCAAAGATCTAAACATTAAACCTCAAACTATAATACTACTGTTAGAAAACATGGGGGAAAATCTTGGAGACACTGGAGTAGGCAAAGACTTTTTAAATAAGACCCCAAAACACAGACAGTAATCCCAAAAATAGACAAGTGGGACTACAGCAAGCTAAAAAGCTTCTACATAGCAAAAGAAATAATAATTAGGATGAGGAGACAACTCTCAGAATGGGAGAATATATTTGCAAACTATGCCTCAGCTAAGGAACTGATAACCAGAATATATAGGAAACTCAAGCAACTTACCCACCAAAAAAAAAGAAAAAGAAATCAATCAAATTAAAAGATGGGGGAACCAGCAGTTAGCGTAATGGCTATGTCGCTGGACTCCCACGTAGTCGACCGCGGTTCGCGTCTCGGACCCGGTGGCTTACAACTCACGCCGGGCGCGTGTGCGTGCGTGCCCAAGATCCCGAGAGGAGAATGGAGGAGAAGGGATTGTGGCGTGACCATCCCCCCTGGGGGGTGATTTCTCGCTTTCTGTCTCTATGTCTCTCTCTGTCTGTCTGGCGAGCGCATGCCCCCTAAAGCAAAAAACCTCTCCAAAAAAAAAAAAAAAAAAAAAAAAAAAAAAAGATGGGCAAATGACCTAAACAGATAACCTTCCAAGAAAGACATACAAAAGTCAAAAAAGTATTTGAAAAAAATGCTAAATAAATGTTTTATTATAAGGGAAATGCCCATCAAAACCACAATGAGATGTCATTTGACCCCCGTCAGAATGACTAAAATAAAGAGATTAAAAATGATAAGTGCTGCTGAGGCTGTGGTGAAAAGGGAATTCTTACATAGTTGATGAGAATGAAAATAGTACAATCATTGTGGAGAACAATATGGGGTTTCCTTAGAACCTACAAATGCAGGGACCAGCAGTTAGCATAATGGCTATGTCGCTGGATTCCTATGTAGTCGACCGCGGTTCGCGTCCCAGACCCGGTGGCTTAAACTCACGCCGGGCGCGTGTGTGTGCGTGCCCAAGATCCCAAGAGGAGAACGGAGGAGAAGGGATTGCGGCGTGGCCATCCCCCCTGGGGGGTGATTTCTCGCTTTCTGTCTCTCTGTCTTTCTCTGTCTGTCTGGCGAATGCACGCGCCCTATAGCAAAAACCTCTCAAAAAAAAAAAAAAAAAAAAGAAAAGAAAAAGAAACCTACAAATATAATTGCCATATGACCTGGTAATTCTGCTCTTAGGTATCTACTCAGAGGATAAGAAAACCCTCAGATGGAAAAGCACTTACTTACACATCCATGTTTATTGCAACATTATTCACAATAGCTAGTACATGGAATCAGCCCAAATGTCCAAGAACAGATGAGAATATTGAAAAATAATGTGACACATATACACCATGGAATACTACTCAGCCATAGAAAACAATGAGGCCCTGACATATGATAGAAAGTAGACAAATATGGAAAATTTAATGCTGAGTGACGCAAGCTAGACTATAAAAGACAGGCATTGTATGTCCCTGCTTGATAACAAATGTCTGCACTCTATGGCAAAAACTGAAAATTAAGAAGATATAATAGCATGGAGGGCAACTGTTGATCCTAGAGACAGTATGGGGGGGTTGGGTAACAAGGAGTGTGAGGGAGAGGATCGGGAAAAACAAACAAAACATGTGATAGATACAAAAACTGAAAGTTATCTGTTGATGATAATATGCATTGTATTCATGCTTTGACTTGACTAATAAACAATGTATTCATGTTGTATACTGTAAAGATGTACATAAATATAAATTATAAATAATTACTGATTAAAAAAAATACCAAAACGCCTACCACAGAACTAGGTTGCCAAGGGTAAAGAAAATACAGTGATGTTTTGCTTCCCAAAATAACAGTGATTTAAAAATATATATATCTGATATATACTCCCTCATTTAGATATTATTTTCTATATCTGAAAATTTAACTCTGAAAAGGATTTATTTTTAAGTTTGTGGAAAAGCCAGGCAGTATGTCTCTAGGACAAAAGAAATTGGGCAGATCACTAATAAAGTGGTAATTTGTATGGGTGCACATGTGTGTGTGTAGTTGTACATGGAAGTCTGGTCAGCTGAGAAATTTGGATATATACATGCAAAAATAATGTTATTCCCTTACCTCACACCATAAAGAAAGAAGTTAACTTGAAATAGATTATAAATTAAATTTGAGTTGGTTTTAACTTTTAAAAAATAATTACATCATCTTATTTATATTATTATTGTTTTTTAAATATTTGCTGTAGGGCACAAGTTCTCACCAGAGAGACAGAGAGAGAGAGAGAGAGAGTGAGTAAGTGAGAGAGCAAGCTAACAGATCCAAGACTCAAACCACAGTTGGCCTATGTGAGAGTCCAGTGCCCTAACCACCTGGTTTTAACTCTTAAACCTAGAATTTTTATATTCTCATTCCACAGCTAAAAAAAAAACAGAGATTATGAGAGTTTAAGTAAATTGCCTAAGATTATACAGCAAACACAAAATTCATACAGAATTTTCAATTCCCAAGTATTTTTTCACTCTGTTCCAACTGTTTATTAAATTCCTAATAAATGTAGATAAGTCAGTTCTGGGAAGATTGAATCTGAAAAAGCAGTCTTTATATTTTCCCACCATCTTAAAAACCCAACTAGTCAAGTAAGATTTTTAAAGTGCCTGGTAGCAACTTGTAAGATTGCTCGTTATTTCCTGATTTCTAGCCTGAGGGGATCTTTGGCAAACTAGAATGTGTGCTGTTGGTAAACAACCCAAAGCTATTTATTAATTGGAGATAAACAAAAATGCAGTTGGATTTGATTCTGCAAACAAACACAAAGCATCTCATATGCAAATATGGTATTTTGAACTAGGGAAGAAAAAAAAAAAAAAAAGGAGAAAGAAACATTTCAGTATTACCCTCCTGCAATGGAAAAGCTCAGAATAACAGGCACAGGATTTATGGTTGTCATTTTTTTCACTAACTGGTTGTGCGTCTCCTTCAGTAACCTTCTCTAAAGACCCTTACAGCCTTATTTGTCCATATTTAAGCTTATGGAAGAGAGGGTAAGTGTGAAGACAAAATAATATTAAAAATGAAAACGAAATTAATACCAACATAACTGTATATTAAGAAATTTTGTTGAACAAATCAATAAAATGAGTAAGTGTGATGTGTTGGAAATATAATGGCCTCTGAAGTCAGATAAGTAGTAACAATTGCAATAATTCCGTATAGTCTCTATCCTTTACTAAACATTTGGTCTCAAACAAGTTACTTCTCTTATCTCAGATTTTTCATCTGTACATTATTGCTAATGTTGCCAGAAATTGGACCAAGATGCAAGCTCATCATGTTACTGTATAAATTGTTGATTTATAGTGTCAGAAGATCAATGAGCTGAACTGAAGCTTTGGGGTTAACTGACTTGGGGCTCTACACATGGCTTCTGATAAACTTGGTGTTAGGTCCTTGGTTCTCTTTTGACCAGACCACAGAGTCCCTTAGTTCATATTCAAACAAAACAAAACTTTTTTATATGTTAACTTCACTCAAAGTAAATAAATGTACAAACATATGAATAATATCCATTTGAAGAGACACTATTATAGAGGATAGTTTATTATATAATATAGTAATAAACAACTCTAAAATCTTGGTGACTCAAAAAATAGGGGTTTATATCCTATTCATTCAATGTCTTGGTTGGCCATTCTACAACTTGAATTTTTGCCATCTGAAATACATAGTAAATATTTCCCAAGATCATTATGATAAGGAAATAAAATATGGAAAACAGGTCTTACCTGCTTTGTCTCAAAGTGGTACCCCTAATTTTTGCTTTTAGTCTCTTTCACAAAAAAATGCTATGGATCATCCTAACTGAGAAGTAAAGGGAATACTTACTGCCTGAGATCCCACAGTAGTTACTTACCTGGGCACCTAAACCTCTGACTGTAGCACAGATACTCATAGGCTGGTTGTGAGATTATATAAAGTAACTTAAAGTAAGGGTCTGGGACATACTTAGTAGTCAATAATTAGGGACCAGCAATTAGTATAATGGCTATGTCACTGGACTCCCATGTAGTAGACCGCAGTTCGAGTCCTGGATTCAGTGCCTTAAACTCATGCTAGGTGTGTACGCGTGAGTGCCCAAGATCCTGAGAGGAGAAAGGAGGAGAAAGGATTGAGGCATGGCCAGCCCCCTTAGGGCCCTGCATTTTTTTTTTTTTTTTTTTTTTTTTTTTTTTTTTTTTTTGGAGAGGTTTTCGCTATAGGGCACGTGCGCTCGCCAGACAGAGAGAGACATAGAGATAGAAAGCGAGAAATCACCCCCCAGGGGGGATGGTCACGCCGCAATCCCTTCTCCTCCATTCTCCTCTCGGGATCTTGGGCATGCATGCACACACGCCCGGCGTGAGTTTTAAGCCACCGGGTCTGGGACGCAAACCGCGGTCGACTACGTGGGAGTCCAGCGACATAGCCATTACACTAACTGCTGGTTCCCAGGGCCCTGCATTTTTAATTAAGTTAGACTTTCTGTCTGTCTATCTCTCTCTGTCTTACCGGAGAGCGCATGCGCCCTATAGCAAAAACCTCTCCAAATAAATAAATAAAATAATGATTTAGTTTCTTTTTCCTGGCACCAAAGTCAAAGATGAACTTCATCAATTCTCCAGAATCAACTCTCTCAACCATTGTGCTCCTAGATACCACAGCCAAAGTACACTCACACTTTCCTTAGTGTGCCAGAAAGAGGTGAGTCAAAAATGGTGGCTGAGGGACTAGCAGATAGAGTAATAGTTTCATCGCTGGACTCCCACGTAGTCAACCACAGTTTGAGTCCTAGACCTGGCGACTTAAAACTCACACCAGGCTCATAGGTGTGCATGCCCAAAATCCCAAGAGGAGAATGGAGAAGAGGTGGTGACATGCCCTTCCTCAGGGGGGTGATTTCTCACTTTCTGTCTCCTTGTCTCTGTCTCTCCAGTGAGCGTACATGCCCTATAGCAAAAATATTTCTTAAAAAAAAAAAAAAATGGTGGCTGAGAGCCGGTCTTGCAATATTGCACTTAGGTGCTGTGCAGAGAAAGACAGATCCCACATGGTCAACAGGATTTGAGTCCCAACCAGTCAGCTTCATGTCAGCCATGCACATGTACACATGTATATTATCCTAACAAGGATGGAGAGTTGGAGGAGAAAAAAATTGTAACATGACTAGGCTCTGTTGTGGGAGGTGCTCTCTCTTTCTATCTCTCTCTCTCTCTTTCTCTCTCTCTCTCATACACACATGCCTTCTAGCATTAAAAAAAATTGATAGAGCCAGCAGGTGACATAGTGTTTAAGGTTCTGGACTCCCACATGGCTGATCCCAGACATGGTGACTTGAAACTCATGCTGGGCACATGTGTGCACATGACCAAGATCTCAAGAGAACAATGGAAGAGAAAGGATTGTGGTGCATCCCCCCCAGGAGCTTATTTCTCATTTTCTCTGTGTCTCTGACAAGTGCGTGTACACTAAAGCAAAAATTTCTGGTAAAAAAAAAAAAAAAAAAAAATTTTAAAAGGAAGGAAGTGCATTGTTTCAAGTCCAAAAGTTCTGGAACTAAATTCTAGATTCACCACATACATTGTGTGAACTCAGGCAGAATCCCTTAACTTTTTACCACTTCAGTTGCTTTATAAAGAAATTAAGTTAATTATTGTCTTGCCATGAGGATACTACAAATGTCAGAAAAGAACCCTAAGTTTTTGTCTGCCTATACATTTCTCTAGATGAAGAAACTCGTATTCCCTAGAAAGCCCTTCAGGAAGGGAAGAGATTTATTTATTGTTTGTTTATTTATTTATTTAGAAGGAAAGTTCTTGGAAATTTATTGGAATAATAGATAAGACCCTGAAAATGGACCAAATGTGTAAAAATCCATCTTGTAAGAGAAATAATGAATTATTTCATAAGGGTAATGAAGAGGGTAAAGGAGAAAAAGAGAAAAGAGTCAGGAAATTGTGGAAGACCTCTCTATGACCCCTGCATTTTTAATTAAGTCAGAAAAGATGGAATGTACATTTATAAGTACCTAGTAATCTATTCTGTCACGTAATAACTGCAGTTATTATTTAAAGTGTTATAATTGCTATTAACCCAGACTTGATTATCAGTTAATCCCACATGTTTGCATTCTTTAGACAAGTGAAAGGAGAGGATGGTGGTAGGGTGGAAATATTGAGCTCAACTTGCATTCTATCTAGGTTATGTTTTTGTCATTACTTCTCACTCTGGGATGAGTTCTCATTTGTATCTTTATTCTTTGCTCATATCTGTCTATCAAGCATCTCTCACTGACTAGGTCACTTCTTATCAATTTCATTGAAGCTTGATTTATGAGCAAGAACTCAAATCTCTTTCTGTGGGTACCACGTTGCAAAACATAGTAGTAGAGGAGAAATTGGCATAGAAGTACTGCACAATAAAGTGAAGCATACGAGCTTGCAGTTGCAGAAACCTTCAACAAATTAGCCAAATATGAATATAACACCAAATGACTCAAAATCAGAGAAGAGAGACTGTAAAATGAGCAGCAGGGAGAAATACGGAGTTCCAGAGAGAGCACGGCTCATCTCCTCCCACACATCCCTAAATTCTCCGTCGAAACCCTACAGCTCAGCCCAGGTGTAATAGTTCTTTGGAAACTGGGAGGCCTTTGTAATATCCAGTTCCATCAACCAAAGTGCAGCATCAAGGAAATGATACTCCAGATATATTGCAGGTCTTCTCCTCCTGTAAGCCTTGAATACTCAGAGAAAATAGGAAGAAAGTATAATCCATCAGATGACCAGAAACCACTACAGAGACTCAAGAAATATGGAAGAAATATGAGAAACCAAGAAAATCTCTCTCCTCCAAGGGAAAAGAAGAGCCCTTCATCATCCACAGACAGTACAATGGAACTCATGGAAAAGTCAGACAAAGAATTCAGAATATTCATAGCGACAAAGCTAACAGAGAAGCAAGAGATGAGAGACAATGAACTCCAGAAGATGCAGGAGAAAAGAGACAATGAGTTTTAGGAGGTGAGGAAGTTCTTGCATGACCAGAAAGAAGAAATACACACCATAAAAAAAGAATCAAATAGACTTTTAGAGATGAAGACTGTAATACAGGAAATCAAAACCTCCCTTGAAAGTATTAAAATCATATTAGATCATGCAGAGGATCAAATCTCAGATGTAGAAGACAGAATCTCTGGCCTAAAAAATTCACCATAAAGACAGAAAATAACCTCCCCAAATGAGAATAATAAACAAGTAGTACTAGATACTCCGAGATGGCTGAACATCAGGATAATCAGTATTCCAGAAGGTGAAGAAACTAATAAGGGTGTTGATAATCTATTCTGTGAAATCCTGGAAGAAAACTTTCCAAACCTAGAGAGGCATTCAAACATCCAGATCCAAAAAATACAAAGGACCCCACACAGAATAAACCCAAGAAGATCTTCAAGGCATATCATAGCCAGATTGACCAAAATCACAGAGACAAGATTCTAAAATTGGCAAGAGAGAAACTTCAAGTTACTCTCAAAGGATATCCCATCCAGCCAACAGCAGACCTCTGGTCAGAAACAATGCAAGCAAGGAAAGAATGGGAAAATATATTCAAACTGTTAAGTGAAAAACAATTTCAATCAGGAATATTATATCCAACAAGATTATCCTTCATATGGGAATAAAAGCCTGAAACATTCTCAGATAAACACAACCTAAAAGAATTTACCAACACCAGACCAGCTCTTCAAGAAGTTCTGAAGGGAGTGTTATACCAAGAAAACTAAAGGCAAACAGACAGAAGTAAGAGAACAACAACAACAAAAAAAAAGCAACAAGAAAATGGCCAACTTAATGGTAGGGACAAGTCCAGAAATGTCAGTTATAATGGTAAATGTTAACATCCATGATTTAAATGGAAAGATCAGGCCACAGTAACACTGCAAATTAAGCAGGAAAGCTTAATTCACTGAGACTGATATGGACAAATAGACTTCTATGACTTTTGACTAAGCACTACTGGTTTTCTTTTATGCTTTGTCTTCCAGATGTTAGAATTTTTGTTTTCTTTTGAGTTGCTGATAGGTTCAGCAATTTGTTGATGTTTTTTCAATTAAAACATAAACTTTTCTCCCTTCCTGACCCTTCTGCATTTGGAAAATATGTGTGAGCATTTTTATTTTGTGGCAGAATGATTATTTGCATAAGTTCATTAATATAATAGTATCTGTTGCCTTGCTTCAGAAATTGAATTCTATGGGGCTTTATGCAAATAACGGATCAAATTATGATTAAACTTATTTTTTTCAAATAACTTAGTTTATCAATTAAACATACTTCTATTTTTCCCTTCCCCTTTTCCCTCCTCTCTCCCATACTAAACATTTTTTTCACCTTTTACTGATTCACAAAAGATCTTAATTAAACAAAAAATATGGACAAAGATAAAATCTAGTGATGAGTACACTGTAATTTTCTGAAACACTTTTTCTCTCTCCATTTCCCCTTTTACTAAAGAGAGGTATAAACTAAGTTATTTGAATATGATAATGTGTATAGTAATATCTTTGTCTCTACTGATATGGACAGTATTCATGCTAGAAAAAGAAATGTATGCTGTAAAGTGATAATGATTAAATGTAAATAAATAAAATAAAAATTAAAAAAAGAAAAGGAAAATTTAAAAAGAAAAAGGAAAAAGAAAAGAAACTTCCAAATATTTTTTCATAGTTGTAATATTTTATATACCCATCTGCTTTGTATGAGAGTACCAACTGTTCTATAACCTTGACAACACTTGATATTGTCAGTCTTTTTTTATTTTAGCCATGCTAATGAGTATGTAGCATTATCACCTTTTTACTTTTTAAATTAAATTAAACTTAATTTAATTTAGTTGCTATAGGGCATGTACCCTTGCCAGAGAGAGATAAAGATACAGAGAGAGAGAGGCAACATAAGGAATCATCCCCTGCAGGGGAGGGCCACACCCCAACCCCTTCTTTTCTGTTTTCTTCTTCGGATTTTGAGCACACAAGCACAAGTGCCGAGCATGAGTTTCAAGCTTCTGGATCCAGGACTCAAGCCGCAGAGTCAGCTATGTGAGTGAGCAACCTTAACCTCCACACCACTTGTTGACCCTCCTATTATTATTTTAATTTGCATTTTCTTAATGTCTAATGGTGTTGAACATATGAAATTTTCATATTTTCTTTTATCTTTTGTGAACATTTGACATTTTCTTTGAATGTCCTCCTCAATGGCTCTGTCCCATTCGTACTGTTATTCTGAGACATAACAACATCCTCACTGCACCTAACTCTCTCAGTGCTGAGAATATCTTTTCCTCACATTATCTTTACTGTCTCTGCTGGTCATTTGGATTTGTTTTTAGATATTGTTACTCTTCACTTTTGATATATGAGCTGGTCAAGCCTTAATTTTTAGAAATGATCTCTTAAAAAGATCCACATGATGACAGATGTTGCTACTCAGTAGCTGAGGCCACATGAGATCTGAGTTTGATTCCCAGCTCATCCTAAAAGCCAAACATTGCAGCATATGTCTGTAGTCTTAGCTACTCAGAAGACTGATGCAAAAGAATACTGACATAAAGACTGTCAGAACAAGAACAGAACAAAAAAAAAAAAAAAAAAAAAAAAAACAAGGAAAAAATAATTGTCTCGGTAGATGAAAATTTAACTTAATTTATTACTTATTTATCTGGATATCTACTTTATCAATTATTTTTTATACAAATTCATAATCCCAGACTAGAATATGCTGTATTTCTTTTTAAATCTACCCTAATTTAGGAATCTTAGACTACTCAGTCTCTCAGTCAAGCCAGTAATATAACCTACTTAATTCCTTTGAATGTACCATAAACATTAAGCATTAAAAAATTAAAGAAGCAAACAAATGTACCACAGTTAAGCTATAAAAGGTAAATTATAAAACTTAGCAATTTAGAGTCTTAGAATAAATATTTAATACACTTGTGTCCAGGTGCATTATATTTAAAACCATCTGTTTCTTTTTCTGAATTTATAATTAAATGATAGTAATAAGAATGAAGAAAGTTCTCTCAGAAAAGTGAAATACATGGGACCAACAGATGTCCTAATGGTTACATGACCGTGGTTCGAATCCCAAACCCAGCAACTTTAAAAACTCACACCAGGCATATGTGTGTACGTGCCCAAGAGCCCAAGAGGAGAATGGAGGAGAAGGGATTGCAGTGTGACCATCCCTCCTGAGGGGTAATTTCTAGCTTTCTGTCTCTCTATCTCTCCAGCAAGCACACATGCCCTATAGCAAAAGTCTTTCAAACAAAACAAACACGAAAATGAAATACATAATTGGTTATCTCATGTTAACAAAATATGCATTGTGATGGGTTAAATTTACAAAACTCAACTAAGATCCTTGCACAATTAATTGATCTAAAGATGAAGTTATCTATTCTGAGCTAAATGTACTCATGAATACTTGTTTCCATATTGTATGGCAAGAAAAAAATAAAGATATTTTTTATCTTAATGTTTTAAAATATCTGATCATTAAAAGGAATATTGGAATAAGAAGTTGCCGTAAGTGTTCATAAGCACATAAATATGTAGTCTTCAGAAAGTTCATGGAATATGCATATTATGAAAAAATTGTGGGCCGGCCAGTAGTTCCAGACACCAGGTGGACTGAGGCTTCAGGCCCGACCAACCTGGTCCTGTCACTCATCCTCTGACACTTTCCCACTAGCCTTTGGACTCTTTGAATTTTGGTGATTTGAATAGCGCACTGTGTGCATTGCGTGCTGCGCGATTTACTTTTTTTGTTTTGTTTTTCTTTGCTCTTGAGGTGTTGCTTATTAGGTCAGTTGGAGGCTCACCACTCCTTAGAAACAGGGAGGACTTTGGGCTATTCAGGGCTAGGGGCAACAGTTAATGGTAATTGTGAGCAACAGGTAGGACAACCATAAGAGAAATCATCAATTTTCTAATCCTGTACAACTTTTAACACTCAGAGATACCTTAAATAAGTTAGGAAGAAACATAGATTACCTGATGACTAGGAACAATTGCAGAGACTCAAGAAATATGAGCAACCAACAAAAGGCCTCTCCCTCAAGGGAAATCATCAAGCCTACATCACCCACAGTTAACACAATGGACGTCATGGACATGTCTGATAAGGAATTCAGAATATTTGTAGTGAACAAACTAACTGAGATGGAAAAGAAAAGAGACAAGGAGCTCCAGGAGATGAGGAAGTCTTTTCATGACTTGAAAGAAGAAATGGATACCTTAAACAAGAACCAGATGGAACTTCTAGGATTGAAGAATGTGATACAGGAAATCAAAACCTCCCTTGAAAGTATTAAAAATAGGTTAGACCAAGCAGAAGATAGAATCTCTAACATAGAAGACAAAACATCTGACCTAGAAAAAAGTATCAAGAAGATTGAGAAAACAACCATGAAAAATGAGGATAATATACAAGGAATACTGGATACCATCAAGCACCCCAACATCCGGATAATTGATATTCCAGAAGAGGAAGAAAATAATAAGGGCCTAGATAATTTATTCCATGAAATCCTGAAAGAAAACCTTCCAAATCTAGAAAGGCATTCAAATATCCAGGCCCAAGAAATACAGAGAACCCTGAGTAGAATCAACCCAAGAAGATCCTCTCCAAGGCACATCATAGCCAGACTGGCAAAAACAACAGACAAAGACAAGATACTAAAGTTGGCAAGAGGGAAACGCCAAGTTACTTACAAAGGTCACCCCACCAGGCTAACATCGGATCTCTTGGCGGAAACAATGCAGGCAAGGAAAGAAAGGGGAAGCATAGTCTAAGTGTTGAGTGAAAAACAATTTCAACCAAGAATACTATACCTGGCAAAATTATCATTCATATGGGAAAAAAAGATAAAAAACATTCTAGAATAAACAAAATTTGAAGGAATTTACCAACTCCAGACCAGCTCTTCAAGAGGTTCTGAAGGGAGTACTATACCAGGAAAACTAAAAAATCAGAGACAGTTATACGAGAATAAAAAGCAACCAAGAAAATGGCTGACTTAATAATAGGATCAAGTACGGAAATATCGATAATTACATTGAATGTCAATGGATTAAATTCTCCATTTAAGAGACATAGACTGGCTGACTGGATAAGAAAACAGAAACCCTCTATCTGTTGCCTACAAGAAACCAGCCTTATGGATAAAGACATACATAGACTAACAGTCAAGGGCTGGAAAAAGATATTCCATGCAAATGGAAATCAAAAAAGGGTTGGAGTAGCAATATTGATCTCAGACAAAATAGATTTCAAGACAAAGACTGTAAGAAGAGACAAAGAAGGGCATTATATTATAGTAAGTGGGGTAATCCAGCAAGAAGACATAACCCTTGTAAATATCTATGCACCCAAGTCAGGTGCACCTAAATATGTGAAGGAAAGATTGCTGGAGCTAAAAGGAGAGATAGGGAGAAATACTATAATTGTTGGAGATCTCAACACCCCATTATCTCCTATAGACAGATCTTCTAGACAGAAAATAAATAGAGAGATACAGGACTTAAATGATACTATAAATCGAATGGGCTTGACAGATATCTATAGAACTTTCCACCCTACATCCACAACATATACATTTTTCTCACCCCGACATGGAACCTTTTCAAAGATAGATCATATGTTAGGACACAAATCAAGCCTTTACAGATTCAAAGGCATAGAAACTGTATCCAGCATCTTCTCTGACCATGATGGAATTAAGCTCAAGATTAATTTCAAGAAACAACCCCGAAAATACACGAACACATGGAAACTGAACAACCTACTTCTGAATGACTTCTTCACTACTGAAGAAATTAAGGCTGAAATAAAATAATTTATGGAAACAAATGATAATGAGTACACAAGTGTCCAGAATCTATGGGACACAGCAAAATCATTCATAAGAGGGAAATTCATAGCAATTAGTGTGCATAAGAAAGGATGGAAAGATGGCAAATAGATAACCTATCATCATGCCTCAGAGAATTGGAAAAACAACAACAAACAAACCCCCAAAATGCCAGGCAAAAAGAAATAATAAAGGTTCAAGCAGAAATAAATGAAATAGAAAATAAACGAACCATACAGAAAATAAATGAAAGCAAAAGCTGGTTCTTTGAAAAGATTAACAAGATTGACACACCATTAGCTAGACTGATCAAGAAGAAGAAAGAAAGAAACCAGATTAATCAAATATGTGATGAAACAGGCAATATTACCACAGACATAGCAGAAATACAAAATATCATTATAGGATACTATGAGCGACTATACGCCAACAAACAAGATAACCTGGAGGAGATGGACAAATTCCTGGATGCATATAGCAATTCCAATCAAAATACCAGAAATATTCGTCACAGATCTAGAAAAGACAATCATAGAATTTGTCTGGAATCATAAAAGACCTCGTATTGCAAAAGCAATCCTGCGCAAGAAGAATGGAGTAGGAGGCATATCACTCCCTGATCCCAAGATATGCTATAAAGCTGTGGTCATCAAAACAGCATGGTATTGCCATAAAAACAGACATGTGGAACAATGGAAGAGAATAGAGACCCCAGAAATAACCCCCAAAGCTTATAGCCAACTGATCTTTGACAAAGGATGTCAGTCAATCCATTGGGAAAAGGAAAACCTCTTTAGTAAATGGTGCTGGAAAAACTGGGTATCCACCCACAGAAAGATGAAACTGAACCCCCATCTTTCACCATTAACAACAATCAAGTCAAAATGGATCAAAGATCTGAACCTAAGACCTCAATCAATAAAACTACTGGTGGAAAATGCTGGGGAAACTCTGGGAGACATTGGAGTAGGCAAAGACTTCTTAAATAAGACTCCCAAAGCACAGGCAATAATCCCTAAAATAGACAAGTGGGACTATATTAGACTAAGAAGTTTCTGCACAGCAAAGGACACAGTAACAAGTATGAACCGACAACCCTCAGAATGGGAAAAATATTTTTGTTAAATATGCCTCAGACAAGGGACTGATAACCAGAATACACAGGGAACTCAAGTGCCTTATGTGAAAAAAAATGATAAACCCAATTAAAAGATGGGAAAATGAGCTGAACAAAAATCTCTCTAAGGAAGACATACGAACAGCGAAAAAGCATATGAGGAAATGCTCGACATCCCTCATCATAAGGGAGATGCAGATAAAAACCACAATGAGATACCACCTAAGCCCTGTCAGAATGGCAAAGATTAAGAATATAAAAAGTGATAAGTGTTGGCGGGGATGTGGTGAAAAGGGAACCCTCCTACACTGTTGGTGGGAATGTAAACTAGTTCAACCACTGTGGAGAACAATATGGAGGTTCCTCAAAGATCTACAAATAGAACTACCATTTGATCCAGCAATCCCACTTCTGGGTATTTACCCGAAAGACAGGAGAACGCTCAGTCAGAAAAGTGCTTGCACATCAATGTTTATTGCAGCATTATTCACAATTGCCAAGACATGGAACCAACCTAAATGTCCAAAAACTAATGAATGGATTGGAAAAGTGTGGTATATGGGTAAAATCTTTTTACAAGCAAAATGAGAAATAGTGATTGACTGTTTTAAAAAATAATTAGAATAATAATAATAATGATTGGAAAAAACATAGAAAAGATATTGAATGTTGAAGCGGGAAGATTAATGTCTCTGTATTGACTGACATGCATGGTATTCCCTTTTGAAAAAGCAATGTAATACACTGTAAAGTTATATGTAATCCAATGTAATATAAAGATTATGATGATAAAAAAAATTTAAAAAAAAATAAAAAAAATTGTGCATGGATATCAACACCTTTTACACCAAAATAAACTTGTATTTTAATTCAATTTTCTCAAGAATTTTTAAGTACTTTCATATGCCTCTTTAATGAATGAATACATATTAGTGTGTATGTATAATTCTTAAATGACATTTTTATCGATGAAAACATAACTTTATAAAATGATGCACTTTTTTTTCCTAAAAGAAAACAGAAGTTTGGGGGAATATATTTTCAAAGACAAAACTTACAGAAAAGTGAAATGTATCCATCCTCATCACAGAGAATGTCAATATAGCTCTGACTTCAGGAAATGTTGACATTTTGCCCCAGTTGTAAAAAAGGATGCTAGTTCATACATCCTTGTTCCACTTTTCCTTTACTTTTATATTCCTACGTGGTCTACAAATTAAGAGCCTAAAGATCACAGCAATACATTTGATACACTTTGCTTTGAGAATACATCCTAAGAAAGGCAGTCTCAACATTAAAAAATAGTGAAATCCATAACATCTGTTTCCATGATATGCAATAAGCAAAACAGGCTGCATATTGTCTATTTTGGCTATACTTACTAGAAAAGAACACATTCGTCTATCTACAGAATCTGAATTAAATTGCTCATTGTTTTTAACAACTGATGAGGAAACTGAGATGCAGAAAGAATATATGATTTGCTAAAGCTTACACAGCTGGTGTGATAAAGCCAAAACTAGAAACCAAAATCTCTGAGAACAAGCCTTAGTCAAACAAACATGCTTGTGTACAAACTAGAAAGTTTGTACATAAATGCTTAGTGACTCTCTTACCTGGGATAGTAGTGTATATTGTAAATTGCCACCTCCAGAGTATATTAAAAAATATTCAATATAGGGGTTATAAACATTAATCAGTTATTAGCTATTCCTTGGAAAACCTTGTTTTTATTTAATTATAATTGAAAGTTAACTCATTAAAGATGTGGGTAGATAAAGTGTCATGGAAATTTAGCATGAGTATTGAGGACATGACAGTTCACTCACAGGTACTTAAATATGCTTAAAAGTTACACAAATGCATGTTTAATTGCTGTGCCAACTAAACATCCTTCAATGAGACAATAGACAATATTTCCTTGAAAGAGATGCTATGCTTTTTCAACTTATAATTTTTTTTTTTTTTTTTTTTGGAGAGGTTTTCGCTATAGGGCGCGTGCGCTCGCCAGACAGACAGAGAGAGACATGGAGACAGAAAGCGAGAAATCACCCCCCAGGGGGGATGGTCATGCCGCAATCCCTTCTCCTCCATTCTCCTCTCGGGATCTTGGGCACGCACACACATGCACCCGGCGTGAGTTTAAGCCACCGGGTCTGGGACGAGAACTACGGTCGACTACGTGGGAGTCCAGCGACATAGCCGTGACGCTAACTGCTGGTTCCCACAGTGTCTCTTTTATCAAGTTTCCCTGGAGCCCTGAGGAATATACTTACAAATCTGCTAACATAAATGCAGTGAAGTTAGAATTCACAGATGAGTCCTTTAATTCCATTTTTCACAAGGCAGACAATAATATACTGATAGAGGCTGGATTAATAGTTTATTCATGACTCTCCAAATGTAGGTTTGAGTTACAAGAAGAAGTTTGTTAATGCAAAGGATAGGATCAAACTATATCAGAACAGAGAAACAAAATATATTGCAAAGACTAAGAGAAAAGTCAGATTGCCCAGTTATCAGTATTGCTAAGAGTTGCGCTTATTTTTCTCAAATAAAGCCAATATGTGAAACAAGATCCTGCAGCTATATGCCAGAACTTTTTTTGTGGCTCTCTCTCATCAGTACAGTCACTGAGACAACTCACTCAGATTTCTGAATTGTGGATTTGGACGTTCTAATTCTAAAATGCAACAGGCAAGCTGTTGAACAGATCCATCTGGCTGAAATAGCCTATGTGAGCCTCTGATAGTCTTGGTATTTTGCATGCCCTCTAATGACTCACCACCTGTGACTCTCAGGGGGTTGGTTTTGACTGGGTTTTGAAGCCCAGACTATTAGTATAAGTAATGCTGCAAGTGAACAACTATGGACCTGAGAACAATCAAGCTCAGTGGTGTGAAATGGAAAGGATCAAGAAGCAGCCATGCTCAGCTGAGTGAAGTGAAGCAAAAGTACAAATAGGATGGTGTCTGCGTAACAACCCTGAGGAAATGAAGAGTGACCTCCATGGTTCCAGACCACTTCCAAATATGTTTCCCTCCCAAGAGCATAATCTCTGCCTTGTCAACAGAAGCAAACCACCGAAATAAGATGTCAAATGTCTTAGCACCTAATTACATTCTTCCATCAGGAAAAAAAGAAAAGGAAATGAAACAAGACTCTATATATTGATAACCTGTATTCCTTGATCAAAATCAAGATCTATTCAAACGTATGGTGGATTTTTTGCCTGGCATGAACTAATGCATTCATTAATGGGTGTAGAATATTATTTAACAAACTTCACCAAAACACAACAGGTAACACAAATACTGCTATTTGTAATGACGAGGGAAAGCAATTTTTTTTTAAAATCAAAGCAATTAAAAAATAATACAACTTCCCTAAGTTCACTGAAATGGATGTGTTCTACAGATTCTAGTAGATTGAATTGGCAAGGAAAATTTTTTTCTTATTGCCCAATTTAAATATTAATGGTTCAGAAAAGATTTTTTGTTGCATGTCTGTTTTTTAACATTAGAAAGTGACACAGAATATATCATTCCAGGAGGGAGTAAGTCAGGATTTTAATGCATCAATGGCCTAATGAAAACATCAAAAGTGATATAAAAAAACACCATGTGTCTTGCCTGAGAGAACAATAAAATGAAATGGTAAGCAGTTGCTAAGGCTTAATCAATATAATCAATCGTAAAGTTTCTAGAAAGTGTTTTCTTTAATGAAAGTTGTGAGATCATTGAACTCTGTTCACTTATCTAGATTACATCATCAGTTCCTCTCAGGGACCGTTTTGTTACTTTCATCACTGTGAGCACAAACCCAGTCATTTAAACATGTAGATAAGTTGGCCATTAAAGTAAGAGTCAAAAAGCAGTCTCATTTTCAAGTTTATCTAACGTCTTTTGAAATACCAGTTGTTGGCTCAATGTTTTGAAAAAGGGATTACATCATATTTCTCAATGTTTGATTAGTCTATTCCATTAAAAAAAGAAAGCACAATAAAAGAAAATATGTGGGTATCTCTTTCTCTATAGAAAAAAGTCCTTAATCCCATGTGAGATCATGAATCTGATTTTAATAGTGCTGGTCCTACTAAAGATGAACTTTGACTTAGAAAATTTTTTTTTAAATTATTCTATGTAACTTTATTATTATTATTATTTTATTATTATTATTATTATTTTCACATGAGTTTTGCCAGAGGAAGACCGAGATTGAGAGAGAGAGAGAGAGAGAGAGAGAGAGAGAGAGAGAAAGGAAGCTGCCAGGTCTGGGACTCGAACTATGGTCAGCCATGTGGGAATTCCAGCACCTTAACCACCACACCACTTGCGGGCCCCAGAAAAATGTTTTATTAGAAAATATTCCAGTTATAGGGGCCAGCAGATGGTGTGGTCATTAAGGGTGCTGGACTCCTACATGGCTGACCACTGTTTGAGTCCTAGACCTGGTGGCTTGCTTTCTCATTTTTTTTTTTCTCTCTCTTTGTCCCTCTCTGGTCAAAATAAAAATAAATAAATAAGTAAATAAGGTTAAATTTTTTAAAAAGAAAATACTTAAGTTATCTTCATCTATCACTTTTATGTAAGATTTCATTTGGAGTTGTCCCACAACAAACAATATTTCTAAATAAGTGTAAATAAAGTAGAATCCAAAATTATATTTTCTTTGATCCAACAATTATACTTCTGAAATAACTTCTTTCTACAAAGCCTTCTTAAGTTCATCATTAATGTCAACCTTTTCCATGAGAAAAATTCACATTCTCATCAAATTTATTTACATGAAGCAAATACAGGTTGCTACTACTAAGGAACCAAAGCTCAAAGAACTAACTAAGCACAGTACAAAGTTTAGTCTCTCTTTTTTCCTTTTTTTCATTCTTATCCTTATAGCCCATCTAATCCTTCATATTCACATACACACTGGGACCAGCAGTTAGCGTAATGGCTATGTCGCTGGACTCGCACGTAGTCGACCGCGGTTCGAGTCCCGGACCCGGTGGCTTAAAACTCACGCCGGGCGCGTGTGCTTGTGTGCCCAAGATCCCAAGAGGAGAATGGAGGAGAAGGGATTGTGGCGTGGCCATCCCCCCTGGGGGTGATTTCTCATTTTCTGTCTCTCTGTCTCTCTCTGTCTGGTGAGCACATGCGCTCTATAGTGAAAACCTCTCCAAAAATCAAAAGAATCTTATGAAAGACCTCAGGCAGCTAGCATAATCCTGCTTAAATAATATTCTATGTGCAGAAGTAATCCACAATCCACAGGTTCCACCAGCAACTAGCCAAGTGACATTGGGCAAGTCATTTAAATGCTGATGGCTTGTTTTCTCATTTGTTAAATAGGATAATATCTTGGGTTTCTTGTGGTTTAAATTAAATAATATGTGTGAAGAGTTTGGGATAGAAGAAACACTCAATAAATGACACATTTGATGGGTTAATGTAAAAAAATAAAACTAATTCATTACTTTTGATAGTTAATAACAATTGTATAACCAAGCCAAAACAGTTCTACAAGAAAAAAGTGAGAAGACCAAAATTGTGTTATACATTCATTTAAGTAATTTATTTTTAAAAAATCAAGGAAATCTATGAAAAGAGGAATAAAAGGAAAATGGAGAGAATAAAATAGAAAGACAATGGATGGAACAGATCCAAATGCTAGATATTTGAAGAGAAAAAATGAATAATATACAAATAGACTTTTGAAAAAACTGCTATCTTCTCCCATTCAGGATAAAAGAAGATTTTCCTAGAACTATGATATTCTTAATTAATGAATCTATAAATGTATTTCTTCACAGTAATGCATGTTAAAGAAGAAAAACTAGTTCCATTTGAACAGAGACACAAATATTTTTCTACAAGGTTCAACACTCTTCTATATCAGTGAGAAAGAAGATCTAAAAATTGGTAAAATTAAATAAATATATGATTGGCTTAATTTTATATAAAGCATAACCACAGTAGATCAACAGTAAACATCTTTCTAATTAATAATATATTTAAATAATTTCTCACTAAATTCAGAAACAAAACATAAATAACACAGGAATAACTTATTATTATTTTATTTTACTCTCTTTAGGCTATTTCCACAGAGTATATGTGTTCACCTGAGAAAGACAGAGAGACAGTAAGAGGGAAAGTGAGAAATCACCCCCGAAGAGGATTGCCATGGTGCAATCCTTTCTCTTCCATTCTCCTCTTAGGACTTTGGGCACACAAGCATGCATACACGTGCTTACTGTGATTTTCAAACTGCCAGGTCCAGGTCTCAAACTACTAGCTATGTGAGAGTCTACCACCTTAATCACCATGCCACCTGCTGGCCCCAGAATGACTTCTTTTACACCATGCACTAACAATTTTGCTTATCCTAAATAATGTAATAAGATAAAAATAAAGTATATACAAATGATAAAGCAACAAATAGAAGAAACAAAATTATAATTACTAGTTAACCATATGTCATAAAAAAACTCAAGGAAACTCAGAGATGAAGTATTAAAATAAAAAGAAATATCATAATTTGGTAGTATCCATGTTATTATTAAAATAACATGTCAAGTCAGTTGGTGGCATGGTGGCTAAGGTAGGTGGATCATACATGGCCAACTGAAAAACATGCAGGGTACATGTACACGTATGTCCCAAATCTCGGAAGGAGAGTGGAGGAGAAGGGATTGTGGCATAGCCATCTCTCCTGGGGATTGATTTCTCTCTCTCTTTCTCTAGCAAGAACATATGCTCTACAACAAAAACTTAAAAACAGTAACAACAACATATTTTTCCACCAAAGAAGTCAATTATGTAATCTAATAAAAAGTAAAACCATTTCCTGGTCCAGCAGATTGTGTGAAGGTTAAGGCTCTAGATCCCACATGACTGATCTTGGTTTGAGTCCCAGAACTGACAGTTGAAAACTCACTTCCATAAAGAACAATGAAACTCTGACATTTGATATAAAATGGACAAATATGGGGACCAGCAGTTAGCATAATGGCTATGTCACTGGACTCCCATGTAGTCGACCCTGGTTGGAGTCCCAGACCCAGCAGCTTAAACTCACTTTGGGTGCATGTGTGTGCATGCCCAAGATCCCGAGAGAATGGAGGAGAAGACGTGGCCATCCCCCTGGGGGAGGGGGGGTGATTTCTCGCTTTCTGTCTCTGTCTGTCTTCCTGGCGAGCGCACATGCCCTATAGCAAAAACCTCTCCAAAAATAAATAAATAAAATAAATAATGGACAAATGTGCAAGAGTTAATGTGAAATGAAACAAGCCAGATTATAAAAGACAGGCATTGTATGTTTTTGCTTAATATAAACCGAATGTTTGCACTCTATGGCAGACACTGAAAGACTGGAAGGTGTAATAGCAGAAATGGCAACCAAAGATTCTAGAGAAAGTTTAGGAGGGGTGAGTAACGGGGGAGAGAGAGAGGGGGTTGAGGAAAAAAAAATATTTAACAGAAACAAAAATGAAAAGTTATGTGTTGATAATGTAAATGATAATATTTATGACTTCACTGATATGCTTTGTATTTGCCCTGGGAAAAAACCATTTTGTATGCTATAAAGATGTACAGTGATTATATATAAATTAAAAAAAAATTAATAACAAAGAAATTCCACCCAGCATGAGTGTGTGCATGCCCAAAACTTCAAAAGAAGAATAGAGAAGAGATTGAGGTGTCACTGTCCCCACCCTGATCCCAAGGGGTGATTTCTCACTTTCTTTCTCTCTCTCTCTCTCTCTCTCTCTCTCTCTCTCTCTCTCTCTCTCTCTCTTTCTGGTGAGCACATGCACCCTACAGCAAAAACCAAAACAAACAAATAAAACTCACATAATTGAAAAAAATACCATTTCCTCAAGTAACAAGAACTATAAAGTATCTAGGAATTGGGACCAGCAGTTGGCTAGACTCCCAAGTAGTTGACTGCGGTTCAAGTCCCAGACTCGGTGGCTTAAACTCATGCCAGGCACGTGTGTGTGCATGCCCAAGATCCCGAGAGGAGAATGGAGGGGACGGGATAGCAGCGTGGCCATCTCCCCTGGGTGGTGGTGGTGGGGGGGGTGATTTCTTGCTTTCTGTCTCTCTGCCTCTCCCTGTCTCTGGCGAGCGCACGCGCCCTATGACAAAAACCTCTCCAAAAAAAAAAGTATCTAGGAATCAATCTAGTGAAAATTTACAAATATTTCCAGGGAAAATTTTATTTAAAGATCCAATAGAAGGGAACCAGCAGTTAGCGTAATGGCTATGTCGCTGGACTCCCACGTAGTCGACCGCGGTTCGCGTTCCGGACCCGGTGGCTTAAAACTCACGCCGGGCGCGTGTGCGTGCGTGCCCAAGATCCCGAGAGGAGAATGGAGGAGAAGGGATTGCGGCGTGACCATCCCCTCTGGGGGGTGATTTCTCGCTTTCTGTCTCTATGTCTCTCTCTGTCTGTCTGGCGAGCGCACGTGCCCTATAGCGAAAAAAAAAAAAAAAACCTCTAAAAAAAAAAAAAAAAAAAAAAAAAAAAAGATCCAATAGAAGACCTGTCTTAGATAGTTCAGGCTGCTATAACAGAGGCTGCTTTACCAAACTACCGTGGCGTGGTTTGAATATTTGTATCTCTCAAAAACTTATATTAAAACTTAATGCCCAATGCAACAGTATTAAGAAATAGGGCTTTGATGAGGTAATTCATATCCTTATAATAGAGCTTGAGGGAGAGAATTGTCCCTCCATTCCTTTTCGCCCCTTCCTCCATGCAAGAATGCATTAATAAGGCACCATCCAAAATCAGAGAGCAATCCCTTAACAGATATCTAATCTGCTGGCACCTTGATCTTGGACTTTGCAAACCTCTAGAACATACACATACACATACACGTACATGTACATATATATGTGTATATTTATTTAAATTATATATACACACACATTCATTTTATATGTATATATTGGGTTGTCAAAAAATATACAAATTTTTTCTATTCAATAATGCATCATTACTTTTCTGACAACATAATATATTTACGTTATATAAAAACATGGGTATATGTATACATACATACATACATACATACAATTATATACTAAAATATATATATTTTTTTCTTTTCATATTTTTGCCTTACAGCATGTGTGCTTGCCAGAGAGAAATAGAGTGAAAGTGAGAAATTATGCCCATGGAGGATGACCACACTGCAATTCCTTCTCTTCCATTCTCCTCTTGGGATTTTGGGCATGCACACACATGCTCAACATGTTTTTCAAGCCACCAAGTCCAAGTCTCAAATCCCAGAGTTGGCCAGGTATGATCCAGTGCCTTAATTATCATGTCACCTCCTGGCCCAAGAAATATATTTTTAAATACATATTAAGTACTCAGTATGAGGTATTTTGCTATTGCACCATAAACAAAGAAAGATATTGGTACCAAGAATAGGGTGCTATTTATAAGGTATTTATTGCTAGGCAATAATACTTAGCAATGTGAAAACAGCATTGAAACTGGGTAATCAGTGAAGGCCGAATTTTCTTTCTTTCTTTCTTTCTTTCTTTTATTTGAGAGGTTTGTGCTACAGAGCACATGCACTCACCAGAGAGCCAGAGAGAGCAAGAGAGACAGAAAGTAAGAAATCGCCCTGGGTAGGGGGGAATAACGAAGCAGAAATCCCTTCTCGTCCATTCCCCTCTTAGGATTTTGGGCACACATGCACACATGCCTGGCATGAGTTTTGAGCTGCCAGGTCCAGGACTTGAACTGCAGTCAACCCTGCAAAAGTCCAGCACCTTAACCACTACATTACCTGCTTGCCCCAACACTGAATCATAAACGGCTATTCTGGTGGAGGCTCAAAGAAGAGAGCCTTAGGGAAAGCTTCAATCTTCCTAGAAATTGCTTAAGTGGTTGTGATCAGAATTTTGATAGAAACATAAACGGTAAATGAGATTCTAACGAGGTCTCAAATACAAATGAGGAACATGGCATTGGGCATGGAGGAAAGACTATCTTTGTTATAAAGTGGCAAAGAACTTGGCTGAATTGTGTTCATATCCTAGCGTTTTATGGAAGGCAGAACTTTAAAGCATTGAGCTATGGTAGTTAATGTAAGAACTCTTTAAGAAAAGTGTTGAAGGAGCTGTGTGGCTTCTTTTGACTGCTTATACTAAATGCAGGAAGAAATAAATTTATTAAAAGTGAAATTTATAATAAAAAGAGAAGTACAACTTAGAGCTGAAAAAAATCTCAGCCTTTGAAAGAGCCAGATAAGTTCAAAAGAGAATACCAAGGGTGTGGTCAAGCAACAACTGAATAAGAAGATTACTATGGACAGAAGGAAAACAGATACTATTCAACAAGAAAATAAAGAATGACCCCAAGGGCATTCTAGAGATTGTCAGGGCTTCTATTCCCATCTCATGTCCAGAGTGCCAGAAACTTCAAAGGAGGGACCAAGGGTCTTTGTGGGACCTTGAGTCTTGCCTCTTAGTGCTTCCTCAAGCCTCTGCTGTTTGCATTTTGATGTAACACTCCTCAGCAATCCTACATATGGTTCAAATAGACCCAGGTACAATCGGGAAGTTCTTCTGGAGGACATGGATGGTAAACACTTGATTTAGTGCTAACTCTGCAGACTCACCGAGCAGTAGAGTTGTGAGGGCAGGCAACCTCCATCTAGATTTCAATAGATCTGCTGGAGAGCCTCCGAACTCAAGAAGGAAACTGTCATAGGGATGGAGTCACTGCACAGTATCCCCATGAAAACAATACTTAGTGGAACCATTAGGTAGGGCCACCTCCAAGTACCTCAAATTGATAGCAAAAGCCACCACAAGAGAGTTACAGGCACTTAATTCCAATGTGTGAGAGCTTCTGTTCAGGCTGTGCACAGCAAAGCTATGGGTTGAGAATACCCCAATTCTTAAGGGCTGTCATAATCATTACTGCATTGTCTATAGGAATAACTGAGGTGGGTGATTTACAAAGAAATAGAGTCGAATTTATTTGACTCCTGATTCTGGTGACTAGAAAGTCTAAAAGCATATGACTGGAATCAGGCTGGTCTACCTTATATGCATAAGCAGAGGGAATGGAGGTGTTATAACCCTTGAGACAGTATTAATCTATTCATAAGGCCAGTAGTTCCATGATCTAATCACGATGTTCCAATCACTGCTCATGAGGACCAAATTCCAAAATAGAAACCTTTGGGGGGGCGAATGTCTCCCAAGGAGCGAAAACTATATGTGTATTTCTGGAATTTTTGATATTTTACAAAGGGAAAATGTTCATACATTACTTGTGTTTAATAATTAAAAAACATGTATAAAACATTTTGAGAATTGACACAGTAGAAAGAACTAAGAAGAAAAAGATTTACATCTTTAGCTATAAAATGCTTAAATATTATGGATAAAAATTTTATCTGAATATTTAAATACATATAAATTCTTACATGTGATTTATGGAGTAAAATTTGTCAAATATTTAGAGACTCCTAGCTTGTTAAACCTCAAATTTTATAGGGCAGTGAATGGAAGCTTCAGAACTCCAAGAGTTGAACATAAGTCATTAGGGCTTCATACTGAAGATAACATTAAAAAGTTATCAGGCAATTTTACCAAGTTTTCAGTTTAAAAATATTTCCTTCTTGAATAATTTCAAATTAAAAACAAATATAATACACCTCATATACATACACAGAGTCCTAGTTGGAATACAACAAAGAATATACATTTACAGACATTCTCAGACGCTGCCTTTCTTGTTCAAAATTATTTATCTCGCTTTTTTAATGTAACAATGATTAACAAAAATGATGTCTAATTATAACATTTCCCTTTCTTATTTGAAGACTGGGAGGCTACTCTCTATGATCTGTCAAAGATTCTTTTATTGACTAATGCCTGCTCTGAACAATCTGGGATATTTCCAACAGTGGGCATACAAGAGTAGACAAAGATATACCAAGAGGTAAGAAGTCATTCTGATGATGCAGCACTAAGTAAAGTGTTATTTTATATTATTAGGGATATAATAGAGTTCTTCGCAAGGCCCACCAAAAGGTTGCCACCTCAGTGCATATACATTTCTGTTCAAAATACAGATATTCACCAAATAGAGAATTCTGGGTTGATAGTATTCTGTTTTTGTTTCCTTTCAGAACTTTAAAGACTATTGCTCATAGTGTTCTGGCTGACGTAACTTTTTATAAGTCAGCAGTGCTTTCAAATCATCATTCCTCTGTATGAAATGTCTTTTCGTTGTTGTTGGATGCTTTCATGATTTTTCATTATTTTTGGGTTGTTAGCAGTTTGGCTTTATTTACTCAGGCTTTTTTCTTTTTTCTTTTTTTTTGGGGGGGGCATATTTATTCTGCTTGAATTTTGCTGAGTTGCTTAAATATATAAAATTGTGCTTTTCACCAATTGGGGAAAATGTTGGCCATTGTTTCTTCAAATATTTCCCCCTATTTTTTCTCTCCTATCTTTCTAGTAATGTACCACATGTTACTGAGGCCATATTTATTTCTTTTAAAATTCTTTTCCTCTGTCTTTTTCCAGCTGAATATTTTCTACTATTCTATCTTTGAAGTCCATGTCTCTTTTCTTCTGTTAACTTCACTCAGTGATGAAGCAAAGTTACCATTTTAGATATTTCATTCTCTAAATCTAGCACTTACTTTTTGCTCTTTTTTATACTTTCTATTTGTCAGATGAAATATTTTATTTTTTCAGTCACCCTGAATACATGTTCCTTTACCTCACAGAACTCGGTTATAATAGATGCTTAAAAATTCTTACTATTCCAATTTCTGGATCATTCTGAGTTGCTCCTCTTTGGTCACTCTTTCTCTTTTTTTTTTCTTTTTTTGGAGAGGTTTTTGCTATAGGGCGCGTGCGCTCGCCAG
This sequence comes from Tupaia tana, assembly GCA_026018925.1. NCBI lineage: Eukaryota > Metazoa > Chordata > Mammalia > Scandentia > Tupaiidae > Tupaia > Tupaia tana. Next base: position 19,529,330 of record JAKSZU010000013.1, on the reverse strand, counting down.
ACAGACAGAGAGAGACAGAGAGATAGAAAGCAGGAAATCACCCCCCAGGGGGGATGGCCACGCTGCAATCCCTTCTCCTCCATTCTCCTCTCGGGATCTTGGGCATGCACGCACACGTGCCCGGCGTGAGTTTAAGCCGCCGGGTCTGGGACTCGAACCGCGGTCGACTATGTGGGAGTCCAGCGACATAGCCATTACGCTAACTGCTGGTCCCGGTCACTCTTTCTCTTAATGATGATTCAGTTTCCTAATTCTTCATATTTCAAGTAATTTGGAATATTGTTCCAAAAACTGTGAATATTATATGGATTCAATTCTGTTTTATTCCTCAAAAGAGTGAATTTTTTAAGTATGCAAATTAACTTGGTTCAACTCAAACTGCCAACTGTTTGCTGGTTACCATCTCAAATATCAGTTTAATTATTTTTCTTTATCTGGAGTCTCTCCTATACAATAATAGTTATGTAATCATCCATTTCTTTGGTTAAAGTCTGTACATAGATTGGGGGCTTCCCTTGTCTAGTTTTCTCTTTCCTAGGATTCTCCCCTAATTTCCAGTAGCTATAGTTACCTCCAGTCTCTATGCTCTGATACTTCAGTTCAGGGAACTCTAATTTCCTATCAGTTTTAGCCACACTGTGCAGTTGTGACCTCAAACTACTCTCAGCCTGACACCTATAAAAACAGAATTTCAGGGCCAGTGTAGTGGTTAAGGTGCTGGATTTCCACATGGTCAATCATGGCTCAAGTCCCGGACCCAGCAACTTGAAAACCATGCCAGGTGCATATGCATGCATACCTAAAATCCTGAGAGGAGAATGGATCGCCACATGGTCATCCTCCCTGGGGGATGATTTCTCACTTTCTCCTGTGCTTCTCTTTGTCTCTCACCAGCAAGTACGTGGGTCCTGTGGCAAAAACCTCACACACACACAAAAAGTGGAATTTCACCCATATTGTCCTTTTTTCCCTTTTAATAAGACTACTTTCCACTATGAACTTAATCTCTCATACTGGAAGGAGAACCTTTGATAGCTTTTCTATTCTTGACTTAGCTGAGTGATACAAAAGACATGGAATTGATTCTCAAAAGTCTCTTTGAAGACTCGAACTTCTGCATGAAACATTTTTCTCTCATATATTTTTGAACTTGAAATCTACAGTATTATATCATAACCTAATCTGAAAGAGAAAGTGCCCCACGTAAATATCCTCTTTCATATTTTTCTAAGGCATTGGTGGAAGAATACTGACATAATAGAGATTATATGAAAAATAAATAAAAGTGATATTGTTATGATAGTACAGGTCATTTTACCATGTGAAAAGATTAAAAAGCATGTTGTTTTTAGGCACAGAGGCTAAATAAATAAATAAAGTAATGATGAGGACTTCAGTTGTCCAGTAAAAGTAAAGGTTCTATGAAGTTCTTTTTTCTAGCCTTTCTGATAAACTCAGTTCTGCAGTGATAGAAGAGAAGCCTTTAGGAACTACTATTCTAGATAGAATTCTAACCAACACAGATGTTATTTGATGAGGAGAAAATGATGAAAGCCTTAGAAGGAAGCAGTCCTGTTATCTTAGACCACAATACCTTTAGGAGAAAGTCTGAGGAGAGCCTATTTAAAATACCCTGCTGAGACATTTAGAAGGGCATGTTCCAAAAATATTGTAATTTGTGGTTCCATAGTATGTGGTTTCCAAGTACAATTGCTGAATAGTTGGACTCAGGAGAGTTGAGAAGCTCTTATCAATGTAGTTCCAACTATGATGAAAACTTGTCTTAGGAAGAAGAAAGAAGGAGGAAATGTATGAATTACATACCCCAAGAATGGAAAGAAGAATAAATAACCAAGAATGTGTCTAAAGTCATGCTGTCAGGAAATCTCAGTCCAAAATGAGCTAACACATATGCCATGTTCTAGGAACAGCAAAAACTTTAAAAAATATTATTTTATAAATAATATGAACAAAATAGGGCCAGGATTCTTGCATGAAGCAAAAGGTGTTACACTGAAGTTTCATAGTAAGAAAACAGAATGTCTAAATTTCTATTTTTGTTTCTTATTTTTCTGCCAAGTATAGAATAAGCATTCATAAGGGCATAAAAAATCCAAGGGTAGTAAAGTCATTTTATATGAATTCAGGTCATTTGGCTTAGATGAATTGCATTCCAACTCTCTAAGAGAAGTTATAAATGAAATCACTCAACAACCATTCTTGTTTTATGAGAAATCTTAAGAGCAAAAGAGTCTGAAAACTGGAATAAAGCCCATGTCATTCCCACTTTCAAGTGGAAAATTATATGTTGGGCAAGCAAACCACTGGATATGAGGATGGATTACTAAAGTAATGGACTATGAATACTTGGAAAAGGGGATGGCCATCATAAAATTCTACAGAACAGCTTGCCATATTTGACTCATGCTTTGCTCTGAGAGAGTGTCAGGACTTTTGTAATATGAAAACCCAGCAAGAAAAGCTTATGGGGACCTCAGTGAGTTAACTGACAATCAGACAGCTCTTTTTATATCCTTTTGTGTAGAATGGAGAAATACAGGGTGAATCCTAAGAAAGATGATCAGATTAGTAACTGTTGGAAATTTACACACAGAAGTAGTGCCCAACGAATTGATGTAAACCCACAAAATAATGTTGACAGGTGTTATGGTGGAATTGTTTTCCCTAAAATATATATTAAAGTCCTATTCACCAGAATCTAAAAAATGTGACTAACAGTTGAACAAACACAAGAGATGGGTGTGAATGTCAGATGAGGTGTATGTGGAGGAGTGGGGCCCAACGAAAGACATTTGGAGAAGGGATACAGAGGTAGAGCATTGACGGGATGGGGAGGTGTGGTGTTATCTGTTGAAGATATTTCGATCAACGGGTCTGGGGAGAAATGTTCACATATCGAAATGGTCTCATTGTAAGCCAAACAATATGATTGAAAGTATATACAAAAATAAATAAATTAATTAATAAAAAAAAATGTGACCTTTTTTGGAAATAGGGTCTTTACAAATGCTAGTTAACATGAGGTCATTGGGGGGAGGGGAACATAACACAGTATGATTGTTCTCCTCATTAAAAAAAGGAAATACCTTTAGATAGAGAAACATAGAATAGTACCATGGGACAATGTAGGCAGAGATTGAAGTGATGCAGCTGCAAGCCAAGGAATGCCAAGGATTGACAGCAAACCACCAGAACCTGGGAAGAAGCAAAGAAGATCCCTTTCATGTTTCAGAATTCACATGGCCCTGCTAACACCCTAATTTAGGGCTTCTGGCTTTCAGAACTGTAAAAGAATACATTTCTGTTGTTCTAAGCCACCCAATTGTTGGTGCTTTGAGACAATATTCCTGAGAAACTAAAACCACAAGTACATCCCAGAAACCTGATCCTGAATCTGTCCTTTCAACTTTCTAAAAACAGTTGGTGAAGATTCAATGGATATGCTAAACAAGGACTAGAAACAAAAATTATTAAGAATAAAAACGGGGGTTGGCAGGTGGTGTAGTGGTTAAAGGCGCTGGACTTTCACATAGCCAACTGCAGTTAGAGACCTGGACCTGGTAGTTTCCTTTCTCACTTTCCCTCTCTCACTCTCACTCTGTCACTCTCTGGTCAAATGAATGAATGAATAAATGAATGAATGAATGAAAGAAAGAGAGAAAGAAAGAAGGAAAGAAAGAGAAAGAAAGAAAGAGAAAGAAAGAAAGGAAGAAAGAAAGAAAGAAAGAGAAAGAAAGAGAAAGAGAGAGAGAGAGAGAGAGAGAGAGAGAGAAAGAGAAAGAAAAATAAAATAGTTCTTTTAAAAAAAGAATAAAAATGAACTTGATTTGAAATAATAGTGTATAACTCATTTAATGTAGTTTTATCACCAACAAGAAAAAATTATATACCACAAATACGTGCAGCATGTAAAAGTTTTTTAAATTTCTAGTTACCTAGAAACTCAAGAAAATCATTATTTGTATTAATAAATCACAGGTTATTCTACCATTTTAATAAGCACAACTACAGTAATAAGCTTAGTTCCAAATTCAATACATTAAAGAGATTTCAGGGGCTGGCCCCTCAGCACAGTGATTAAACACTGCACAGAGAAACCAGAATCCCACATAACTAATCATGGTTAAAGTCCTGAAAGGAGGAGAATTGGAGGAAAATGGATTGCATTGTGACCAGTTATCTTTGGGAGTCTCTCTCTCTCTCTCTCTCTCTCTCTCTCTCTCTCTCTCTCTCTCGCATACATACACACTCCCTGGTATAAAAAGTAAAATAAACAATAGTTCTACATAATGAAGCTTAGTTTCAAGGAAAGTAATCAAAAGGAGGAGTCTCAAAACAAGGTCTCAAAATTGCCATATCAAAAGTCCAAAATAGGGATCAGCAGTTAGCGTCATGGCTATGTCTCTGGACTCCCACATAGTTGACCGGGGTTCGTGTCCCGGACCTGGTGGCTTGAAACTCACTCTGGGCGCATGTGCGTGCATGCCCAAGATCCCGAGAGGAGAATGGAGGAGAAGGGATTGCGGCGTGGCCGTCCCCCCTGGGGTGATTTCTCGCTTTCTGTCTCTCTGTCTCTCTCTGTCTGTCTGGCGAGCGCACACGCCCTATAGCAAAAACCTCTCCAAAAAAAAAAAAAAAAGTCCAAAATAAAGTAGTAAAGTGGTAGAGTTTTGTATGGAGAAGAAATGACTCAAAGCAGATCTACAACTGTTCACACATCCTAAAGAGGCATTTCACTCTTTCTCCAGGACTTTTGGAGGATGGAAGAGTTTCAGAATTCTACACTCCTATTAATAATAAGGTGCATTGAACCACCCCATGACCTGGTGATTAAGGTAAATAGATACCAGGAGACTGACTAGGCAGTTCTAGTACTGTACCTGGAGGTTTGAAAAACATGCTAAGCATGTGTGCATGTATCCCCCAAGTCCCAAAAGGCAGGAAAGATAGAACAGAGGAGATTTCAATGTGACCATGCCCCATGGGAGGTGCTTTCTGGCTTTCCATCTCATTCTATCTAAACACCCATGCCCTCTGGCAAATTTTAAGATAATAATAAGACACATCAAGTAAATGTACTATCTTCAGTTTGTATTTAGAATATAAATTTAATGTTGTAACCAATAACACAAATACAATATTCTGAGACACCTCTTCCCCCACATTTTAGCATCCTAAGATCAGGAGTTGTCTTACAATCACTGACTGGTAACAGTCAAAAGAGTTATTATTGATTACATGAACAAGCTTGGACAAAGCTATTCACATTTTTGTCACTTTGGTTGAATTATATGCACTGCTGGTATGTCACATGTTGAGTTTAATTGCCAGTTCAGGTATCTTTGAAAACATTGCATTTGATTCAACAATGAAATGAAACTATTGGTTTTTTTTTTTTTTTTTTTTTTTTTTTGAGAGGTTTTTGAACTAGGGCTTGTGTGCTCACCAGAGAGACAGGAAGTGATAAATCACCCATGGGGGGGAATGGCCAAGCTGCAATCTATTCTCCTCCATTATCCTCTTGGGATTTTGGCCACACACACACACACACACACACACACACACATACACCCAGTGTGAGATTTAAGACGCTGGGTCCAGAACTCGAAATGTGGTTAACTATGTGGGAATCCAGCATCATATCTATTATTTCATCACTGGTCCCACGAAACTATTGCATTTGAAGAAAGGCAATGGAAATACTTAAAAAAATACATGTGTTTAATATTAGCAAAGCAAATAATTATAATGGGAGGATGACTGCAATTCTTTGTTTTCCTACATTGCAACAATCAAAAGCTTTATTATATCTAAGAAAATACAAGGTATTGTTATATTTTGTTACTGATTTACATGCAAAAAGTTTCCCTATCTCCTCCTAAGCAACACTATTGAAAGGAAGAGGTACTACAATATTTTATGGAATAGATGAAGGAACACTCAAAACAAAAAGTAGTAGGTGTGACCAACTCATGCATCAAATAATACTACCAAAGCTTTGTATCATAGTTTATTTGGCAGCATCATTGTTTATACATCTTATGATTGACAATATCTCAGATCCAAAAATGACACTATTTATACTGTACTTTATAATTTACAAAACAGTTTCATGAATAATCATTTTAATTGACTTCAACAGCTACATGAAATAGAGGTAAGTCTATTCTATAGCCATTTAACAGAACAGAAAATTAATGTGCAATGGCTAATTAACTTGCCCCCAGTTTCATATTGAACATATGACAAAACTGGAGTTAAAGACTCCTAATTCCTATTCCAGCTCTTTTTCTACCTAAAAATATTTTTTAAAATATAAATTCTTGGGACCAGTGGGTGGCATAATGATTTCATCATTGGACTTCCATGTAGTTGACCATAGTTTGACTCCTGGACCTGGAGACTTAAGATTCACACTGGGCACATGTGCATGCATGCCAAAAATTCTGAGAGAAGAATGAAGGAGAAGGAATTGCAGCCTGGCCATCCCCCCGAGGGGTGATTTCCTACTTTCTTGCTTTCTGTCTTTCTATTCCTTTCTGTCTCTCCAGCAAGCCCACATGCCCTATAGCAAAAATCTCTCTTAAAAAAAGGATTATTTTCTTCCCCTGGAAATATATATACATAAGAAACTCTAATGATGAGAACATCTATAATATACAAAAATGTAAATTCTTGCCTTTTGATATCCAAAAGATAAACCAAGTTAAAAAATCTTTCAAAGCCATTTTCATTTATAGCTGATGAAAAGAGGAGCCCAGAAAATCAAACTCCTTCAAAAGTTGTTGTAAAAGATATACACAAAACACAGAAGAATTAATAAAAGAATAACTTCACCATTTTATGCTACTGAAACTAATGCAATTCTGAAATTTAATATTATTGACAAGAGTTCATAATCTAGGCTCACAAAATATGTATTAATAGAAATGTAATTTGCAATATTTAAATATCTATCTGTCCTCTAAGGCAAAAACAAAGCTCTTTAAAACATCTACTTGATATAACACATACAAATATTCTGATTCTTATATAAAAATAATTTTTATAATAAATTATGGCATTTTACAGTTTTAGATATCCTTGTAAAGCATACCAAGTCATTTTATTTGTACTGAATCTTAACCTTGACAATAATCCTGTGAAGTGTCATTATCACATCATGAGACATGGCAATATCACATCATCACCACCATGATCATCAGCATCACCACCATAATGATCATCATCACTACCACATCACCATCAACCATATTGCCACCGTCATGCTCATCACCACCATCATCACCACCATGATCATCATCACCATCATCATCACTACCACATCACCATCAACCATATTGCCACCGTCATGCTCATCACCACCACCATTACCACCATAATCATCACCACCATCATCACTACCACATCACCATCAGCCATATTGCCACCATCATGCTCATCACTACCATCATCACCACTATGATCATCATCACCATCATTATCACTACCACATCACCATCAACCATATTGCCACCATCATGCTCATCACCACCACCATTACCACCATAATCATCATCATCACCATCATCATCACTACCACATCACCATCAACCATATTGCCACCGTCATGCTCATCACCACCACCATTACCACCATGATCATCATCACCATCATCATCACTACCACATCACCATCAATCATATTGCCACCATCATGCTTATCACCACTATCATCACCTCCATTATTAACTTCATCAGCATTATCACTACCACAATCATTATTGCCATCATCATCACCACATCAATATCATGAGCATCACCAACATCACTGCATGATCATCATCACCATCATCATCATCATTATTACCATTAGACAGAGAAAAGAACTGAGGCTCAGGGCAATCACATGACTTGCCCAAAGTCACTCCACCCACAAGTAATAGAGCCAAGGGACCAGCACTTAGCGTAATGGCTATGTGGCTGGACTCCCATGTAGTTGACCGCAGTTGGCGTCCCGGACCTAGTGGCATAAAACGCACGCCGGGCACATGTGCGTGTGTGCCCAAGATCCCTAGAGGAGAATGGAGGAGAAGGGATTGTAGCATGGCCATCCCCCCTGGGGAGTGATTTTTCGCTTTCTGTCTCTCTGTCTCTCTCTGTCTTCTGGCAAGTGCACACACCCTATAGCAAAAACCTCTCCAAAAAAAAAAAAGTAATAGAGCCACGACAAAAATTTCTTTCCTCCAACTTCAAATCCAAGGGCATTTTGCATTCACAGGTAACTAGTCCTGGTTAGATCTTGAGAGAGCAAAGATAAAGAGGATGTTTTTGCTACATCATAAATCACTATGCAGCAAAGGCAGCCCCTGAAGAAATTTGGTCTGCACACATAAATACTCCCACAAATATACCATGAAGAAGAAAGGAGGAGCTCAGAGTAAAAATATGCCTATTTTTTTCTTGGGTAGGCCCTAATTTCAGCCCAAGCACCTGGTTATTGGTCATCTCAGGATCTCAAACTTTGCAGGTGCTATTAAGTTTTTTAGGTTTAGAGATAAAATTATCTTATTGTAAATCCAGTGTTAGGTAGATATAGAAGATATCTGACCAGCAATATGCCAAAGGTTACTTAAAAATGTTGTCAAAGTCATTCTTTTTAATACTTTACTAATTGGGCAATTAGAGAGTGACTTGTTTTCACAAGTTCTATTAGTCTATAATTGTGTGGCTTAACATAAATAATTGAATTGGGGTAATTTATAAGAAATAGAAGTTTACTTAGCTTACAATTCTGATGACTGAAAAGTCCAAGAACATGTGGCCAGCATCTAGCTGCTGGTACTACATCACGACATGGCCAGGAGAAGTAGATACATGCAGAGAGGTGGGGGGGGGGGGGGGGGCAGCCCATGACATGATGGTGAAAGTGTCTGGATCCCACATGGATCTGCATGGTTGGCAGCCCAGACTCCATGACTCAGAAAACACACTAGAAACATGCATGCCCAAAATCCCGAGAGAAGAGAGAAATGGAGGAGAAGAGATCGCAGCATGGCCATTCCCCACAGGGAGTGCTTGCTCGCTCCCTCTCTCTCTCTCTCTCTTTCTCTCCTCTCTCCATCCTCTGGCAAAATTAAGAAAGAAGGAAAGAGACAGAGGGGGAGCAGGGGAGAAAGAGAGGGGAGAAGAGAGGAAAGGAGAGGTCTTTTCTATTTTCCCTCCCATTCTCCAAGATGATTATATGGTGTCTCCCCACATTGAAGGTGGGTATTCTCGGTTCACTGATTACATGCCAATTTTCTCTGGCAAGATGCTCACCAACACTCTAGGCAGATCTTCCTCAAAGGTCTTACATATCTCAATCTCATCACTTTAGAGAACAAATTCCATCACCAGTAGGGGACAAACCAATTCAGTGGCATTAAACAGTCACAATATGTATAACCATTAATGTTTTCTATTTTCAGAAATTTGTCATTATCTCAAACAGGAACTCTGAATTCATTAATTCCAGGGCCAGCAGGTGACATGGTAGTTAAGGCACTGGATTCCCACAAGGCTGACCAAAGTTTGAGTCCTAGATCAGGCAGCTTGAAAATCAGACACATGTGTGTGTGTGCCCAAAATCCCAAGAGAAGAATGATGGAAAGGGAACTGTGGCATGGCTATCCCCCAAACCCTGCTAACCTCTATTCTACTTTCCATCTCTATAAATTTGCCTATAATAGGTACTTCATGTGAGTAGAGTTATATAATATCCTTTTTCATTTGGTTTATTTCAACTAGCATAATGCTTTTCAGCTTCATCCACATATAAAAATTTTATTCCTTTTTTTGGCCAAATAATATTGTTGTGTGTGCATATATTATATATAGTATATTTTATACACACACAGCCATAATATATATAAATACACACAACCACATTATTTGGCATATATATATATATAAAATATATAAATATATATTCACACACACATATACATATACATTTATATAATATCACTGACTGTGTGTATAAAATATATTATATTATATAAATATATAGTGTTATATATATTATATAGTGTTACATATATAATATATAATACTATATATATTTTATATAGTATTATATATATAGAGAGAGAGAGAGTCTAGGCTGCCAACCATGCAGTTGGTCATGTGGGATGCAGACACCTTCACCATCATGCCATGGGCTGTGCCCTCACCACTCTGCATGTATCTACTTCTCCTGGCCATGTCATGATGTAGTACCAGCAGCCAGTTAGATGCTGGCCACATGTCCTTGGACTTCTCAGTCACCAGAACTGTAAGCCAAGTAAACTTCTATTTGTTATAAATCACCCCAACTCAATTATTTATGTTAAGCCACACAATTGTAGACTCATACAACTTGTAAAAATAAGTCACTAATTATATATAGTATTATATATTAAATATACATATATATATTACACACACAGCCATACTATATTATATATATTCGTGTGTGTGTATGTGTGTGTGTGTGTGTGTGTGTATATATATATATATGTGTGTGTGTGTATATATATATATATATATATATATAGTATATATATATATATATATAGAGAGAGAGAGAGAGAGAGAGAGAGAGAGTATATATATATATATATATATATATATAGAGAGAGAGAGAGAGAGAGTATATATATATATATATATATATATATATATATACTAGAGTATATATATATATATACTCTAGTGAGCACTATATACAATATAAGGTATGAGTGCTCACTAGAGTGAGACAGAGGGAGAGTGAGAAATCACCCCCAAGGGGAATGACCACACTGCAATCCCTTCTCTTTCCTTCTCATTTTGGGATTTTGGGCACACACGCACATGTTCCCTGCATGTTTTTCAAGTCATTGGACGCAGGACTCAAACCACTCAGTTGGCCATATGGGATCCAGTGCCTTAAACTCCATATCATCTGCTGGCCCAGCTGTTCGTATATTTAACACTTTGATTATCTCTGTTAGTGTACACTTGGGTTATTTTCTTTTGACTATTGTGAATCATGTTGCTATGAACACTGTAACACAGTATTTGAGTTCCTATTTTTTAGTTCTTTTGAGTACATATATAGGAGGAGAATTGCTAAATTATATGGTAATTCTATTTTTAAATTTCTGAGGAACTGCCAAACTGTTTTCCATAGTGCCTCTACCATTTTACACTTTCTACTGGTAACATACAATGATTCCAATTACTTCACATCCTCTCTAACACTTGTATTTTTTCCCTCCTTTTCTTTTTCATTTTAATAATAGCTATAGTAATGAGTATAAAGTGGTGTCTCATTGTGGGCATTGTCCTTTTAAGTATTACTTTATTTTTTCCACAATTGAAGCAGAAAGAGGGAAAGAGAATGAGAGAGAGCACCCCCAAGAGGGTGTTAATGTCATGATCCATCTCCAACCTTCAGCCATCCTTGGATCATTGGCAAGCCATGTCTGGCACACTCAGAAAAGTTTCTGAACATGAAACTGGAGCCTGCCCATATGGGTCGGCATCTTAGAGCATTGCATTTGACCACTGAACTACAGTTTAGCCCCCCTATAGTGCACTCTTCATTGAGCTATTTTTCCTTGTATTTTGAGTTGCAAGAATTTTATATGTATTGGCAATGGCTGGTATGAGATTAATGTATGACAGAATCCTCTACAATGGTTTCCACGTAGATCTTACCCAAAAGAGTGCATATTGAGGAGGAATTTACATGGGAATGAATAGCTTTTTTCCTGAGTTCCTAAACAGGGCAGCATACACGTTCAGTACTTAAAACAAATGCAACTGTAGTTCCCACCATGCCTCCTTGTGCACGTGACAGCTCCATGTGTATGAATTTTCATTTTTCTCAGTTTCATTACTTTAAAAGCCATTCTCAAACTTCAGAAGTTATTTTAAAATTTACGGTAGCTTTCAATGGATAAGATTAGAAGCTGCCATTTGGTTATTAATGAAAAGCTCTGAAATAGCAATTTTAGAAAACCACAGGATGGTAGGAAAGTGTATTTCATGAAATACCACAAAACCTCCAGGAACAAAATGGCCAGGGGAGGGAAGAGAGGGACTGTTTCTGTGAGTAGCTAATGATGTCTTTCTATTTTGTTATCACAGAACGTGTCAGGGCAGTGCTAAGGATTCCCATTCAAATCAAGCAACCACGGACAGCCACGATGGAATACAAATAGACGTGGGAGAAGTGGAGCAGGGTTAGCGAAGTGTGCAGTTGGTGAGATTGATGTTGATACCCTTCACTGCCAAGTGAAATGCCAATAATGCTTGTATAGCATTTTGTGAGGGCAATGGGAGTATTGATTCCTGAGCAATAATAAAGAATGAAGCCGCTCTCTCAGGTATAAAAATATTGGCAACTGTTACAAAGAATTGACTCATAGGGGCCTGAGTGCTGGCCTATCTTAATACAAATAATTCAGGCTTCAGACGGATTTCAAGAGCAGTCAGGCATGGTTTGCAGGCACTGACTCTGCTATTAATTTACCTTCAGCTTTCATGGGCCTCCCAGCCTATCAACCAATTGGTCTTTGTAGGGCAGGAGCTAAATGGATTCCTGAGGTCTCATTGAGAGTTGAGACAAGATGATAAAAATGGAGGAAAGAGGATGGCGGAGGGGGTTATAAAATTTTTATAAATACATCTTTAAGTTTTAGATTCTGTTTGCATTTCTTTTGTAAAGATGAAGTAATGCATGTGGCAGCCCCCTAAGCCAAAGAGCACTATACTTGTTTTTTAAAGACATTTCTGTTAGAGGTGTGATTTCCGAGAAGAGTGTTTTATGCTACGGATTATAATAAGTTTCACACACTGGAACCAAAATGGAACACTTGCAATGTGTGGACCTATTATATTTAATGATATCATACACTTGGCAGGAAAGTGACAAACACTCTGAAGGTTACATAAAGCTGGAAAATTGGTGTGTGAAGGGCATCCATTCCTAAAACAGAGTGACCTCTTGGAGAACTAAAAAGAAATCATCACCAGGCACCTAACAGTCTTCACAACTTTTCCAAAGAGTAAAGAGAACTTGGTCTCCTATGATGTTAGTACCTGGCCTAGGAGACATCAAACATATTTCTGTATTTGAAATAATGGGACATTTAAAATATAGAACCATGATCAAACAATAAATTCTTAATAATTATACATGTGTGTAATCACTAAACATATATATATATATATATAAAACATATCTATATATAATATATAATCACTAAACAAAAAAATATATATACCTATACTATATCTACTGGTATCAAAGCAAGATAACTGCAGTTAGTCTATTTATACCTTATGGGGGGGGGTTAAAAAGTTAGAAAAAAGATTTTGATTCTTTTTTTCATTTTAGCTATTTTTTAATCTTATAATTTCTTATTTACATTTAACTATTACAAATTTTTGTGAAGTATGACATGGTTCTTAGAAGCATGCATACGGTGTATGATAAATCAAATCAAGAAGATTACCATAGTCATTATCTTCAACAAAGAACATTGCATTATGTTATGCCTCTTTCATTTTTGTTCTCCTAGACTCTTCTTTGAGATATATATGTAAGATTGGCAACAGTCTTTTATTTACTCTGTGGGATGTTGATTTATTATAATAAAATAAATCCTTTCTAAGATATTCTTTGGGCTCTCCAAATTTGTTCATGCATTAATAATTTAGATGTTTTGTTGGATTATTTTTGTTTTGTTTTTGTTTGCTACTCAGCCCTCAATCACTCCTGAAGACATATGTGCAACTATGGTTAGAGTAAGAAAGAGCATTAAAAGGTCCTAGATGTAGAAAATAATACAAAACTGATATGAAACAAACATCAGTAATACTAGGTTGTCAGGAAACTCATAAAGTATTTTTCTGTTTTTCAATACAAAAATGTATCATGACTTTCCCAGCAACCCAGTATGAAGGAAGAACTGGAGGCCTACATCAGCTTTTGAAATTACCCACACTAGTCTACATTGGGTTCTGTACAAGCATTAGGTTTCCTTAACACAGTTTAAAACCTCTGGTCAAGATAACTTTTAAAAATGTCCAGTATTGGAGTCCAGTAGTTGACACAATGGCTATGTCGCTAGACTCTCGTGTAGTCAATCGTGGTTCAAGTCCCAGACTCCATGGCTTAAACTCACGCTGGACACATGTGCACGCGTGCCCAAGATCCCAAGAGGACAATGGAGGAGAAGGGATTGTGGCATGGCCATTCCCCCCTTGGGGGTGGGGAGAGGTGGTAATTTCTTGCCTTCTGTCTCTCTGTTTCTCTCTTTCTGGCGAGCGCATGTGCCCTATAGCAAAAATCTCTCAAAAAAAAAAAAAAAAAAGCCTGTGAAAAATGTCCAGCATTATCAGAGGAATAATTATCCTCAGATGCTATTTGTGGGAATGGGCACTTTTCTATGAGCCATGCCGTCATATGTATCAATACTTTAATATGTTGCTTAATTTAACCCTGAAATTATACATATAAACATGGAAGTTCACAATAATTTAGCCATAATATTTTTCATGGCTATGCTGTTTATGATAATGAAATAGTGAAGAAAAGATATTAAATTTCTAACATAAAAGAGCTAAATAATTTTAAGTGAACTAAAATTCAACTTTTTAAAAGAATTATTTATTTAATTTTATTTATAATTTTTTTAAGTTGACCAGAGAGAGATACAGAAAGAGAGAGAGAGAAAATGAGAAAGCAAGTTACCTGGTCTAGGACTTGAACCGTGGTTGACCATGTGGAAGTGTCCAGCACCTTAATAACCATGCCACCTGCTGAGAAAAATCCATACTCAATCTGATTGACTCCACAGGCTTCCTAATTCTGATATCAACCCACTTCTTTTTGCCTTTGAAATAAGCTCCTGATTTTGTAAATCCAACCTTCCTTCATATTCTCCAGGTAACTCAAGAAAGGTGACCCTCTGTTCAGTTCCAAGGAGAGACAACCAGGGTCATCTCCTCACTTTTATCAGCAATGAGAGAAAATAGATTTCTTTGCCATTTTAGGCCACTTTGACTTGAAACTTTCTGCTACTTCCAACTGAATGTATCTAAAATAATAGATTTTTAAAATATATTGCTATAAAAAGACAAAGTGGAAAGCAAAATATACCCCCATTACCTTTGTTCCATACATAAATACATTGCAAAATATTATCTTGCAGAGTGACAGTAATATTATGTATGATCTTTGATTTATATGCTTATGTTTTTGTTTATCTATTTTTGTTTTTGTTTTTCTTTGCGGTTTTTTTTTGGTTTTGTTTTGTTTTTTTTTTTTTAGTTTGCTGTAGGGTAAGTGTGTTCTCCAGGGACAGAGAGAAAGAGAAGGAGGGAAAGGGAGAAATCACCTTCCAGGAGGAATAGCCACGCTGCAATTTCTTCTCCTCTAGTCTCCTCAGGATGTTGGACATGCATGCACACATGCCCAGCCAGATTTTCAAGTCACCAGGTCCAGGATTGAACCACATAGCAGCTAAGTGGGATCAAACACCTTAATCTCCATGCCATGTGTGGGTTCCTGAATTCTAAATTTACTATTGTTAATATGTATTATAATTGATAAGAATAGCACTTTTTAAGATAAGAATAAATAAGAATAAGAATAGCACTTTTTAAAAAATTTACCAATTTAGTAAACATAAATAATTTGCTGTTTACAATTAAGTTCGTCTATCTTGTTTGATAGCAAATGAGAGCCAAGAATTCTTGGTTATAGTTTAAGGAAGAGGGTAACAAGTTTCAAAGACTCTAATTTTGTTTTATATTACCAAGCATTATTTAGAATTACTTACCCCCACAGACTTCCTGGTCTGCTCAACAAATACTAAATGAAAACATACATATTGTTTAAAATTGAAAACATTTTCTAGCTACTATTTTGATATAAAAATATAATTCCATTATTTCACTAATTTAATTTAAAAAACACTTACTGTATGTTCTATACAACATGCTAGCCAGGCAAAGAAAGATGATAACGATAAATAAAAAATGACCCCTACACTGTAAGAGTTCACAGTCTACAGGGAAAAACAAAGAGCAAAAGTGTATGCTATAGTAAGATACTACTGAAATAGGTGAGCAGAAAAGCAAACAGTAACATAAAGAAGAAAGTGATTAGTTTCAATTATGTGACAAGGAAGATAAACGGAGGAAATGGAACTTGATTGGGGCCTTAAATAATCAATGGCACCTATCCATGAACTAGAAGAGGTACCCTGACAAAGAAAAACAAAGACATGTGATTAGATGTGGGATTTCCAGGAGAAATCCAATAGATGAGTTGGGCTTCAAGATAAGATGTGTAGTGTACAGTGGTAAGGGAGGAAGTTGGGAAAATAAAATGCATATCCACTTCAATCTCTAAGCAATGGAGAGCTACCAAGGTTTTTCAAGCAAGATGATGACATGATCAAACCTTGGCCTTAAGTAAATTGGAAAATAGTCTGAGGGAAAACGTGAATGCAAATAAAACACTTAAGACGATACCCCAATAGTCCAGGGAAGAAATAATGAGGATGTAAACTGGCAGTGATTACAGAGCTAGAAATGAGTGGAGGAGTAAGAGAGCTATTTAAAGGTAGAATTGATAGTGGATGGTAGCACTTTTCATGTAGAAGGATTTAGGACAAGAAGAAGTCGTAAGTTCCAAGTAGATAGTTCAAGAACTAGGCAGGTTGTGAGAATCTTAATGGACAGCAAAAATAAAGAGGGAAGACTTGCTCTAGCGGTGGGGGTGGGGGTTCAATGAGCTGTATTTTTAAAAGTGTGACTGAAATTCTTGAAGGAGCGGAAGGTAAAGACAGTCAATAAGAATTTAGAAAACCCCTATTGCTTTTGTTTCTCTCTATCTGAAGTGAAGAGTTGTTTCTATAAGTAATATGAAGTATTTATATAATCACTGAAAAAGTTGCAGAAATCCTCTCTGGTCATTGGCCTACAGCAGCAGCAAAGAAACTTAACTTTTATTTTCGGAATTGAATAAAGGGGGAGAAAATCATCAGGGATTAATCAAAATCCAATGCCTATTCCCAGTTTGGAATTGAGTGTGAGTCTTACAGTACATATTTTCTTCATAAAACACAACCTGCAACATTAATGTAATGCTTTGTCTAGAGCCATTGCAATGCTGTAATCCTAACAAGATAAAGACCTAACAGTCTCTGGATTTCCCCAGAATTGTTACCCTACCTGCAAAATAGTAATCAGTAAAAAATTACAAACTATCATGTAAGCTTAACAAGGGAACTTCAGCTGCATAAAGGAACTTCGGCTGATACATAAAACAGGAAAATACCTCTAAGTATTTAGCATAAAAGAATAATCAGCAGTCCCATTGTGAATATCATACTGAAGAGGAAAGACTGAAAGCTTTTTCACTAAAAACTGGAACAAGACAAGGCTGCCCACTTGCTCCTCCTTTTCAACATAGTGCTGGAAGTCCTAGACAATGCAATCAGGCAAGAGCACAAAATAAAAAAGCATTCAGACAGGAAAAGAAGAAGCTAAACTGTATTTGCAGATGATATGATTTATTTATATATATATATAAATAAAATTTAAAGGAATCCATAAAAAATCTCCTAGTAGTAATAAATGAATTCAGTAATGAAGTCAATGTACAAAAATCTATAGCATTTTTATACTCCAGCAATAAACAGACCAAGAAAAAATTGAAGAAAACAACCCAATTTACAAGAGCCACAAAACAAATAATATACCTAAGAATAAACCTAACCAAAAAAAAAAAAAAAAAATAGAAGGACATCCACATTCTTGGATTGGAAGAATCAATATAGTCAAAATGTCAGTTCTACCCAAATTAATTTAGATATTTAATGTAATTTTTATCCAATTGCCTGTGACATTCTTCATAGAAACATAAAAAAATCAATTATAAAATTTGTCTAGAATTATTAAAAGACCCTGCTATTGCCAATGTAATACCGGGCCCAAAGAATAAAATGGGAAGCATTTCAGTACCCCACTTCAAAGTATATTACAATGAAGTTATAATCAAAACAGCATGGTACTGGCACAAAAATAGACACATAGGCCAATGGAACAGAATAGAGAATCCAGAAATGAACCTCAAATCATACAGCCAACTGATCTTTGACTAAAGGTACAAGACAATGCAGTGAAAGAAAAAAGTCTTTTTAGTAAATGGTGCTGGAAGAACTGGATATCCACCTGCAGAAAAATGAAAATGGACCCCTATCTTTCACCACTAACAAAAATCATCTCAAAATTGATTAAAGATCAGGAACTAGCAGTTAGCGTAATGGCTATGTCGCTGGACTCCCACGTAGTCGACCGCGGTTCGCGTCCCCGACCCAGTGGCTTAAAACTCACGCCGGGCGCGTGTGCGTGCGTGCCCAAGATCCCAAGAGGAGAATGGAGGAGAAGGGATTGTGGCGTGGCCATCCCCCTGGGGGGTGATTTCTCGCTTTCTGTCTCTGTGTCTCTCTCTGTCTGTCTGGCGAGCACACGCGCCCTGTAGCAAAAATCTCTCCAAAAAAAAAAAAAAAATTGATTAAAGATCTAAACACAAAATCTCAACCTATAAAACTACTGGTGGAAAACACAGGGGAAACTCTTGGGAGCATCAGAACAGGTATTTTTTTTTTTTACATATTTGCATTGAATATGTGAATTAATTTGGGTAGAACTGATATTTTGATTATATTGATCCTTACAATCCAAGAACATGGGATGATCTTTTTTTTTTAAATAATACTCAATCTCTTTTTCAATTTTTGATGGTTTTTCTTTGTACAGGTATCTCACCTTTTTGGTTAGGTTTATTTCCAGGTATTTTATTTGTTTTGTGGCTATTCCTTTGCTGAAAAATGAAACTGGACCCTTCTCTTTCAGTATTAACAAGAATAAAAATGGATGGATGATTTAAATATAAACTTCAAACTACAAAACTACTAGTAGAAAATGTAGGGACAATTTTTGAAGACAGTGGAGAAGGCAAAGACTTCTTAAATATGATCCTGAAGGCACGGGCAACAATGCCCAAAATAAACATGTGAGATTACATCAAGCTAAAAAGTTTCCTCACAGCAAAGCAAGTAATAATTAGAGTGAAAATACAACTCTCAGAATGGGAGAAAATATTTGTAAACTATTCCTCAGACAAGGGGTTGAGATGCAGAATATATAGGAAACTCAAGCAGCTTGCACATTAAAAATATGAATAATCCCATTTAAAAATGGGCAAATGAATTGAATAGACAACTCTCCAGAGAAGACTTATGTACTATGGCCAAAAGGCATATGAAAAATGTTCAACATCTTTTGTCCTAAGGAAATAAAAATTAAAATCATGATGAGATACCATTTAATCCCAGTTAGAATGGTTAGGATCACAAAAACAAAGAGTGACAAGTACTGGTGAGGCTTAGGAAGCTGTTTTCAGATTGCAATATATAGTTGCATTAGTAACTTTTTGTTACCTTGCCTCTGCCTCCCCTTAACTATTGTGGCACATTTTAGTGCTTAGGAAAATTAATCCAAAACTTCTGCAAGACTAGGGTCCATTTTATATTTTGTGAAAATTACTTAGGAACTTACGAAAGGCTTTTCCCACATGAAAAAGGCCTAATGTTTCCCCCTTTGAATTGTGCTAAGTAAAAATGTATGCATTCTTTTTTTTTTCTGAAACTTTTTTTTTGTAACTTAATTTACATATTTCCCTAAGCATCATCACAGCATACGAAATGTGATTTCCCATCCAGTATATACTGCGTAGTGACTTAATCATGCATATTATAAAAAATTTTCCATTTCTATTTCCTAGAATTACTTTTACCCCTATTTCTGACCCTCTGTCCTTTCCCACCCTCTTCTCACACTATCTCTGGTGTCTACAATTGTCTTCCATTCCTTTCCCACCCACATTGTATTGATCACACAATTTCTTACATAATCTAACTACTTTCAGTGGTGAGTTCACTCATTACTATTAAGAAAACCAGTTTTAACTTAAATCAAAGAAATGCCAAGGAACTTTGCTTAAAGCCAGGAAACAGATTAGGATTCTGTTCAAATGGTAGGTGCATGAACCTATCAGTCTCATGTACTTTTATCTTCTGTTCTGGTTCAATTTTCCTGATTAAATTCGGGGATATAATATTCAACTCCAGACTTGTCCCTACGATTAAGTTGGCCACTTTCTTAGTTTTTGAACTCTTATTTCCGTGTGTCTGTACTTAGTTTTCATGACATAGCACACCCTTGAGAAATTCTTGGAGATCTGGTCTGGTGCTGGTAAATTCTTTCAGGTTTTGTTTATCTGAGAATGTTCTTGTCTTTTCTTTCCACATGAAAGATAATGTTGCCGAGTACAGTATTCTTGGTTGAAATTGCTTCTCTCTTAACACTTTGAATATATTTTCCCATTCTTTCCTCACTCGCATTGTTTCCCAAGAGAGATCTGCTGTTAGCCTGATGGGATGTCCTTTGTAGGTAACTTGATGTTTTTCTCTTGCCAATCTTAGTATCTTGTCTTTGTCTGTGGTTTTGGTCAACCTGGCTATATTATGTCTTGGAGAAGATCTTGGGTTGATTCTATTTGGGGTCCTTTGTATTTCTTGGGACTGGATCTTCGAATGCCTCTCTAGGTTTGGAAAGTTTTCTTGCAGGATTTCATGGAATAGATTATCAATGCCCTTATGGGTCTCTTCACCTTCTGGAATGCCAATTATCCGGATGTTTGGGCGTTTGATGGTATCTAGTACTTCTCGCATATTATTCTCAAATTTTTGGGCCATTTTCTCAGTCTTTGTGGTGGATTTTTCTAGGCCAGCCATTTTCTCTTCTACATCTTTGATTCTATTTTCTGAATGATCTAGTCTGCTTTTAATACTTTTAAGGGAGATTTTGACTTCCTGTATTGTAGACTTCATCTCTAACAGTTCCGTTTGAGTCTTTTGTAAAGTGTGTAATTCCACTTTCAGATCTTGCAAGGATTTCCTCATCTCCTGGAACTCATCAACTTCTTTCTCTTTTCTCTTTAGCAGTTCATTATCTCTCTTCTCTTCCATCTCTGTTAGCTTCGACGTTATGAATGTTCTAAATTCCTTTATCAGACATTTCCATGATTTTCACCGAACTGCTTGTGGATGAAGAAGAGTTACTCTTTTCTTTTGGAGGAGAGGTATTTTCTTGTTTTCCCGTATTTCTTGTGATCTGGCGGTGATTTCTTGTCATCTGATGGATGATGTGCTTCTTTCAAATTCTTGAAGTTCAGTCTGAATGTTCAGAAGCAAGCAGACAGAGGTGATCTAGAATCTCTTTGCCATTCTGTTGTGATTGCTGGTGAAGCAGATTCAGTAGATATTGAAGAATATATTAACCCTATTAGTATTTAGATGTTTAGCTACAGTGCCCTTAGATCCATCTAAAAACACATTAAATGGATATTGGAGAGTGGAGAGACAAGAAAAAGGAAAATGAAAAAGAGAGAGAGAAATGACAACAAAAAGAGGAAAAAAAAGACAAAAAAACTAAAAAAAATTGTAAATACTGTTTTTCTATTTTAAAGAAAAATCACAAAATAGCTCGTTTGCTGGAGGCTGAATTATCAGTAGAAAATCTTCATTTCTCCTGTGCCCTGAAATACCTAGTTCGCAGGAGCCATGTGGAACCTTCTTCTGAAGGCCTGGCCTCTTCTGCCTAGTTTGCAGGAGCCATATGGAACCTTCTTTGCAAATGTATATATTCTAAGAAAACCTATTTCAAGGCATTCATG
Organism: Tupaia tana; assembly: GCA_026018925.1. Classification (NCBI taxonomy): domain Eukaryota; kingdom Metazoa; phylum Chordata; class Mammalia; order Scandentia; family Tupaiidae; genus Tupaia; species Tupaia tana. The sequence continues at coordinate 19,507,505 of JAKSZU010000013.1, read as the reverse complement.
CATAACTTGTAGGTAAGGTAATAATATAAAGGTCAGTTCACCAATACTGTAAAAAAAATAAATAAAAAAGAAAGAAAGAAAGAAAGAAAGCTCTCTTACACTTTGGGAATAATGTAAAATTGTACAACCTCTGTGGAAAACAATATGGAGTTTCCTCAAAAACCTACAAATAAAACTACCACGTGACCCAGTAATCCCACTCCGTGGTACTTACCCAAAGGAAAGGAAAACACTCAATCTGAAATAAATTTGCACATTCTGGTTTATTGCAGCATTATTCACAATTGCTGAAACATGAAACCAACCTATGTCCAAAAATTGATGACTGGGTTGAAAAACTATGGCACATCTCTACTATAGAGTATTGTTCTGCTATAAGAAACAATGAGAGCCTATCATTTGACTCAAAGTGGATGAAAACAGAAGACTAAATGTTGAGTGAAGTGAACCCCGACTTTGAAAGATACACATTGAATATCCCCACTCAATTTGTACTGGGTGTCTGTACTCTATGACAGAAGTTCAGAGATCTGAAGATGTGATGGTGGAGAATATTGGTGTGGATGATAGAGATTATAAGTGCAGAGAGTGGGTTTTAGAGAGTGGGTGGTGGAGGGCTGGTGTGAGGAGCAAGGGGAGGAAACATTTGACAGGTAGAAAAATGTAAAGTTCTCTGTTAAAATATATATATATATGTATATATTCTATACATTATGATGGGAACTTTATGCAAAATATCAAATTAATCTGAAGATTAAAAAAGGGAGAAGAATTGGATAGGTGATTGTAAAGATATACAGATAGTCAAAAAAAGTGGGCAAAAGAGAAAATATAAAGAAATTTAGAATGTGAAAAAGAAATGAAATGAAAAAGAATAGATTTGAGACAGAACTATTATGAAAATTTTGTCATTTAAGTAAAAACCTCCATTTATTTGTCAGAATAAATTATATTCTAAATTATGAAAAATATAATACAGGAGCAATACCAAACAACAATGGGAGCAATACCTAATTTGTGGGATAAAATCAAGTTGTACTTAACAGAACATTTACAGCCTTGCTATCATATGCTAATAGAAAAGAAAGATTAAATATTATCTTAATTTAATAACACAAGAAGTTTAAAAAGTAACTATAAACCTTAAGAAAGCATTAGACAGTAAAAATGAAGATATACAGGTTTAGTGAACTAGAACAAGAACCTAGAAAAACAAAACTTATTTTTTTCTAAAGAAACAATAAGAAAAAGCTGACCACTGATTTAACAGAAGTAGTAGAAAACTTTAAAACATCAGTGAAAATAACTTTTAAAGACTTATTAAATGGAAAGACATGTTCATCGATCAGAAGACTTAAAGTTGTTAAAATGATGTACTCCTCAATTGATCCATAGATTCAATGCAATCCCTATGAAAATCCCAGTTGTCTTTTAGCAGAAATAAATAAGCTGATTCAAAAATTTATTTGAAGTTTCAGTTGATTCAGATTAGTCAAAATAATCTTTAAAAAAAGCGAGAAAAAAATTGGAGGACTCTTTTCCAATTTCAAAATTAACTTGAAGGCTACAGCAGCTGAGACAGTGTGAAACTGATGTAAAGATATACATCTGACTTAATGGAATAGAACCAAGAGATCAGCTCAATGGATTAAAAACAAAAACACAAACAACAAAAAAACCTCTATAGGTTGCTTACAACTGAATGACAAAAACATACATAGATTAAATATTTTGGAACATAGTATTTGTAGTTTCATCAGTTTGTTGTGCAGAAATGTACTTTGAACCCAGTTTTCGGTGATCAAAAATAAAATTTGTTTTTTCAATGCATGAACTGAGTGATGATCACTATATTGGGTAGAAGCCTCCTTATTCCAGTACATACTATGTATCTCCCATCTGTATTTTCTCAGAAGAATTAAGGGTTATTTGAACTGTTAAATTTTGCTTACCTGTGTTACATCCCTACTCATTTTCTCTTGTTTTAACCAGTGTTAAGCATAACTGTCACAACTATTATGTTTTTTTTTTTTGGAGAGGTTTTTGCTATAGTGTACATGCACTCGTCAGAAAGACAGAGAAAGACAGAGAGACAGAAAGTGAGAAATCACCCCCCAGGGGGGATGGCCACGCCTCAATTCCTTCTCCTCCATTCTCCTCTCAGGATCTTGGGCACGCACACACACATACCCAGCATGAGTTTAAGCCACCGGGTCCGTGACTCTATCCGTGGCCAACTACATGGGAGTCCAGCAACATAGCCATTACGTTAACTGCTGGTCCCACAACTATTATGTTTTCCAGTAAACCATAAATATGTTTTAAAAATGACAGTTTTATAAGTGAAAATATTTGCATGTTGAAAATTTGGATTCAATTATTTTGTATACAAGCAGATTTAAGAAAAAATTCACCAATTATTTGAGAGTTGCCTCAACATGTTTCATATTACATTTATATGTTTACTGTTTATCCAATTGTCCATTTTATATTTATTATTATAAACATTATTCATTGTATAAAATTAGATAACAGAGGAAATATTACAAGTAGCTGAGTCTTTCTTTGCAATAAATTAGAGAAGGTAAAATCAAGAATTTTGTAAAACTATAAATAGCCAAATCACTAATCTCACCATGTATTTACTTTTAAATATCTCTTTTCAATTTTGTTTTTGTTTTTGCTCTTTTGAGGATTTATTTTTTTATACATAGTGCAGAATTCTGGCCTTACAAGAACTCACAGTGAGTAAAAGTTTTCTTTTTCTGTCTCTTCCTGATGAGCTATTGTTATGTACAATTTTACCTATCTCTAACTGGACCAATAATTGATTCGCAGACTTTTCAGATTATAAATTCCTAATTCCCACAATCCTCTACATGGAAATTAGAAATTCCTTTTTTAATTTTATTGTGTTTTTAAAGACTTTTTGCCACAGAGCATGTGCACTTGCTAGAGAGAGGGAGTGAGATATCTCTGTTCTCCTCTTGGAATTTTTGGCACACATACAAATGCACTCGGTGTGATTTTCAAGCCACTGTGTCCAGGACTTGGCCATGTGGGATTCAGCACTTTAACCTCTACTTTACCTGCTGGCCCCACAAATCTTTTGTTATTGGCTATGTTAAAATGATTTTTCTTAGGAACTCCAAAGGACATAGACACACTGAAAAAGAATCAAGCAGAACTTCTGGAGATAAAGAATACATTGCAGGAAATCAAAATCTCCCTTGAAAGCATCAACAGCAGATTAGACCACAGAAGAAAAAATCTCTGACCTGAAAGACAAAACTTCTGATTTAGTCCAAGTGACTGAAAAGAACAGAAAAAAAAAAAAAAAAAAAACACTAAAAATCAGGACAATATATAGGAGATCTTAGTCACCACTTAACAGCTAAATAGTCACGTAATAGATATTCCAGAAGATGAAGAGACAGGTCAAGGCATAGAAAACAACTTTCATAATATATTAACTGAAAAGTTTACAGATTAACAAAGGCATGCAGACATCCAAATCCAGGAGATACAAAAGACACCAAATAGATATAAAATAAGAAGATCCGTTCTAAGGCATATCACAGCCAAATTGATAATAGTTAAAGACAAAGACAAAATTATAAAAATCACAAGAGAGAAACACCAAGTTATTTACAAAGTTTATCCCATTAGACAAGCATCAGATCTCTCAGCTGAAACAGCACAGGCAAGGAAAGAATGGGAAGACATATTTAAAACTCTGAAAGAAAAGCAATTTCATTCAAGAGTACTGTACTCAACAAGATGGGAAGGAGAAATAAAATCATTCCCAAATAAATGAATGCTGAAATAATTCGTCAAAATTAAACTGGCTTTTTAGGGCATACTCTACCAGGAAAAAGCTAAAGAGACACAAATAGAAAAGAACACAAAGCAACTAGAAACAAAGGGTAAGTCCATACATATTGATAGCAACATGGAATGTTGAGACTAACCGTAAATTTAACAATTTTATATGTAAGCAGTTTTAAATACGAACCCAACAATGATTTGATATACAGTTGTCTCCACAGGCTTCAATTTATATATTCAGCATAACAATTAGTCATTGTATAAAACCAGATAGTAGAGGAAAAGTCCAAAATGTTACAGTTGAGTCTTTCTCTGGAATAAATTTCTGTAAAAGTTAAAATCAAGAACTTTGTAAAGTATAAAAATCAGCAAATCACTGGCTATATTATGTCTTTACTTTTTTTTTATTTAAATTTATTTATTTACATTCATTCACTATACATCATTACAGCAAACAAAATGAGATTTCCCATCCAGAATACACTGTATATTGGCTCAATCAAGCACATCAACTTACCTGTTATCAACAAATAATTTTCCATTTCTTGTTTCCTGTATAATATTTTGTTATTTTTGCCATCTTTGGTTCCCTATCTCTCACCCTCTGCTGTGTCCTACCCTCCTCCCACACTGTCTCTGGTGTCCATGGTTGCTTTCTATGCCTCCCCCCCCATTTTATTGATTTGCTAATGAATTTAATTAATCTAAATCCAATAGCAAGCGTAGTTGATATATACATATCCATGAACATAAGTCTGACTTTAAGCATAAACCTCAGCGAGTAGAATGAACATACTATAAAGTAGCACCTAGCTGGGACTATATAGCTTACTGAAGTCATCAAATATGCATTTTTTTATTTCAAGAAAAATAGTTTTCATGTTTTTTTCCTCATGAAACTTTATTTTTTGGGGGGCGAGAGATTTTTTTGCTATAGGGCACATGCGCTTGCCAGCCAGACAGAGAAAGACAGAGAGACAGAAAGTGAGAAATCACCCCCCAGGGGGGATGGCCATGCAGCAATCCCTTCTCCTCCATTCTCCTCTTGGGATCTTGGGCACGCACGCACACGCGCCTGGCGTGAGTTTTAAGCTGGACGTGAACCACGGTCAACTACATGGGAATCCAGCAACATAGCCATTACACTAACTGCTGGTCCCCCTTCTCATGAAACTATTTTTTAAATTAATTCATTTACATTCATCCCCTAACCATCATCACAGCATACAAAAACTGGTTTCCCATCCAGAATATACTGCATAATGGCTTAATCATGTATGTTATCATCAGTAATTCTCCATTTCTAGTTTCACATATATACATATATACATACATATATATATATGTATATATTCGCATATATACATATATATATGTATGTATATATGTATATATTTATTTATATTTACCCTTATGACTGACCCTGTGCCCATTCACACCCTGTTCTCACACTATCTCTGGTGTCTATTGTCTTCCATTCCTTTTCCCCCCACATTTTACGGATCACACAATTTCTTAAATAATCTAACTACTTTCAATAGCAAGCTCAGCTGGTAATTTCAAGAAAAGCAGTTTTGAACTGGTAAGGAAATTTGCTTAAAATTTAAAGCCTGGAAACAGGTTAGTATTCTGTTCAAATAGTAGGTACATGAACCTATTGACAGCTCAAGACAGGACAAAAACTTAAAACTGGACAAAGCCTAGAAGAAAAGCAGCAATATTTTAGTCAAAAGTCACAGAATGCTATTTCACCAGTGCAGTCTCATGTACTTAATCTATCTTTTGTTATGGTCCAATCTTCCTGATTGAATTCTGGGATATAATATTCACCTCCAGACTTGTACCTATGATTAAGTTGGCCATTTTCTTAGTTTTTGAACTCTTACTTCTGTGTGACTACATTTAATTTTCCTGCATAGCACTCCCTTAAGAACTTCTTGGAGATTTGGTCTGGTGCTGGTAAATTCTTTTAGGTTTTGTTTATCTGAGACTATTCTTGTCTTTTCTTCCCATATGAAGAATAATCTTGCCGGGTACAGTATTCTCATTTGAAATTATTTTCCCCTTAACACTTTGAATATATTTTCTCATTCTTTCCTTGCTCGCATTGTTTCCGATGAGAGGTCTGCTGTTAGTCTGATGTGATATCCTTTTTAGGTAACTTGTCGTTTCTCTCTTGCCAATCTTAGTATCTTGTCTTTGTCTGTGGTTTTGGTCAGTCTGGCTATAAAGTGCCTTGGAGAAGATCTTCTTGTGTTGATTCCATTTGGGGTCCTTTGTATTTCTTGGGACTGGATCTTTGAGTGCCTCTCTAGGTTTGGAAAGTTTTCTTGCAGGATTTCATGGAATAGATTATCAATGCCCTTATGAGTCTCTTCGCCTTCAGGGATGCCAATTATCTGGATGCCTGAACGTTTGATAGTATCTAGTATTTCTCGTATATTATTCTCAAATTTTTGGGCAATTTTTTCACTCTTGGTGGTGGATTTTTCTAAGCCAGCAATTTTCTCTTCTACATCTAAGATTCTATTTTCTGTATGATCTAGTATGCTTTTAATACTTTCAAGAGAGATTTTGATCTCCTGTATTATAGTCTTCATCTTAATAGTTCCATTTGATTCTTTTGTTATTTCTTCCAAATGAGCTATTGTCATGTACAGTTTCATCTATATCTAACTGGACCAATGATTGATTCCCAGAGATTTTTTTCAGATTATAAACTCTTATCTCCCACTGTCCTCTACATGGAAACTACAAATTCTTCTTTCACTGACTATGTTAAGATTATCTTTGTTAATTTGTTGGATTGTTTTTTGCCTGATTTTTAATCAATATGTTTTTCTTTAGAACTGTACCTCACGGTAAAGAACATCTTAGACAATCCAATATATACCTACAGAATAACCATTGGAGCAGGTTTTAAATATTCATAACATAATGTTGAATGTTGAAGGTGGTGAGTATGTTTATATCCTCAATTATTTATTACACACAGTATACATGCATTAAAAGACCAGTTTGTGTCTCAGACTCAGCAGCTTGAAAAATACACTAGGTACATGTACATGTGTGTCCAAAATCCCAAGAGGAGAATGGAGGAGAAGTGGTTGAGGCCATCCTCCCTGGGAGAGTGCTTCCTCGCTTTCCTTTTCTCTCTCTCACCCTTTCTCTCTCGCCACACAAGCTCTCTAACAGAAAAAAAAAAAAAAAAAAAAAAAAAAAAAAAAAAAAAAAAGTTAAAGTGTCTGAGAATACTTTTCTCCAAAAAAGAATAAAATAAAATTGGAATTCTGGTACATTGCTGGTAGGATTCTAAAATGGTAGTCACTTTCAAAACTAGCAGGGCAAGCCCAAAAATGTTAAACATAGTTACCATAGTTACCTCATCACCCAGTAATTCTACTCCTAGGTATGTACCCAAAAGAAATGAAACATACACCTGAGCAAAACCTCATATGCAAATATTCTTAGCAGCATTATTCATTATAGCCAAAAAGTGGAAAAAATCTATATCCATCATTGATAAATGGATAAATGAAATGTGGCATCTATATATCCAATATCAGTAATAAAACAAAATGGAATACAGATACATGTAACTGCATGGGTAAATCTTGATAACATTATGCTAAGTGAAAGAAGCCAGTCACAAAGAATCACATATTGCATAATTCCATTTATATCAAACTTCCAGAATACAGAGACAGAAAGTAAACTGGTGATTGCCGATGCCTGGGGAGATTGGAGAGGAAGCGAAAAGGGCAGTGATTGCTAATGGGTATTAGGTGGTCTTGGGGGTTGATGAAAATTTCTAACAATGATTGCTCAACTCTGTGGATACGCTGAAAACCACTGAATTGTACACTTTACGTGGGTGAGTTGTATGTCTGAATTATATTTCAATAAAGTTGTTATTTAAAAAGCTAACCTCTGTTCACAGAAAATCATGCATGAAGATGTTTACAGCAGCTTTATTCCTAATTGTCAAATTTGGAAGCAACCAAGATATCTTTAGTAGGTGAACAGATAAGTAAGGTGTACTACATCCAGACAATGAAATATTATTCAGCATTAAAGGGAAATGAGTTATCAAACCATGAAAAAGTGTGGAGAAACCTTAAATTCATATTAATAAGTGAAAGCCATTCTGAAAATCCTCTACCTGTATGACTCGAACGATATGACATTATGAAAAAAGTAAAAGTGTGGGCATAATAAAAAGGTCAGTGTTTGCCAGGGATTGTGGGGATGGAGGGATGAATAGGCAGAGAACAAAAAATTTATAGAGCAGTAAAACTATTCTTTTTGCTTTTTTTTTAGAGATTTTTGCTATAGGGTGTATGCTCTCACTGTAGAGACAGAGAGACAGAAAGCAAGAAATCACTCCCTGGGGGGATGGCCATGCGGGAGGCCCTTCTCATTCTCCTTCTCCTCTCGGGATTTTGGGCATGCATACACATACACCTGGTCTGAGTTTTAAGCTGCCAGATATGGAACTCAAACCGTAGTCAATCACATGGGAGTCCAGTGATGTAACCATTATACCATCTGCTGGTCGCTATCGGTGAAACTCTTCTGTGTGATACTGTAATGGTGAATGCCTGCCATTATACATTTGTCTAAATCCATAGACTGTACACCACCAAGAATGAGTCTTAATGTAAACCAGGGGCTTCAGGTGGCAATGTGGTAATGTAGGCTCATCAGTTGTAACAACTGTACTGCTCTGATGCCAGATGTTGACAGTGGAAGAGGTTGTATGCAGGAGGGGAGAGGGGGCTGCAAGGCGGAATACTGGAAATCTCTGTGTCCTCTTAACTGTGCAATTGTGCTGTGAATCTGAAACTTTTCTAAAAACTGAAGCCTATTTTAAAATATTTAACCTCTGACAAAATGAAGTAAGAGAAAAGAGAAATGAAACAAATAAATAGTGTTAGAAAGGGAGAGATGATGACAGGCACAAAAGAGAATATAGGATTGTGGCTAATAGCATGGGCTTTGGGCCATTTAGGTTAAATCTGAGCTCTTTGACTAGCTAGTTGTATAACCTTGAGCACATTACCTAACCACTTCAGCTTTCCCACATTTAAAAAAGGGATAATACTTGGATCTACTTAGATTTATTATAAATATTAAACAACACCTATGCTGTATTTTGAACAATGAAGGGTATATAATGTTTATTATTATTACATTAAAGTCATAATTAAAATGTTAGAACCAAATATATCAATAATTATTTAACTGGGTAAATTAAAGATTTCTTGCAAAGTATGTTTTCAAAAACAACTGAAGAAAAACTAAAAAGAAGGCAGAGTAAATTCACTAAAGAAATAGAATGGGATAATATAAACTGCACCAAAAAAAAAAGTCTCAAAGATTTTTAGTTTGTTTGCTTATTTTATTGTGTTGCTCTTTCAAATAGTGCCCCAGGAAATATCCTTTCCACACATCATTTTGTATATTGCCACTACAACGTTGAGCTAGATTCCTAAAAGTGGAATTGGAGTAAAGGGTAAAACACAAAATTTTGCTAAATAATGACAAATTTCCTTTCTTAGGACTGTGCCATTTCGCATTCTCATGAACAAGGTTTAAGATTATCTCTTTCTCCCCATCGCTTATAAAAGAGAGTTACCAAACTGCTGGATTATCTATTATAACAAATAATAAATGGTTCTTACTATAGTTTTAATTTGTAATTCCTTATTATTAGTATGTTTGGATATCTTTCAATGTTTTTAAGGGTGACCAAGTAAACTATATCTTTAAACTTTTTTGTCAGAATTCCCGAGGGTCTGATGGATTGTGCCTTCAACCTCTCTGATGAAATTAGGATGGTCAGTGACTGCAGTTGTATTGCTTAGTGGCCCACACAGCTCATTCGTTCTGTATCTTCATAACCTGCCCTCGACAAATAGGAAGGGAATGACAGCAGAGCGCTGGTTGGATCCTGTTGCCAATGGCGATCTGGGCCAGCACCATAGTGGAATCTGATGACCCTTCCAAAGGTGGAATTGTTGGGGTTAAGACACATGACAAAGTGAGAGAAAGAGAACCCATATTAATAGCTGAAGGGAAGAAATGAAAAAAAAATGAGTTCTGCAAAGAGAAAAATACATTATATTATTGCAAGAGAGAAGTCCTGTGAAGAAGCAAATAGCAAATCAAAGCTACTGTAAGACTCAACTACATAAAAGAAACTTCTGACCCTAAATGCACATTAAAATAAAAAATATATCATTTGAAACAAAAGGAGTAATGAAAAGTCTAATGGGGAAAAAATGTCAAATACAGAATTCCTAAATTTTATCACTAGGCTAGGTGACTAGGCTTGACTAAAATAAGGTAAGATTTAAATGTGAGGATAGGATAAAGAATGCACCAGCTCTAAAGATGCTTCAGATGCTTCAAGTGGGGGTGGCATTTGTACACACACATTCCCTGAATCTGAATACTTATCACCAGAACTGTGATTATATCCATTCATCTTTATTAGGAAATTCAATTCAGTAATAATCACTGAATGTCCAAATAGCACAAAAAGATTATCTGTTACTTAGATATCTGTATCTTAACTATTTAGAGTATTTTAATAAGTTATTCTTTTCGTTTTCAAGTTCTTATAAGATAAATAAAGTATTATTATTTCTTAGCATAATATCATCCCAATAGACACACCCAGAACAATGTTTGACCAAATGCCTGGGGACCTTGCAAACCAGTCAAGTTGACACATCAAATTAACAATCACAAAAGGAGATTATGAATATAGCAACATTGCCATGTAGTATAGGGCTTAAAATTGGCAGAGATTAAGATAAAAGAATGATAACATGTTGCTTTTAATAGGTTGGCAAAGGCAGTAGGCCATGTTAAGTGAAATAAAAATACCAAAATTGCCACAGAAGATAATAAAAGAAGAGAAATGGACTTGCTAAAGTGGAAATGCTATTCAAGTCCAAAAAAATCCACCTAATTATTATGTTTCAAGAGCAGACCAAGAGGACACTCCACTTACCAAAGCAATAGGAAATATGCAAGTGAGAGGGCATCAATGTTGCTAAAAATCTCAGTGGTCTCTCTGCTTTTAGGCCAAGGCTAGTGGGGAGAGATGCTGTTACAGAACTTTACCCTCTGACATCAATAGGGGATCTTGAGACTGACAAAATAGAGGCCAATTAGCAACACTCAATTGTCAGAATCAGGATGGCACATTTATTGTAAAGAGCAGCAGGTTAGATGCCAGCAAATGGTGTCTAATCCGAAGAGAGCCATAGAATGCAGCAAAATAAGCTATCCCCTAAGAGGGAGACCAATGTGAAGAAACAAAAACGTTATTCAAGCTATACAGTCAAAAGAAATCTAGGCTTGATGATAAGAAATCTGACCATAGAGCAAGTGATGATGTGTCAAAAAATACTCATCATGATCAGGGTTCTATCTGACTTATCAGGACACAAGGTAAGGTGAGCCCAATAGCATTCCATTATAAGAAGAAATTGGTATCTTCACACTTGGGCATCAGTCAACCAAACGGCAAAAGTAAGCCGTACAAGCAGATGGCCAGATCTCCTCTCTCCTATTACTGTGTAACTGGCAATTCTTATTCTGGGTCTTCCTCACTGTCACTTGGAAGAGGAGTAAAAAGTTTAAGTTTAAAACATAGATAAGTTGGCTCAGTATGTGGATAGAAACTGAAAACAAACAACTGCATTCTAGTCCCATTCAGGAATGAGACCAAAAGTCATTTGTAAGGAGGAATCCTTTTTGTAAGGAGGAACCCTTTCTAAAGGGCAGAACTTTGGGCAATGCAATCAGTCGTTGACTTTGTGAAAAAAGAGTGCCCGAGGACATAATATATATGAACATGTGTGCAGTGATGAATGGCTTGGCTGATTGACCGGGAGCCTGGAATGAAAAAGAGCTAAAAACAGGACAGAATGAAACCTGGGAAGGGTCACATACATGGACCTGTTAGTGAAGTAATGAACTGTGAAGAATTTTTTATCACATGTTAATTTCCACCAGAGAGCATCCACTACAGAATAGGCATTAAATAATTAATTACACAAATGACTTGGCCAGTTGACATCAGGCAGCCGTGGCATTTTCCACCCCAGGGCTATCAGTTCAACAAGGCTGATCTAGTTACTACCATCACTGAAAGCCTAGCCTTCCAGAGAGCCCTCAAAGAGTACAATCAGTTTTTTGGAAACAAGCTGACTTCACTGGATATCTTTAACCCTAAAACATGCCATGATAAATTTTTGACTAGAACTAGCACAAACTAGGGATATGTTTTCTTTTACTCCCTGTAGAACCACAATGGACTTGCCATGTATTGACTTACTGGCACAGGATTCTGAATAATATCACATGAGGTTAAGGGATCTATTTTTACAGAAAAGGGGGTGTAATAGTGGACACATGACCCTGGGATTCATTGAGTTTACAACATACTTCACTACTTAAAAGCTTCTCCTTATAAAACTCTGTTAAAGGCATAGTCAACATGCTAGTTTGGAGATAAAACCCTGTAAGTATGAGACACTGCCCTCTAAGATTCAGTATATACTCTAAATCAACCCTGATGAGATTGTCATTGTGAGCCTAATAAGTCTCTGCTGTAAGGACTGTCCCTTGTAGTTTGGAATATCTAGCACCCTCCCTGGCTCTACCCACTAGATGCCAGAGTTCTGACAAGCAAAATGTCTCCAGGTAGTTCCTTAAGTCCTGTAAGGAGATGAAATCCCCCCAGTGGTTAAGCACCACGGTTCTAAATCAATAAGTGTAGCCTGACCCTAAAGTATGAGGGAGTCTTCAAAAAATTTGCATATTTTATAAAAACAGAACTATGTATTGGTTTCAATTGATTGATTTATTTATTTTAATCATTATTTACTTACATTTTTACACAGACTTTCTGAAGTCTCCTCATTCAAGTACTCCCAGTGACAAACTCAGGGCCTTTATGCATTCTGTGCCTACAGCCCTGGGATCTGTATGTTTGCTAGTTTGGGCTCCCAGAGGAGGAATATCCCACCAGGGAACATATTAGGTCAGCTGGAAAGTCATGATGTATTTTTTAATGTTTTTTTTAATACAAATATGTGTCATGACTTTCCGAACACCTAATAGTAAGAATCCAATGAAATTTCAAGCTCTGGCTGTCATCTAGTCACCTCATGGTTCCTAGTGCCATGGTGAAAGACTAGTAGATGTGGAACTTGCCAGTTAACTCGGACTGCATAGATTCATATAGTTAATATTCATAATGCTATTCATTTAGTTAATAATGGGACTGCAAAAGCAGAGACTCAATCTAGTCACTGTCTCTAAATGACAACTCACGATGTTCAAGTTCTTTGTAGCATTCTCCTTTATCTTCCTAGCACATCTAACTTAAAACACTTCTACTTCTAGCCTTCTGCTATGTAATAAATTGTGCCTTCTAAAAATGCATATGTTGAAGCCCCAACCCCCAGTGTGACATTTTCTAGAGATAGAGTTTTTGGGAAATAATTAGATTTAAATGAGGTCATGAGGTGGAGCCCTCATGATGGGATTAATACACTTATAAGAAGAGAAAGAGACACTGGTAGAGCTTTCTCTCTGCCATGTGAGAAAACAAGTCAAGAGGCGAGCTCCCATCAGAACCCAACCACATTGGCACCTTGATCTTGGACTTTCAGCCTCCAGAACTACAAGAAAATAGTGTTTTTAAGCCACCCAGGCTATGATATTTTGTTATGGCTGCCTAAGCTGACCAATATATCTACCAAGACCAATAACTTTAATAAGCTTTGGAGAATTCATTTGTTAAATGCTCCAGGTCCATAGTGTTTGCCAAGGAATATAGTCTTCATAATTCTCTCATTTTTATTCAAGGTTTTCTACCTATTTGGGTTTCCTCTTTTTACAATTTGATCATTTCTATTTTCCCTGAAAAAAAAAATCAACCCTTTTAGGATCCCAAATGTATTTTAAGAGTTTTGTAAATTCTTTTATATTTTCTGCATTTTTAGTTATTCTCTATTTTTGGTTTACCATAATATTTTGTGCTTTTAGTGGTTTCCTTTATTGATCTAGCTAATAGACTATCTATTTCATTGACTTTTCTCCTCCATTCTCCTCTTGGGATTTTGGGAATGCATGCACACACACCGCCATGAGTTTAAACCACCATGAGTAGACTCGAACTGTGGTCTACTACATGGGAGTCCAGCGACATAGCCATTACACCAACTGCCGGTCCCAAAGATACTTTTATTTTAAATTTTGCTATAGTGCACATGCATTTGCTGGAGAAAGAAACAGAAATAGAAAGTGAGGAAATCACCTTCCCAAGAAAATGGCCATGTCACAATCCCTTCTTTTCCATCATGGCTTTGGATTTGGGGTACATATTCACACATGCCCAGTGTGAATTTTCAAGCCACCAGACATGGAATGTGAACTGCTCAGTCAGCCATGTGGAATCCAAACTCCTTGACCTCCACACCACCTGCTGATTCCCAGAATTCCCAAAGCTACTTCTTCATATTTCACTGGGTTAACCTTCCCAGAATACAATTCTATTTCCTGAGTTACCTCTTCTTTAACTAACCCTAATTTGTTTTGTATTTTGTGTTTAGAGCTGTGGTCTCCAAACTTTCTTAGGAGATTCTTGACAGGAGATGAAAAATAAATAATAAATATAATAAAGTATAATGGAACTCTGGTTACTTGAAACAACAACTCTAAAGTAGAGATGGTTCTTTTTTTTGTAAGGACCTGGTATCTCTGAACCAAGGTTAGTCAGTGGTAGGTGAGAGATTGTACTCTCAGAGTGTTCAGCTCTTGAAAAGTTCACCAAATACACTTAGAAGTATCTCTCCACCAATCATAATTACCAAGATTATGGAAGCAGGCTAAAATTTCCAGTTTTTGTGGTATTATGAGTTTTGGTCTTTCTCTGTGTTTTCATTGGCATTTTGATGAGAATTTAAAAGAGGCTATGTAAGAAACTGTTGGCCAGATGCAATTTTAAGCTAAAAGTTGCTTTAATCCTTTTAAGGAAGCCATTCATCTTCATTTATTATTTCTTCTTGCGTTCCCTGCACACTCTTTAAACTTTGAGGTGTTTAGTTTGGTTTGAGAGCTTTCCTGGGTTTACTAATGTGTCCCATAAATTACCTAAGATGCTCTCAGTGTTTAGGTAGATACACTTTTTTTTTTTCTTCCAGGGAAATACAAAACAGAGAAGTATGTTCTCTTACTCTTTTGACATGATTTGCTCAGTCATTCCACTTCTCAACATCCTGGGGAAAGCTCAAATCTCTCTTCTTGCCCTAGGGTGAACGACCATTTCTAGCCCTTTCTTCACATTGCCCTATTTTCCCAGGCCTTAAATAAGTCTGCTGGAGTTAAATTATTCTCAAGGCAACAGGAGAAGCCTGCTGAAAGGCAGCTGCTGTCACTCTCTAGATCCTCTAATCTCATAATTTCTTCATGGCCTTCTGCACACCGGGGGTCAGTGAACAGCCTTCCACACCTGCAGGTGTTATTTTTGCAACTCTTCCCCAGGGCCCTCAAAACCAGAGTTGGGCCTTTTCTTGGCTTCCTGCTGTTAAAAGCCAAACAAAGGGAAGTGAGAGAACATCATTTATAAAAACCTTTTTAGAGAGTAGCAGGTTGGAAGGGAGTTTGTACAAGACATTTTTTTCTGGAGGAAAACAATCTCTCAAAGCACATACCTTGGCCTCCAACATGGATAGGTTCGTAAGTAAACATGGTTTAACTATAACCTTCAGCCAGTCAGCTACAGCCAGACTTTCATTTCTCATTTCTCAGTTAGGAGTGTTGATTCCTGCTCTGCAGCCAGGTAAGAAGAGAGGGCGAGGCTCTAGTCTTTGAATCAATGGAGAAAGGGAACGTGTGGGAAGAAGTGAAGAGCAGTGCAAAGTAGTGTGAAACTGCTTTCTAAGGGGAGCGTGGTCCCTTCAGCCACACCACACACCTGACAGACTCTTCCACTTTATTTCCCACAATTCCTTCCTTAAGTCCCGACATGGCTACGATCACAGGTCATCAGGAAGCCACAGATGTTGTTCTGCATGACCAGGGCCCTTCTTTTCCTTTTAAACAGTGACAGTGACATTCTGACATCAGGTGCCCTAATTCCCACCCCAAGGGTTGAGAAGGCCTTGCAGTTAGCACGAATTAGTATAAATATCTCTTACGATAGATTAAAAGAAATTTCACACTTGTTCTTTGATCCCACAGGATACTGTTGCCACTTTAACACACCAGAATGTCATCACAATATGCAAATACAAAAGCATCCCGGGTGTTAAAGGGGCCTTGAGTTGTAATCACAGAGCCATCATTTTGCTGTTAATGGCCATGTCCTCTGGGAATTTCTCCGGAACTCGTGAGTGACTTATTTTTTTTCTCCTAGTGACCATGATGACTTTTATGCATCTTCTCTCAGTGATGATAATAGAAAGGATGACAGGCTATTTCTCAAAATACAACACACCTTTTTCAAATACCCAAAACCATGATAGCTAATAGAACAAATGCATTTTATTTTTTAAAATATCACCCTTTTCACTATAAGGGGAAAAAAAACTAAAAGGAAATGCACATGTACATGTTAAAAACACAAAATTTAGCCCTATCTTATATGAAAAACTAAATATTTATGTCCATGTCTACACATTTCTAAACTCAACAACAAAAACAGGATGCCAACGACAAATTCTCCAGCTCAATAGAAAAGTGCATTGCAGTGAATTTGGCTATGGGAATAAAACATGTTTTGGTCAGGAATGTCCTCCTATCAACCCACCAAATCCTGCAAACACTCTTCACTCTTCAACCTCCCTGAAATAATAACAGCATGGTAAATCTGTCAACTCCCAATTGTTCTGCAACACACAATCACCTGTATGTTTTCATGCCTATTGCAGATAGTATGTATCACTTTGTCATGTAAATATTTGCTCCCTCAACTTAAGTTATAAAGTTTTTCTAATAAGTAAGAGGCATATAGAAGATGTTTCATAATTGTTTGGGGGATTGCTTGATGCCTTAAATCCTTGCTTGATTCATCGAAGCCTTGTTTAAAACAGAACAGGTTTACTTGTTTACTTGACTGTTCTCCAGGCTAGAAAGCTAAGTAGTTAGAGAAAATCAATCAAGTTGTGGCTTCCCTTCCCCAGAGCTGATATTTGACATACAAAAAAGCACTACTCATTTTACCTGGGAGAGAACCCAGCCTTGGTGGTAGAGGCCTAGCTACATAATTTTCGGGGCCTGGTTCAAAATGAAAACATGAGGACCTTTCTTCAAATAGAAAGAAAAAAATTATCATTTAAGGTACTAAGATATAAAGCCTTTCATTTCCTTTCCTCAGTAGCCTCTACTTGCCATGATACTTTACTTTTAACATCAAAGTTAACAAATATCAAAAGGTTGAATTATTAGCATGAATTTCACCATTTATCTCCATGTTGTGTAATGCCAGTTTTAAGTGCAAATTTAAGAAAATCTACCTCATATGCAGAATCACCAAAATTACATAATTCATATTTTGTGGCTCTCAAATACATACGTATTTTATTATTTCCAGAAGAGTAGAAACAATGAACAAAACTAACCCAACTGTTATTTTTTTTTTCTTTTTATAGTTTTTGCTATGGGGTGTGTGCACTTGCTGGAGAGAGACAAAGAGAGAAAGAGAAAGAGGAAAAGTGAGACATCACCACTCAGGGGGGATGGCCATGATGCAATCCCTTCTCCTTGCTCCTCTTGGAATTTTGAGTACACACACACATGCCCGGTGTAATTTCCAAGCCACCAGTTCCAGGACTCAAATCATGCAGTTGGCCATGTTAGATCCAGCCACCTTAACTACCATGCCACCTGACTGGCCCACTAACTCAACCTTTTATTGCATCTTTTGAAATGCACCGATTCTACCAACACTCTACTTACAGCTTGCAGATGAATAATGAAGGGCTTACAGGAAAGAAAATTGAGTTGCCCTATCTCTCCTTTCTCCTATGTTATGTTTTAGTATAAGTCATTGGATAATACAAGGAAGTAACCTTAGTAAGAATTGATGAGATTTCTTGGTTGTTTCTGTTTCTTAGGATGCCATTACCTTTGTTCTGCATTTGAAACATGTTCTGGTTCATATGGAAAGCGTGATCTCTTGAGACTGTCCATGGAGCCACCCAATCAGTCTTAGTGCTAACACATTGACCTGTTACTCACTTTAAGTCTCACTGAACTCCCTCTCACAGAGGGTCCCCTGGGATTCTGCCCCCACAAGGCATTGTGTGCATTATCCATGAATGGCAGAGCAAGAAATGGCAGGTATGAATTTCATGCATATCTCCTCTGCCCCCACACATGTGCCATTGTCCCACTGTGCTTCACTTACAAAACGCAAGTTCAAAGATAAAATTGTTAATCGTTTCAAGTTGGTGACAGGAGAGCATTAAACCAAGCATGAACCCTTCTGAACCTCACACCTGCAGAGCAAGACCTGAATGATTGGTTCATCCTCTGTACAATATGAGCTCATGACTTGGAGGTGAATCTTCTGAACCATGAACAACCGACAGGACCAGGGTGGTTTCCCAGGTTTCTGTTCAAACAGACTTTTACCTGTCTCCTCATATTCGCTCACAGGTAAGGTTATCTTCAACTCACAGTGGACATTTTGCAGGTAGCCACTCATGGAAGTGTTTCGGCTAGGCTGGCTGTATTCCTGTTTCCAAAGTTCTCTCTTCTTTTAACAGCCCGCCTTGTTTTCCAAGCAGAACATTCCACAGTACAGTGCAGAGATAAAGAGTGCACACCATGTGAAGCCCAAGCTGGATTTTTGCCTCCTAAATCCTGTTGAATTCTCACTGGGAGTAGGAGCTTGCAAGCCCCAAGTTGTTAGGCACATTTGCGGAAGAAGTCTGGGGGTGGGAACCTTGTCAATCACTGACAATGGGGCTTGCTCGGCTGATAATAGAACTACTGCTGCTGCCGAAGAAAGATTACTGTTAGCATTTGGGGGAAGGCAGCAAAGTGACCTTTCTTTCTAAAAGCCAAAGACCCAAAGTGTCTGACAGCTTTGCTGATGGATTTTTTTCCTTCTTTCTTTCCACACCTGGGATTCAAGAGGCATTAGAGCACTTTAAGCCCAAGGAGCTATCGTTATCTCCATGAAGCTTTTCGAGTTAGGTTCTACCACTTAGCAATTAATTAGATTATGACTGATTACTATTTACTTTCCTGTCACTTCATTCTATCAGTGGAAGCTTACTCCATCTTTCCAAAGAGCATTTCTGTTTATTAATATGCTCCTCTTCACTTTTGGTGAATTTTGGGTTTCATTGAAACATGATGAATGCCAACATTAATATCAGTGGAAAGTAAGAAAGGCAAAATAACTAAAAGATTATATATAAAAAAAAGAATTATTTTATTTAACTTTATTAACTTTTTTTAATTAAATTTCACCAGAGAGGGACAGAGCGAGTGAGCAAGGAAGAGAGAAAGAGAAAGGGAAAATGAGAAAGCAAGCCACCAGGTCCAGGCCATGTGGGAGTCCAGGGTCGGCTGCAGTCGGCCGTGTGGGAGTCCAGTGCCCTCAACCAGCACCCTAAAGGATTATTGCTGCTTCCTGCAATGATTACTCTCATATGAGCCTTATTTTTTTATTTTGTCAGTTTTTTTGAGATAAAATTTATAGACAATAAAATTCACCAATTTAAAATACATCATTCGACAAATTTTGACAAATGTTTACCACTACCACCAACGTGATACAGAACGCTGCATTTACTCTTTTCCCCCTTGTAGTACACTCACAATTTGGCCCCGGGCAATAATTCATCAAACTTCTACCATCACATCTGTGCTCTTTTAAGAAGTTTATATAAATAAAACCACACAGTATGTGTTCCTTTATGGCTGGCCTCTCTCACCTGGCAAGATGCTTTTGAGTTCTATACATATTTTTACATATTAGGTTTTTTTTTTTCAAGGTTCATCCATGTTGTAACACATTTCAGAGCTTCGTTGTTATTTGTATCATTTTTGGGGATTTTTGTCTCAGGACACCTGCATTCACCAGAGAGACAGAGACAGAGAGAAAGTGAGAAATCACCCCACAGTGGGGATAGCCACTCTACAATCCCTTCTCTTCCATTCTCCTCTCAGGATTTTGGGCATGCACACACATGTATCTGGCATGATTTTCAAGCTGCTAGGTCCAGGATTTGAACTGAGGTTGTCCATGTGGGAGTCCAAAGCCTTAATCACCACCCGCTGGTCCCAGTTTATTCTTTTTTTATTAATGAATAGTATATATTGTATGGTTATACCAAAATTTGTTTATCTATTCACCTGTTGATGGAAATGTGATTTGTTCCCAGTTTGAAACTATTTTTTTTTTTTTTTTGGAGAGGCTTTTCGCTATAGGGTGCGTGTGCTCGCCAGACAGACAGAGATGTAGAGACAGAAAGCGAGAAATCACCCCCCAGGGGGGATGGTCACACCACAATCCCTTCTCCTCCATTCTCCTCTCGGGATCTTGGGCACACACGCACACATGCCCGGCATGAGTTTTAAGCCACCGGGTCCGGGACGCGA
Organism: Tupaia tana; assembly: GCA_026018925.1. Classification (NCBI taxonomy): domain Eukaryota; kingdom Metazoa; phylum Chordata; class Mammalia; order Scandentia; family Tupaiidae; genus Tupaia; species Tupaia tana. The sequence goes on along the minus strand of JAKSZU010000013.1, from coordinate 19,487,036 downwards.
ACCGCGGTCGACTACGTGGGAGTCCAGCGACATAGCCATTATGCTAACTGCTGGCTCCCCTAGTTTGAAACTATTATGAATAATGCTGCCAATGAACACCGTTGTGATTTTTTTGAGGCAATGTATGTTTTTCTCTCTCTAGAGTAATAAACTAGGAGTAGAACTGCTAGATAAGTATATGTTTAACTTTATAGGAAACTCTTAACTTTATAGGAAAGTGTTGAACTGTTTCTCAAATATCCGTATTGTTTTGTTGTTGTTGTTGTTCCTACCAGCAGTATATGACATTGTTCTACCTCCTCACTAACATTTGACATTCTTAGTCATTTGGATTAAGGCCGATCTAGTAGGTCGTCAGAAAAGTAATAACGTATTTTTCTGTTTTCTTATGCAAAAGTGCATTCTGACTCTTCCAATGCGCCAATAGTAGGTGTACAGGTATTTTATTGTGGTTTTAATTTACATTTTTGTACTAATGATGTTGAACATCTTTTATGGGCATATTGGCCACCTGAGAAATGTCTGTACAAGTATTTGGCCCATTTTATTTTTTCATGGGCTGTCTACTTATTATGGAGTTACGAGAGTTCTTTACATATCCTGCATATATTTTTTTATCAAATACGTGTTTTGCAAATCTTTTCTTTAACTCTGTGCCTTCACATTCTGTCTCTGTAAGTCTTTTGGAGAACTAACGATTTCATTTTAATGAAGCTTATTTTTTCTTTTGCACTTTATAAATTTTTTGTTTAGTTTAAGAAATATGCCTAATGTAAGGTCATATTTTCTCCACTATTTTTTCTAGACATTTTAAATTTTTAGCTTACCTTTAGGTCTTTTTTTTTTTTTTTTTTTTTTTTTTTTTTTTGAGAGAGAGATTTTCGCTATAGAGCGCGTGCGCTCGCCAGACAGACAGAGAGAGACAGAGACAAAAAGCGAGAAATCACCCCCCAGGGGGGATGGTCATGCCGCAATCCCTTCTCCTCCATTCTCCTCTCGGGATCTTGGGCATGCACGCACACGCACCCAGCATGAGTTTTAAGCCACCGGGTCCAGGACACGAACTGCGGTCGACTACGTGGATGTCCAGTGACATAGCCATTACGCTAACTGCTGGTTCCCACCTTTAGGTCTTTGATCATATATAATTCTTATTTACAATTGCCAGAAGGCACACATGCTTTCCAGAGAGAAGGAAAAAGAAAACACCCCCTGCCCCTATGAGGCAGTCATGCCAGAATTCTTTTTCTTCCATTTCTCCATCCTGTCAGGATTGAGGCATGCAGACACATGCATCTGGCATGTTTTTCAAGCCACTGGGGCTAGGATTCAAACTACAGTAAGCTATACAGGATATGGCTTCCAATTCATGGCATTTACCCACTGTATTACACAACTAGCAGGATCTTTTTTTAAAAGTTTACTTCTTTCTTCAATAAATAAGATAGAGAAAAATAGATAGGCACCCCAGCAGGATCCTCACGCCACAATCCACTCTCAGCTTTATCCAGCACTGTATTTTGGGTACATAAATGCCCAGCGTATTCAGAGAAGTCTCTGGACATAACACCAGAACCTTCTATGTGAATCAGCCTTACTTCTCGGCCATCACCTGGCCCCCAGTCCCTGATTGGTTACATATGCACACTGTGTAGGGCGACATAGGTGTCATAGTTTTTATTCTTTTTCTTTTTCACCATATGGATATCTAATTATTTCAGAACTATATTTTTGAGAGAGAGATTTTTGCTATATGGCATGTGCACTCACCAGGGAGACAGAAAGAGACAGAGAGACAGAAAGCAAGAAATGCCCCCAGGGAGGATGGCCACATCACAATCACTTCCCCTCCATTCTCCTCTCGGGATTTTGAGCATGCACATACACACACCTGGCGTGAGTTTTAAGCCACTGGACCCAGGACTCAAGTCACAGTCAACTACATGGGAATCCAGTGATGCAACCATTATACTATCTATTTAACCCTGTTTCAGTACTACTTTTAAAAAAAACTTAAATTTTCCCTATTGTCTTTACATCTTCAAAAATCATCTAATGTGCATATATGAGTGTATGTCTAAACTTCTATACTGTCCCAGTTATCTCTATGTCTATAAGTAAATAGCAAACTATCTTCATTATTATAGCCTGACAGTAAGACTTGAAACCAGGTAGTACTTGTCCTCCAATTTTATTTTTTTTAATTGTTTTGGCATTTATAATTCCTTTGCTTTTCTATATATCAGGATGATGTTATTTAGTCCATAGATCAATTTGGGAAGAATTTACATCTCAATCATATTGAGTCTTCTGACTCATGAGCATGGAATATTTCTTTATTATTAAAATACTTAACTTTTTGAGACCAGCAGTTAGTGTAATGGCTATGTCGCTGGACGCCCATGTGGTCAACCTCAGTTCGAGTCCTGGACCCAGAGGCTTAAACTCACGCCGGGTGCGTGTGCGTGCGTGCCCAAGATCCCAAGAGGAGAATGGAGGAGAAGGGATTGCAGCATGGCCATCTCCCCTAGGGGGTGATTTCTCACTTTCTGTCTCTCTGTCTGTCTCTATCTTTCTGGTGAGCGCATGTGCCCTATAGAAAAAAACTCTCAAAAAAAAATTCAACTTTTCTCAGAAAAGTTTGAAGATTTCACTTGACAAGCCTTGCCCATATTTTGTGAAATTTATCTCTAAGAAATTTATCTTTTTGGTGCCTTTTTTTTTTTTTTTTTTTTTTTTTTTGCCAGAGGGCATGTGCATTTGCCAGAGAGAAGAAGAGAGGGAAAATGCATCCCCAATGAGGCCTGGTCATATCACATTCCCTTTTCTTCCATTTCTCCATCCTATCACCACTTTGGGCAAACACAAACATGTGCCTCCTGTATTTCTAAGCCACGGAGGTTGAGATTCAAACTGTGCAGTCAGTCACATGAGATTCAGCTTCCTTAACCACTAGATGCTAGACCACAGGTACTACTTCAAATGATACAGTTTTGCTATTTCAATTCCTAACCATTTGTTGCTAACATATAGAAATACATAAAATCTTTGTATATTGACCTCGCATTTTGTGACATTGCCAACTCATTTATCAATGTTTCTTGTGTTTGGGATTTTTTTATTATAATTGTTATTTTTCATACATTCACTCTCTATACATCATTTAACTTATACAGAGAACTTACCCAACATGAAACACATCTTAAACCGATCCAATTGAAAATACTAAGCATGTCATCATTAACAGGTAATAAAACATGTTTGGGATTTTTAAAAGAATCATTAGGTATTCTATATGGATCATGTTGTCTTGAAAAAAAAGTTTATTCTTTTCTTACTAATTTTTATGCCATTTTTTCTTTTATGAGAGAGAACAGAGGAGAGAGTAGAGAAAAGAGAGAGATGAAATGGGCACTTCTGGCAAGGACTCACTGTGGTGTCATGATCTTCCTGCCCCAGTCTCTCTATTAGCTAAGATTACAGGCACAAGGCAACTGCACTTGCTCTTGATGTTTAGATTAGCCTGGAAACTAAACCCGAGCTTTCCCATGCTCTTCCTCCCTCTCAAATGGTGGCTCTACCTGTCCCCCATCACTACTGGGCTTGCCTTTTTCATTTTCATGCTATTGTGCTGTGAAAGACCTTCAGTAAAATGTAAAACAGAAAAAAAAATTACATTCTCAACTTAGTCCCAGTTTGATAGGAAAGGATTCAATCTTTCACTGTTAAGATGCTGTGATTTTTCAAGTCCGCCATATGGGAATCCAGTGTTTTAACCAACACATCATTTAGCCCACACATTTTGGTAATTTTTTAAAATATTACTCTAGCCCTATAAAATGTCTGTGTTTAAATATTTTTTACCCTATTACATAAACTTTATTGTTTAAATGTAAATATAAATGTATCCATATTATAGCATGCTATTTGTGTTTTTTTTTTTTCATTTCATTTTCTTTTCTACATTCAATCACATTATTATTTGGCTTACAAAATGGATATTTCAACAGGTGAACATTTCTCCCTAGTACAGTTGATAAAACTACAAAATATCTTCAACAGGTAATACCACATTTCTTTGTGCCATTAATGCTTTGCCTCGCTATTTTTCGTCTAAATGTCCTTTTTCAGACCCTCCTCTTTCACACACACTATATCTGGTATTTACATCTATATACTTACTGTGTGTTTAAATAGTGTGCCACATCATTTTACAACAGTATATTTACATTACCCTACTTCCTTGCTTTGTGGTATTATGTTCACATATTTTATCTATGTATATTACATCAACTATATTGTTACTATTTATGTTTTGAACACTTAATTATTGTTTAATGAGCTTTAAAACAACTTAGGTAAAACAAATTAGGTAATTGTTTATTCTATTTACACTCATGTTTACTATTTCAAGTGTACTTCATTCTTCTGTGTGGCTCCCAATTTCTATGTGGTGTTATTTTCCTCTGTTAAAAAATGTTTCTTTAATATATTTTTACTGTGCTTATCTGCTGCCAATGAACCCTTTCAGCTATAGTTAATCTGGAAAAGTACTTTCTAAGATTTTATTTTACAAAGCTATATTTGCTGGGTATAGAATTCTAAGTCTACATGATTTTTTTTTTTTTCTTTCAGTACTTTAAAGATGCTGCTTCATTGTGTTCTAACTTGCATGATTACCTAAAGGAACCCTGATGTCATTGTCATCAAAGATTAGCATCTACATGTAACATGTCTCTTTTTCTTTAGCTGTTTTTAACTTTTTCCCTTTTTTCAATTTACAGAAATTTCAGTATAATGTGCATTGGCAGAGTTTATTTATATTTATTGTTTCAGTAAGCCTATTTGACCTATGAATGTATAGTTTTGAACAAATTTTGGGAAAACATTTGGCCATTATTTTTCCAAATAGATATATATTTTTTGTCCCCTAATTCTCTTTCTATTATTTCTGGCAATTCAATTTAACATATGTTAGGACTTTTTATATTGCCCCATATCTTCTTAATACTCTTATTTTTATCTTCTTTTTAAATCTTTTGTTTTACCTCTATGCTTCGCTTTTTATATATCTTTTGCTAATTTCTAGTTTACACTCCTTTCTTCTGCTATGTATTATCTTCCATAATTCCATTCAGTATGTTTTGGCTTCATATCTTGTGTTTTTACATCTCTAGGAGTTTCATTTGGACCTTTTATATATCTTCTATTTTTTTCCTCCTCATCATCATAAGGCTTTTATCATGTCTGAAATATGCATAGATTTACAATAGATCTTTTTTAGTTCTCATCTGCTAGCACTTTTTTTTTAATGAGAGTATTTTTGCTATAGGGTGTGTGTACTTGCCACCAAGACAGGGAGAGAGAGAAAGTCAGAAATCATTCCCCGGGGAGATGGCTATGCCACAATCCGTTTTCCTCCATTCTCCCCTCAGGATTTAGGCATGTATGCACACTTCCTGGTGTGAGCTTCAAGCCACCAGGTCTGGGACTCAAACAATAGGCCATGTAGGAATCCAGTGCCTTAACCACTATAACACCTGCTAGTCCTTCACTTGCTAATTCTGTTTCTTTTTTTTTTTTTCTTTTTCTTTTTTCTTTTTTTGGAGAAGTTTGTTCTTTTGTTGTTTTTCGTTTGTTTGTTTTTTTTTAGCTATAGGGCGTGTGCGCTCACCAGAAAGACAGAGAGACAGAAAGTGAGATCACCCCCCAGGGGGGATGGCCACGCAGCAATCCCTTCTCCTCTCGGGACCTTGGGCACACATGCACATGCACCCAGCATGAGTTTAAGCCACTGGGTCCAGGACTCAAACCGCGGTCGACTACATGGGAGTCCAGCGACATAGGACATAGCCATTATATTAACTGCTGGTCCCTTCACTTGCTAATTCCATCAATTATATCCATTCTGAGACTTTTTTTAAATACTGGCTTTATATAGTATTTTTCTGCTTGTTTAAATATCTGAAAATTTTAAATGAAAGGTTGGCATTGTGAATTTTACGTTGATTGGTTCTGAATTTTGTTTTATTTATTTATGTATTATTGAACTTTGCTCTGGGATTCAATTAAAGTATTTGAAATCAATGTGATTATTTTTAGGCTTGTATTTATTTATTTATTTGTGTCCAGAACAGCTTTTAGTCTAGGGGTAATTTGACTCCACTATTAAGGAAATATTCTGAGACCTCTACCTAATAAATTGTGTATTCTAAGCTTTTTCTACACTTTGACAAAGAACTAATCCTAGCCCTATATGAACTCTGGCTTTGCCACTGACTTAATTCTGGTTTTTCTTTTCTCAGACTTTTAAGTTTCCTATCATGCATGCATAGATCAGTACTCAAGGGAATCCCACTGCCAATCTCCAGGGCTCTTTTACTTGGTCCCTGAATTCTAGCCACATCGTTCTCTTCAAATTCTCAACTCTTCAGCTCTGCTAAGATGCTAAGATATCTTGGGGTTCTGCTTTCCAGCACTACAGACTGAAACTCTTTTGAGGCAATAAAATAAAACAATCATAGGATCTTCCTCACTCATTTTATTTCTCTCCAGTATCTGTTTGTTTTCAAAAATGCTTTTTATATTTCTATTTCATACAGTTGTCTTATTTTGTAGTTAAGGTCAGAAGATAAGATAGTCCTTGTTACTCTTTTATGCCAGAAGCAGAAGTTTCAGTGTGTCTGCTTTAAATGCAGAGAAAATTGCAACAGTAGTTGCTGATTCTACCTAATTGGCTCAGGATATTTAACAGAAGCTCAAGAGTATTAACTCAGGATCCAGTTCGTACTGTTGTGTATAATTTAATGTAAATACATTGGTTTGATATATCTTAGGCCAAAGTTGTCTAAAACACTGAAAGAAGAAAGGACTGAAATTTCTCTAATGGCTGTTTGGCGTCCTTTTACTAAGATTATGATGCCAAACTAAATTATGAATTGGAACGATTCAGTTAAAATCAGCCTATTGTCCAAAGTGTCACCTCTAATTTTATTTATTATTTCCTTCCTTTAAAATAAAAAAATTCAAGTATCCTCTACATGCAAAGCAGTATATTATTACTGACAGAACCAAGGGAATAAATCATCTTTCTCACAAAAAAATTTAGGGTATATCACTTTCATATGAAGTAGAATAATGTCAGTCTAATGACAGAAATGGTTGGGAATTGCTATGAGCATGCAGAGACAGTAATGATCACGCTGACTTGGAGAGAGAATAGCTCACATTCATTGCATGTTTTCCATGGCTAGGCATTTGAAGCAGCTCATATGTATTATTACGTTTAATCTTCAAATACATTCCAATTTACTCACAAGGATGCTGAGACCAGAGAGAGAAACTTTACCAAAGTCAAACTTTAAATAAGGAAAAAACTCAGAATTTGCCTTCAGCTGGTCAAAGTCCGTGTTCTTACTCACTAATTACAATAGGACTATCCCACAAACATTGCCATTGAGCATTTTGAGTTTGATTTCTGTAGATTAAAAAGAGACTATTTCAGGCTCAAAGAACAGCATAAGCACACAAAAACACAAAGCTGATATAGTAAATGGGCAGAATTGCATGACTGAATTCAAGGGACACTGTGTGAGCAGTGTTGGAAAGATGCATGTTATAAAGACCCTCACGTACCATACAAAAGAGAATTAATCTTTTTAGCATTTTAAAATTATGCATTTACATAGGTATCGATTTCTGTGACTTCATAAACTTTAAACTCTCTAACCTTATTCCGTAGCTCGCATAAGTAGGAAAAATAAACAACATGTTGTGTAGAATATGTATTGCTTGCTCAGGATATGCCAGAGTGGAAAACTAAGAAATCTGACATTTTCTAGCTTCAGACAACCTCAACGAGTGTACACTGGAGCATACAGGGACTAATAAAGCTATCTTAATCCATTTGAGAAAAATAATGTATAAAAAGCAGGAGAATTATTTTTAAGTGCAAATCTTTTTAATCATGTATTTTACTTAACTCCAAATTTCCAAAATATTATCATCTTAACATCATGAATCAATATAAAAATTATGAATGAGATAGGGTACATTCTTTCTCTATATTTTTCATGCAAGTCTTAAAATCTGGTGTGCACTTAGGGCGCATCTCAATTCTTTTTTTTTTTTTTTTTTTTCTTTCATGAAATGGTCTCATTGTAAGCCAAAAAATATGATTGAAAGTATATTCAAATAATAATAATAATAATAATAATAATAATAATAAAAAAGCAGGAGAATTATAAACAAAATAAACTCTTGCCAAACTGACTGAAAAATAAACCATAATGATTATATTGGGAATATGGTGGCACTAGTTATTTAATTGCCACTGGATGCCCGTACTTGCCAGAGACAGATAGAGACAGAGGGGGGAGACATAAACCCCTGATGGGGAGTGGTCACGTGTAAATCCCTTCTCCTCCATTTCTCTACTCTGTTGGAATTTGAGGCAGACACTCACCTGCACTCAGCATATTTTTCAAACCACCAGGGCCGGGTTCAGAACTGTAGTCAGCCATGTGGGATCTGGCTCCCTCTAGGCAACAAGCTTAGACCACTTGTGGTATCATTTACCTTAAGCTTATAAATGTTTTGCTTCATGTTCCAATTTGGGAAGCATGCTGCCTCAGGTTTGCATTCTGTTGTTCAACAAGAAGTAGATACAAATAAGTTTAACATTCAAGTAAGACAAAAAAAATTTTATTTCAAAGTGACTCATTTTTCCCATGAAGACCACTCTTATTATTTTTTAATAATAATTAATTGCATTTGGGTGGTATATCACAAGGTCAATTTTAAAATACTTATTTCTTATTGGATTTTTAGAAAGAATCTGTTCATCTTGATTTTATAAATAAAAGAGGATTAAAATGCTTACTTAGTTTTTCTTATCCAATAATTAGCAAGGATCAAACACAAATATAGAAATTTTTTCTCCATATTCTCCTGTCACTATCATGTTATAATCCTCTTGTACAGAATTTCCAATGAAATATAATACAGGAATTTCTAATATGAAACTTTTAAGATAACAAAATCTGGCCAAGACAGACAACAGAGTTTTATTTTCTGCTAGTTGCCTTGTGAGAAGGAGACAGTCAAGCATGTAGTCTGAAAGATAGTCCAAGGCCTGACGCTTGATAGTGAGTGTCTTTCAGTTGCATATGACATGAACATCACTCAAACAAGTTTATACACACACACACACACACACACATACATACACACAAACAATACGCTATCTACCTGTCCATATATCTACATATCAATATATAGATATAATTATGACTACTAGGGTGCTAATGAATAATTCTTCCTGGACACATTAGATAAAAATTATGTAAAAGCCTAATGCAAGGGTGGGCCTATAGCTTAGTGGTTGAGTGCTGTGCAGAAGGAACTGAATTCTACATGGCTAACCACAGTCTGAGTCCCAGTCTTGGTAACATAAAGATCCTGGCAGGTTAAAGAAATAGAGGAAAAACTGGATTGCTGCATGACCCAGCCCTTTTAGAGGTGTACATGCTCTGTATACTCATGCCCTCTGGCATGAAAAAAAAATAAAAAGTTTGGGACCAGCAGTTAGCATAATGGCTATGTCGCTAGACTCCCATATAGTCGGCCGCGGTTTGAATACTGGACCTGGTGGCTTAAACACACACCGGGCGTGTGTATATGCATGCCCAAGATCCTGAGAGGAGAATGGAGGAGAAGAGATTGCGGAGTAGCCATCCCCCCTGGGGGGTGATTTCTTGCTTTCTGTCTCTCTGTCTCTCTCTGTCTGTCTGGTGCGCATACATGCCCTATAGTAAAAACCTCTCAAATTTTTTTTTTAATTTAAAAAAATAAAAAGTTAGTGTAATTCCAAGACTGGTTGAATTCTGCCATCCTAGCAGCGTATTATTTACTTACTATTTATTCATTTATTTATTTATCAGTTTATCCATAAAACATAATATAGTATCTATTATGGGAAAACTCTGAGATCAAAACACACACATAAAACAAAACAGAAAAAATAATTCCCTTTCTACAAGAAAATAACAAATCAATAAAAAAGTTAAGCTAAGTATACAAGAAATTGTTATGCCATATGATACATCACCCACATGAAAGAAACAGTATAAATAAACACAAAGGGATGATTAATCTCTTATGGCTGAGATAATTAGGCAGGCATAATGAAATTAGCAGTCTTTTCTATGCCTTGAGATATAGATACATTCCTAAGACTGAAATGGCAGGAGTGTGTGAGGAGTAATTGTTTTAGCAAAGATAAAAATAAATTGCATTTAAATATATATGTATATATAATGTTATATATGGTGTGTGTATATATTTATTTATCTAGTCTTTCATTTATTTATTTATTTCATTTATTCATTTATTTATTCATTCCAGGGAGATCACTGTAGAACCCTTCAGTTGAGGAAGCAGAAATCAAAGCTCAACTCTGCCAAAGTATCTGGAACTTGTAAGGACAGGTACTAGAAAAGAGAGAACTACATAGAGGCAGGCCTTATGTTAGTGACTCTTTGGGCTAAGGAGTATGCTGTATAATTCTAAAGACTTACTCAGTGAGTCCTAAAAGAAAATTGTTTCTATAGGACTAAGAAAAGGGCAGAAATTCCAGAGAGCGCACTATACTGTGATGACAGAATTCTGGCACTATAACAGAATAAAGACACCAGAAAAGTCCTTCTCTTAGGGAAAGGGGCCATGGTCTAAATAAAGGCTATTCCAGATCCATCTTAATAAAACTTAAACCTCAACAGGATTATGCAGAGCTTCCAGTATATTAACTGCTTTTCAGAATATTATCTAACAGCTTTAATGAACCACAGTCCACACTCTTTACAAGTGTTATCTATAATGTCCAGAAAAAAAAATTACAAGTCATGAGAAAAATTTAAAAATGTAACCCATAATGAAGAAAACTATTTACTAGAAACAGACTTGGAAGTAAATTAAAAGTTTAAATTGGCTCACAATGATTTTAAAACAATTGTTTTATCTATGTTAAAGAACATAAAGGAAAATATAGACATAAGGAATGAACAGATGAAGAATCCCATCAGAAAAAATTAAAATTGAAATCTATAAATTAAAAGGACAATATTTAAAATTTTAAGAAGATCTTTAATGTGTTCAATATTGGAGATAAAGAGCTTAATTAAAGATAGAATAAAAGACAGAAACATGTAAATACAGAATTAATTATGTATATATTATGTAAAGCAACCTAATATGTTTATTTACAGCCCCAGCAAACAGAGTGGTAAAAGAATGAAATGAATCTCTTAAAGAAATAATTGTCAAAAATAGTCAACATTCAGTGCAGAAACATCAACCTGTGGGTCCCATGAGTTTAGCAAACTCCAATTGGGTTAAATACAAAGAAAACAATGCCTAGCACATTGTGTCAGGGTCCCCAAGATTGCCTTTATGCTCATTGATTCACTAGAAGTTCTCACAGTACCTAAAAAGGCTGTTACACTTACAGCTATGGCTGGTCATAGAGAAAAAAGAGTTTAAAATCAGTGCAGGAAAAGGGCACATGTAGCAAAGACTAGGAGAAACCAAGCACAAGCTTCCAACTGAGTTAACCGATTTTTATTCTCCACCCAGCAATGATGCAAAGGGTTATAAATCTAGAAGCTTACCTGAACACTGGTGGCTAGGGTTTTTACTGGTGGTCAATCACAGCGGCATGTAGCACCCACATGACTACTTTCAATTACTCAGAATCCTGGGGTTCTAGAGAAAAAATAGCCATTCATCATAAATTACCTGATCGGCATACGTTATTAGATCAAACTGTATCTCACAGCTCAAGGCCTCAGGGATACAAAACAGTCTCATCATTCAGAACATTCCAAGGGCTCATAGCTCATCTCTCAGAATGTAACCAAGAGCCTTTCTTTGGAATGTACAGGGTTTGAGCAACTTGAGTCTACTGAGTTACCCCTTTCCCACACAGTCACCTCTACCCTTGTATCTAAGCTTTTGTATGGCAGAACAAACAAATGTTTCTCTGAGAGTTCATAGTTAGCATAGCATTGTATAACAAAGTAGTAGCACAATATAATAGTACTAGCACAAATATATCTACTGCTGGAAGAGACAGTGTAGGGTAGGAATAAACAAACAAAAAACAAACTAATTCATTCTGCATGGTCATGCCACATATTTTCTTTTTTTGCACTAATTTGATTGCTTGCTTTCCTCAATTTATCATTATTTGTATCTTGTGGTGCACTTGTACAGGAAAACTATTTAACATATCCTTTGTAACTAGAAACATAAGAATTAGAAGATACAGAAAATAAGCAGAATTTCATTTAGTCATCAATAATTGGTTCATTTCATCATATCATACAACCAAAAAGAATCCCAGAGCAGTGCCATTTAGGTGTCCAGGCTCTATCCCACCTTTTCAAGATCCATAAACAGGGGAGGTCATAGCAACTGTATCAATTCAGTATTTTGAGTGTCTGGTATATTTGTGTTAAGAGACATTTTCTTGCCCTAAGCCTGCCTTGAGGTACCAGTGTAATATTCTACTTCCTTTCAGCTCTATCTACTTTCTCATTCTTCTACCCTCAGTTGCTATTTCTTTTTCCCTCAATCTGTCATTGATTTTAACCCAAACTATTAAAAGGGACATTTGGTTTAGCCACTGTGCTAGTTCCTATTGCTGGCAGCAATACCCGCCTAGCGAATGTCTCCACTCCGTCCATCCCTATTCATGTAGAGTAGGGTTACACAGGAAAAGAACTAGTGAACTCTTGACGAGTAGGCAATGTGACTTCCTTCAACTGTCAATTTTGCCCAATAGTGAGAAGTCACAATTCACACTATTATGTGGCAATAGATCCAGCAGCTACTCAGATCGTTTCCAAGTTACCCAGTTACCCTAAAGATAAAGAGACTAGCTACTCTCAAACTCTTTTTCTGGTGAATACATGTGCCCTCTAGCAATTTTAAAAAGCAACAACCAAAAAAGGTGTTAAATTTGTGAGTTAATTTCTCAGTTCAAGAAATTAGTATCCAGTGTGATTCATTTTAAGAAATAAATAATTTATGTGTGCTTAATTTTGGCATGTTAAGTTTCATTTTACTTAGCGAATGCACGCGTGCATTATTACACCCAGATGATCCTGGGCTACGTTAATTATATGTGTGCCTGTTTGGCTCCCACACAGCACATGCCTGCATTCACACACTACACAAGCATACTCCAAAAAAATCCTTGATAATCTAGCCTGATAAGAAAATGCATTCTCAAAACGTAAATATCAATTATTTTCTGAATCCTAAAAACTATTTATTTTGTCTTCTCAAAAACCAAGTCAAACATATCTCTGCCTCTTATATTCTAGAAAATAAGACAACTATCTTGCAATTAAAGAGGAATAAGATAAAGAATGTCATAAAATGTGTTTTTCGTTCTTAGCACTAAGAAACCTAGTGATCCTTTTCACTTTAGATGGCAGAGGAAAACTAAAACAACTCCAATTATTAGAGAAATATAAATAATTAATAGCTTATAAATCTGTTAACAACTCTTTTGCCATGACATGTGCGGGTACATGCAGCCGTTTATTATTGAAAGATCACCAACTGCTTATAAATAAGCTGTCAAGAATCATCACAACAACAATTCCTTAATCATTTCTCAAAAAGGGGTCAATTCACTGGGACTGTAACTATTTCATAAATAGCTTGTTTGCCCGAAAATACCAGTTTCACACAAACTTCTACTGAATGGCTGTTACTTTCCAGTTCCAAAGCGGGCTGTGGAAATTAGATTCAGAGATTTTTAAATCAAGTGCCAAGTGCCCTGTTTCTGCTTGGCAGATCTTTTTTCCTTAGGAATATAAAATGAAAATAAATACACCACTAACCAAATTATTAACAATTCGTAAAAGAAAATGTGCCTTGAATGAAAGCTCATCAAGTTATCAGGAACATGACGAACCGCATGATCACATAATAACTGTGAATGATGATTGGCAGCGTTGTTAGTTTAGAATGTCTATTATGATGCGTTTGCTAAGGTACCAGTGCAAGGTCTCTAATGGCATGAAGTCAATGAGATGGAACCTTACCGTGCAAGGTCAAGTTCACCCCATGTAAGAAACTCCTTTTGCAGATAAGCAAACAGAGGCACACAAATTAGCCAAAGCAGTGTGTGGCGGGGGGGGGGGGGGGGGGGGGGGGAGACCTTCCCATGGTCTAATGGTTAAGGAAGCCAGATTACACAAGGCCAACCGTGGTTCAAACTCTGACCCCCGCAGTTTAAAAAATATGTTGAGGGGACCAGCAGTTAGCGTAATGGCTATGTCGCTGGACTCACACATAGTCGACCAAGGTTCGAGTCCCAGACCCGGTGGCTTAAATTCACGCCGGGCGCATGTGCGTGCATCTCCTGAGAGGAGAATGGAGGAGAACGGATTGTGGCACGGCCATCCCCTCTGGGGGGTGATTTCTAGCTTTCTATCTCTCTGTCTCTCTCTGCCTGTCTGGCAAGTGCACGCACCCTATAGCAAAAACCTCTCAAAAAAAATGCTGGGCACCATGTAGACATGTCCAAAATCTGACAGGGTGGAGAAATGGAGAAGGGACTGTAGAATGACCATCCCCCACTTGGAAGTACTTCCTCTCTCTCTCTCTTTCTCTCTCTCATTCTTTGGTAACCACATTTATCCTATAGCAAATATTTTTTTCGAAAATATTAAATGAAAAATGAAATTCTTTCTTCCAAGCCCAAGATCCTTTCTGCCATACTATTCTACTACTTTGTGAATAGAATCAATAATATACATTATAAATCAGTTGTCTCAAAATCAAATGCCTCAAAGAAGCCCAGTGAGTAGCACAAGTGAGTGCCATGAACCAAGCAAGTTAAGCACTACGGGGAGTTCCAATCCAAAGGGAGACAGCAAACCAAAAAGAGTACACTTTAGCTAACAATAGCAGTGACTTGGCTCCATCCAGTTGTTGCCAGGGGAAAAGACAGCACACCAGATCTTAAGATTTTTAAACAGAGTTTGGAAATATAAATTTCTTTGTAATATCTCCAGATTTTTAAACATAAGCAATGATTATTATTATTATTTTAATATAGGTGGATTCCAAGAAGATAACAGAGTATAGAGCACTCAGAATCTGTCTCCTCACCTAGACAACAATTACACTGGCAGAATATGACTGATACAACTATTTTGGAACTCTATTGAAGACCTGCAGCTTAAAAAGTGTGAGATAAAGGACCAGCAGATGGTGTAATGGCGATGTCACTAGGTTCCCATGTAGTTGATCGTAGTTCTAGTACAAGCTCAGTGGCTTGAAACTCATGCTGGGTGCATGTGTGTGTGTGTGTGTGCGCCCAAGATCCCAGGAGGAGAATGAAGAAGGGATTGCAGTGTGGCCATCCCCTGGGGGTAATTTCTTGCTTTTAGTCTCTCTGTCTCTCCAGCAAGCGCATGTGCCCTATAGCAAAAATCTCTTAAAAAAATTGTGAGATAATTTTGGTCCACTTCAGCTCTTTACTCAACAAAGGATACCTAACCCCCAGCATTGAGCCCTTAGCCCCTTGGCACAACCGTTGCTGGAGCAGCTTGCATGTGGCTTGTGACAGTGAGGATGGGCAATAAGGATGTTGGCCTTCGACGATGGGAGATGTATACTCTAATCATTGAGTGCTATATCTGATTATAGAAGTGCAAATAGGTAGCCGTGCAAACAGGTAGCCACATGCACATGCACACACGTATATACACACACCTGCAATCATCTCTCCTCCAAGCTGAAACAACTTATAGGGAACTTAAAAAGTCATCATATTTCTTCACTTTATTTTTTCCCTTTAGAAGCCAGATATTAAAGACTAGGGCAGTTTAAAAAAAAAAAAAAAGGTAAAAATACAGTCAACTATAAAAGCAGGTATTTCAATAACAATGTTTTTTTTTCTTCTTCACTTGTTTTCTACATTATTTAAGAGACTAATATTTTTCTTCTGTGTATGTGTATATGTGTGTGTGTGTGTGTGTGTGTGTGTGTGTCTGTGTGTAGGTTTTTGCCATAGGGCACGTGTACTCACTGGAGAGAGATAGAAAGAAAAAGTAAGGAATCACCTCCAGGGGGAGTGGTCATTCCTCAGTCTCTTCTCCTCTATGCTTTTTGGGATTTTCGACTGCACTCATACATATGTGCCTGGTATAAGTCTCAAGCCACCAGGTTTGGGACTCTAACTATGCTTATCCATGTGGGACTCCAGCACTTTAAACACCATGCCACCCACTAGTCCTGAAACTAATACTTTGTGAAAGAAAAGAAATAATTCTTAGTCTAAATTCCAATAGTATGGAACATTCGTTTGTAACTCCACATTTTGTTCTCTACGTAATTTAAGAAACTAACCCATTATAAAAATAATTATTAATTTACAGCTTTGGATACACGAAATTGTAATTTTGTGACATCAGAATCAGAAAGGAATAGGGAAGAAAGTAGATAGGAACAGAGTTTTGGTATGCTAGTGAAGTTAAAGTGGCATAAGTTCCAGTTAGATTGTTATGACTTTAGGATGTTAAATGTAATCTTCATGGTAAGTTTGCAGAAAACAGTGAATATAGAAAAAAGGGAATGAAAATGTTTCGCTACCGAAAAAATAAAATCAGCTCAACACCAAAGACATCAATGTAAAAAGTGAGGGCAAACCAGCTATAAGGCATATAGAAGAACACAGAAAAATGACAGGTATAAATCCCTTCTTACCCGTAATTATTTTAAAGATAGATGGATTAAACTCTCCTATTAAAAGATAGAGATTGACAGGATGGATAAAAAATGAATATACAAACCTGATGCTGTATAAGAGAGATTCATTTTAAATATATAAAATAAGTTGAAAGTAACAAGCTGGAGCTAGCCCCATAGCCTAATGATTAAAGGTACAGGATCCTACAAGGCCAAATTAAGACCTGGGGGTTTGAAAATCACATCGAGGGAACCAGCAGTTAGCGTAATGGCTATGTCGCTGGACTCCCACGTAGTCGACCGCGGTTCGCGTCTTGGACCCAGTGGCTTACAACTCACGCCGGGCGCGTGTGCGTGCGTGCCCAAGATCCCGAGAGGAGAATGGAAGAGACGGGATTGCGGCGTGACCATCCCCCCTGGGGGGTGATTTCTCGCTTTCTGTCTCTATGTCTCTCTCTGTCTGTCTGGCGAGCGCACGCGCCCTATAGCGAAAAACCTCTCCAAAAAAAAAAAAAATCACATCGAATATATGTGTGTACATGCCCAAAAATCCTGACAGGTTGGAGGAATGAAGGAGAATGACCCTGTCCCATTGAGAGGTGTTTTTTCTCTCTCTCTCTTTCTCTCTGGTGGGCACTTATGCCCTCTGGCCAATTTTTCTTTAAATGATGTGAAATGATAGAAAAAGATATTCCATTTAAATATTAAATACAAGAGGTCAAGGATAACTATATTACTATGAGATAAATTAGATATTAGATCAAAATTGATTTCATTATATATTAACAAGAACTTCAATATAACAATTATAAACGTTTGTATACCTAATAACAGCCCATCAAAATATATGATACAAAAATAGGTAGATTTGAAGGGGTAAACAGTCATATGATCATAGTTAAAAGTTTCAGTATTCTACTCTCAATAATGAATGGAGGGGGATCAGCAGTTAGCATAATGGCTATGTCGCTGGACTCCCACGTAGTCGACCGCGGTTCAAGTCCTGGACCCGGTGGCTTAAACTCACGCCAGGCGCGTGTGCGCACGTGCCCAAGATCCTGAGAGGAGAATGGAGGAGAAGGGATTGCGGCGTGGCCATCCCCCCTGGGGGGTGATTTCTCACTTTCTATCTCTCTGTCTCTCTCTCTGTCTGTCTGGTGAGCACACACGCCCTATAGCAAAAGAAACCTCTCCAAAAAAATAATAATAATAATGAATGGAGGGACGAGCAGTTAGCGTAATGGCTATGTCACCCATGGTTCAAGTCCCAGACCTGGCGGCTTAAACTCACGCCAGGCAAGTGTGCATGCATGCTCCAGATCCCAAGAGGACAATGGAGGAGAAGGGATTGTGGGATGGCCATCTCCCCTGGGGGGTGATTTCTTGCTTTCTATCTCTCTGTCTCTATCTTTCTGGCGAGCTCATGCACCCTATAGCGAAAACCTCTCCAAAAAAAAAAAAAAAAAAAGAAAGAAAAAAAATAATGAATGGAAATGGGGCAGATAGACACAATGAAATACTGCTCAGCTGTAAAGAACAATGTCATGTCGCTTGACACAATGTGGACAAACATGGAAGACATAATGCTAATGTATGCCCCTATTTAACATATACCGAACATCCACACTCTATAGCAGAAAATAAAGGACTCAAAAGCACAGAAATAGAAAGAGTATTGATAGATATCAGAAGTTGCACAAGGGTAGGAGGGGGCTTGGGAGAAATTCTATAAGGCACGCACACTTACCTGAGAGAGAGATGGAGAAAAAATGAGAAAGCATCCCTAGGAGTAATTACCATGCCAGAATCCCCTCTCCTCTACCCTCCCCTGGGATCCTATACACATACGCACATGTACCCAGCATGTCTTTTGTTGGGACTATAAATCAAGCCGTGCAGTCAGCCATGTGAAATCCAGTTATCCTACATACTATCCACCTGACTGGCTTTGGGTGAAAAATTTTAATAATCACAAGAATGCATGTAAATAAAGAGATAAAGTTATGGAACAGTGTACCACAGCAAAATGAAACATGTGGACAAATCAATATATCCTTAAAAAGAAAAAACAAACTAGTAGAACTATTACCGGATGTTCAAAACATAATGTTCAATGTTGAAGAAGGTAAATATGTGTATATCCTTGGCTCAATTATTACACATTGTATTCATGCTTTGAAAAAATATACTATACCCCACAAAAATGTACATCAAATATATATGCAAACCAGAAATCTCTACCCAACACTACTATACACATTCTTTTCAAGTGCACATGGGATATACTCCAGCATAGCCCATATGTTATACCACAGACTGTCTCAAAAGACATAAAAGCATAGAGATTACACAAAGTATCTTCTCCATTTATAACAGGATGAAGTTAGAAATTATTAACAGAAAGAAAATTGAAACAACATATTTGAACAACCAATGAATCAAAAAAATGATAAAGGAAATTAGAAAATACTTAGAGATAAATGAAATGAAACTTACGGAACCAAGAAAAAGTACATCAACAAAGAAAATTTATAGCTATATAGTACAAACTTACATTTAAAAAATAACTCAAAGCATTTAACTTTACAACTTAAGGAACTAGAAAAAGAAAAAAAAAATACTAAACCCAAAGTTGACAGAAATAAGAAAATTACAAAGATAATACAATAGATAAACAAAATAGAGAACAGACAACAAACAGTAGAAAAAAATCAACAAAATCAAAAGTTAGTTCTTCTAAAATATCAGCAAAATTGAGAAACTTCTAGCTAGATTAACTGAGGGAAAAAAGAAGACTCAAATTTCTATAGTTAGAAATGAAAGTAAGGAGAATTACTACTGATTCTATAGAAATAATAATAATAAGAGAGTACTGTGAATAATTATACACCAAAGAAAGTGAATAACCCAAATGAACTGGAAAAATATCTAGAAAGTCAAAACCTGGGCCAGCAGGTGGCATGGAGGTCAAGGCGCTGGATTTCCACATCGCTGAACGCAGTTCAAGTTCTGTACCCAGTGGCTTGAAAATCCTGCTAGGTGTGTGTGTGTGTGTGTGTGTGTGTGTGTGTGTGTGTGCATTCCCAAAATCTCAAGAGGAGGAAAAAGGATTAGGACGTGGCCATTTTCTCTGGAGGGAGTGACTTCTCACTTATCCCTCTCTCTGCCCCTCACTGTTGAGTGCATGCAACCTCTGGCAAAAACCTAAAAAAGCAAAACTCCAGAATACTCAAAACTTACCATAACTGAATCATGGAGGAATAGAAGAGCTGAACAGACTTATAACTAGTAAAAAATCAGGAATCAAAAAGTCCCAACATAGAAAAACCCTGAGCCTACTGGCTTCACTGGTAAATTCTACCACATGTTTAAAGCACTAATATTTCTTCCTTAACTTTTCAAAAAAAAAAAAAATTAAAGAGGAGAAAATACGTCCAAGCTCATTTTATGAGGTCAGCATTACCCTAATACCAAATTCAACAAAGATATAACAAGAAAAGCAAAAAACATACTAATATTCATTATGAGCATTGATGTAAAAATCCTCAACAAAATACTAGCAAAATAAATTCAGCAGCATAGTAAAAGAATTATACATCATGATCAAGTGGAATTTATTCTTGGAATACAAGTATAGTTGAACATACAAAAAATGGTCAATGTCATGTACTACATTAACAGAATATAGTGGGGAAAGAACACATATCATGTCAATGCAGAAAAAGCATTTGATTAAAAAATAACATCCATTCATGATAAAAATACTCAATATACTGGGAATAGGAGAACACTACTTCAGTACAATGAAAGCATATGTGAAAAACACACGGCTGATGGTCAGACATGACATGAATGGCGAAAGACAGATTTTTCCTCTAGATCAGAAACATGATAAGGTGTGCTTTTCTTCTTTCACATTTAATATCATACTGGACATTCTAGTCAGAGAAACTAGATAAGAAAAAGAAATAACTGACATCCAAATGAAAGAAGTAAAATTATCTTTTTATAGTTGATCTTATATAAAGCCCTTAAGATTTTACACACACACACACACACACACACACACAACTAATAAATTTATCAAAGAATCAGGATATAATGTAAATATACAAAAATGAGTTGCATTTCAATAGTCTAACACTCTGAAAGGAAATTAAGAAAACAGTTTCATTTACAATAGCATCAAAAAGAGTAAGTGCTTGGGAATTAACTTAACCATGGAGATAAAAGACTTATGCAATGAAACAATAAATCACTGCAGAAAAATATTAAAGAAGACATAGATAAATGGAAGGACATCCTGCTTTTAAAATTGAAAGACTTAACATTGTTAAAATCTCAATACTACCAAAAGCCATCCACAGATGCAATATAATCCCTATCAAAATTCTAATTATATATTTTGAAGAACTAGAAAAAATGTACCCTAAAATTTATTTGGAAGCTTAAGGGGCCACAAATAGATAAAATAATTATTAAAATAAAGTTCTTAAGAAACTCACATTTTCACACTTTAAAACTTACTATAAAGATATGATGTGCAAAATGGTGTCAAATAGGCATACAGACAGACATATATTGGGTTATAGAAAAAGCTGTGATGCATTTCTGCATAGAAAAATACATCATGACTTTTCTAATGATCCAATAAAACAATGGAATAGTAGAGCCCGGAAATAAACTCTCACATATTTGATCAAATCATTTTCAACATGGGGACCAGCATAGACTCCTAGATAGTCAACTACGGTTCAAGTCCTGGACCCAGCAGCTTCAAAATCACGCTGGGCATGTGTGTATGCATGCCCAAAATCCAAAGAGGAGACTGAAAAAGAAGGAAACGCAGATTTCTTGCTTTCTGTCTCTCTCTGTCTCTCCAACAAGCACATGTGCCCTATAGCAAAAATCTCTGTTAAAAAAAAATCTATTTCAACATGGATGTTAAGACCATTCAAAATTGGAAAGGCTAGTCTTCTTATCAAATAGCCTGGGAAAGCTAGAACCATATTCAAAAGAGTAAAGTTGGGCCCTTACCTAACACCATGTGCAAAATTTAACTCAAAATAAGTGAAAGATCTAAAAGTAATAAGCAAAAGATCTAAAAGTAAGAGCTAGGGACTTCAACCACCACAAAGACCCTTTGCCCAGACTTCACCCTCCTGCTCCCCAGTTTGGCTAGGAGCCTGGATAAGCCAATCAGCAGCCATCTATATATGAGTTTTGAGCAGCCCTGTTCAGGGATTTCGACCACCTTCGGTGGTCTCTGCCCAGACTTCACCCTTCTGCTCCCCAGTCTAACCAGGAGCCAGGTGAGAGTACCCTACTTATTCTCTCTGTCTCTTTCCATCTCTCTCTCTATATATATATATTTAAATTTTTAAACTTAGCTCTCTGCTGCTTTTTAATCTTTTGAATTGTTACCTTTCCCCCTGCCCCCATAGGATAAGCCAATTAGCAGCCATCTATATTTGAGCTCCGAGTGGTTCCATTCATTTTTTTGACAGTTTTTTTTTTCTTATTATTTTTGTCTTGTTTTTTCTTTTCTTTTTTTCTTTTCTCTATTCCTTTTCCTTTTCCTTTTATATTTCTCACTTTTTTGCTCAGCCTCCATACACTGATTTTCTAGAAAGGTCTAGGTGCTCAGTAGCCAAATATCTGAATACTTTTAGGTTCCTATTCATCTTCAATATTCATCGAATCAGTTGTGCAAAGGGAGAAAAATGGTACTGTTTACAGACTGCAGGTCACCTCCTTTTGCATTCCTCTAATTGATCAGATTTAATTCCAAAAAATATGAAAAAATGTATAATCCATCAGGTGACCAGAAACTATCGCAGGGCACAAGAAATATGGGAAACCAAGAAAATATCTCTCCTCTAATAGAAAAGAATAGCTCCTCTTCCTCCACAAAGAATACAAAGGAATGTATCGCAATGCCAGATAAAGAATTTAAAATATTCATAGTGACAAAGTTAACAGAGATGCAAGAGAATAAAGATAACGACCTTCAATAGATGCAGGAGAAAAGAGACAATGAGTTCCAGGAGGCGAGGAAGTTCTTCCATGATCTGAAGAGGAGATACAATCATAAAAATGAATCATATGAACTTGTTAGAGATAAAGACTGTAATACAAGAAATCAAAACTTCTATCGAAAATATCAAAAGTAGATGAAATCATGCAGAAGATCAAATCTCAGATGTAGAAGACAAAACCTCTGACCTAGAAAATTTTACCAAAAAGACTGAGAAAATAACCCCCCAAAATGAGAATAACATATGAGTAATACTAGATACCATTAAATGCCCAAATATCCAGATCATTAATCCCAAACGGTGAAGAAGTTAATAAGGGCATTGAAAATCTATTCCATGAAATACTGGAAGAAAACTTTCTAAATCTAGAGAGGCACTCAAATATCCAGACCCAAGAAATACAAAGGACCCCATGTAGTATCGACCCAAGAAGATCTTCTCCAAGGCACATCATAGCCAGATTGACCAAAACCACAGACAGAGACAAGATACTAAAATTGGCAAGAGAGAAACATCAAGTTACTTTCAAATGATTTCCATAAAGCTAATGTTGGACCTCTCACTGGAAATAATGCAAGCAAGGAAAGAATGGGAAAATATATCAAAGTGTTAAGTAACCAAGAATACTATACCCAGCAAGATTATTTTTCATATGAGAAAAAAGACAAAAACATTATCAGATAAACCTGAAAGAATTACCAGCCACCAGACTGGCTCTCCAAGAAGGGATGAAGGGAGTACTATAACAGGAAAACTAAAATTGGACACACAGAAATAAGAGTACAAGAAGTAACCAAGAGAATGGCCTGGGGACAAGTCCAAAGTTGAAAGTTAACTTCCAGAGTTTAAATGGAAAGATCAGACCACAGTAACACTGCAAATTCACTAAAAAGAGAGATTAATTACGTGAGTCTGAACAGTGAAATAGAATTATTTTACTTTAGACTAAAACATTACTGATTTTCTTTGGTGCTTTGATTTCTATATTTAAGGATTTTTGTCTTCTCTTGAACTGTTGATAGGTTCATCTACCTACTATTTAAACTGAATCCTAACCTTCATCCTGGTTTTAAGTTTTTAGCAAATTTCTCTTAACATTTTTTATTTTGATCTATTAAAACTAAAACGGTTTTTAAAAATTTTAAAAATGCATTAAAAAAACTATTAATACCTATTTAATGTCTCCAGTAAGCTAGATAGCCCTAGTGAGGTGCTACTTTATAATATGTTCTCTTTACTCACTGAGGTTTATGCCTAAAGTCAGACATGTATTCATAAATATGTATATATCAGCTGTGCTTGCTATTGAAAGTCTTTAAATTAATTAAGATCTTTAGTGAATCATAAAATGTGGGGGGGAAAGGCATGAAAAGCAACTGTACATACCAGAGACAATGTGGGAGAAGACAGGGAGTTGGCAGAGTGTGAGAGGTAAGGAATCAAGGGAGAAAAAGAGCAAAATATATAAGAAACCAGAAATAGAAAATTATTTGTTGATGATAACATACATGGAAATATCCTTGATTGAGCCAGTATTCAATGTATACTGGATAGAAAAATCTCATTATGTATACTGTACTTATGTACAGTGAATGACGGTAAATAATCAATTAAAAATTTTAAAACTATAAAAGCTAAAACCATAAAACTCTTAGAATAAAAATAGTGTAAAATCTTTTCAGTATTGGCATAAGCAATGATCTCTCAGATAAAACACTGTCTTAAGTCCATTTTCAGTTTCTATAATTGAATGCCAGAGACTTGGTAATTTACTAAAAAAAATAATAAATAGAAGTTATTTGGCTCATAGTTCTGGAGGTGAATTTCAAGGTCAATGAGTGGCCTTTGCTGAGGGCCATCCCACGGCAAAAGAGTGAAAAACAGAAGCATGCACGGATGAGAAAGAGAGCTAAGGGTAGACTTATTTTACAATGACCCACTCTCAACACACAGTATTCTAAGACTCCATGAGCAAATGATAGAAAACAAAAGAAAGTAGATTAATGAAAAACAGGAAAGTTAGGGAGGAAAAAGAAATGATGAAAAAAAAAACACATTCATAATGCTTTAATAATGCTTTGAATTTGTGTCTACTTCCGACTACCAGGTGAAATTACTATAGGGTAACATGTCCTTTGCAGTCTGAAAGTACACACTAGACTCAATGGTAATTCACACACAATCTAAGAAATACATTTGATCAGTAAACTAGAAAAACAGCATGACCATATCTGTCATATAATAATAGGTAAAGGAAAGGAGATGCATAAGTGTTATGTTGCTGGACTCCCACATAGTTGACTGCAGTTCAGGTCCTGGACCTGGTGGCTTTGAAACTCATGCCAAGTGCATGTGCATGCATGCCCAAAATCCAGAGACTGGAGGAGACAAGATTGTGGCATGGCCATCACCCCACGATTTCTTGCTTTCTGTCTATCTCTATTCCTCTGGCAAGTATATGCATCCTATAGCAAAAATCTCTTTACAAAATAATAGGTAAAATAAATATCATGTTTAACAGTCTAAGTGTATTTTTTAATTTGTTTAATGATAATCATAAATTCTAACAATAATACACAGAAACAGACATTGTCACATAATACTAATGAAGAAGGCAATTTGCACACTTGAGAGTAAGTTAATTGGGTAGCACATTAGAAAAAGCTTAGTAATGCTCCCTATTCTTTGATCCAATAGATCTATTTTTACAAGTTTAACCTGGACCAGCAGATGGTATAATGATTACATTGTTGGATTCCCACGTAGTTGACCACATTTTGAGTCCCAGACCTGGTGGCTTAAAATTTACACCAGGTGTGTGTGTTTGCACATGCCAAAGATCCTGAGAAGAGAATGGAGGAGAAGGGATTGAGGCATGGCCATCTCCCTGGGGGTATGATTTTTGGCTTTCGTCTGTCTGTATGTCTCTCACTCTCTGTGAGCATATGTGTCCAATAGCATAGATCTCTCTTAAAAAAAAAAAAAAAAAAAAAAAAAAAAAAAAAGCTTAACCTAAGGGGAGCCAGCAGGTGGTGTGGTGGTTAAGTTACTGGACTTCTACATGGTCAACCACAGTTCAAGTCCCAGACCCAGTGGCTTGAGAATCATGCTGGGCGCATGTGCATGCATGCCCAAAATTCTAGGAAGAGTGCATGCCAAAAATTCCAAGAAGAGAACAGAGGAAGAGGGATTGTGATGTGGCCATCCCTGCTAGGGCATGATTACTCACTTTCCCTCTCTCTGTCTCTCTAATGAGTGCACATGCTCTATGGAGGAAAAAAAAAAAAAAAAAGTAACCAAAGGGTTTAATCCAAGATATGTCCAAAGATGTATTTAAACTGAAGGAAAGAGACCAACAAATGGCATAATTGCTACATTGCTTGTCTCCCACGTAGAGGACTGTGGTTCAAGTCCCAGACCTGGTAGCTAAAAAATCAGGCCAGACATGTGTGCATGTGTGCCCAAAATCTCATGAGGAGAACGGAGGAAAAGAGATTGCAGCATGACCATACTCCCAGGGGGGATTTCTCACTTCTGTTGCTCTGTCTCTGTCTTCCCAGTGAGCCCATGCACCCTCTAGCAAAAATCTCTCTTAAAAAAATAATAAACTGAAGGAAAAAAAATTTACAAGCATACAGAGGATTTGAAGAATTTATAAATAAACTTCTATTACTATATAATAGGAGTCATGGGAAAATGTCAACTGCATCAGAATTTTTCAGTTGTGCATAGGTAATAATTTGAATGCAGATTACTTACTTCTCTACTTAATTTTGCTAATTTTCCTTAATGATGGTTCACAGAGAAATGTTAACTGAATCTTTTAAATCACTGTTACAGTAGCTGATACTTGCTCATCCAAACACTTCTGTGATTTGGACATCTGAAAGTTGCTTATTTTTACTTTTGTGTATGTCTTATGGGAGTACTGTTTGAGAGAAGATGTACATAAGATAAAAACAAATGGAAAATACTATCATTATTATATATGTGATCATTTGGGGAAAAAAATCTATCTGTGAGTGATTCCATTGTTACAAAATAATGTTTGGAGGGAAAAGTTTGTGACAGCATTGTTGTGGGACCAACTGTGCCCATCCACAACTCATGTGTTGAATTCCTTATCTCGGAATGTGATGTATTCCAGATAGAGCCATTAAAAAGGTAATTAAGTTAAAATGAGGCCATTAAACTAATCCAATCTGATGTGTGTCCTTATAAAAAGAAATTAGGCCACAGAGAAAGGCACCAAAAGTGAGTGCACAGAGGAAAGGCCATGTGAGGACACAAGAAGAAAGTGACCGCCTCCAAGCCAAAGTGAAGACCTCAGAGGAAACTTCCCTGTACTACGTTCACCTTGGATTTCCAAGCTGCAGAACTGTTGTTTCGTTGTTTCATCTACCTTGTCTGGTATTTTGTTACGGAAGTCCTAGTACACTAATGTACCAGGACTATCCATAGCCAAGAGAAGTTTAAATCATTGAAAATACGTGAAGTTGCAAAGTACCATAAAACAATGACTCTCAAATGATCCACAATGAAGAACCACTTTTTAACATTTCAATTCCAGGGGCCCGCAGGTGGTAGTTAGGGCACTGGACTCGCATATGGCTGACCACGGTTCAATTCCTGGACCTAGTGACCTGCCTTATCCCTTTCCCACTATCTCTCCCAGTTCTGTCTCTCTAGTGAGTGCACATGCCCTGTGGAAAAGTTTTTTAAATAATGATAAATAAAATTAAATAAATAATTCTTTCTGTTTTATTGAGAGGTTTTTGCCTTAGGGCGTGTACGCTGGTCAGAGAGACAGAGACAGAGACAGTGAGAAGGAAAGTGAGAAATCAACCCCCAGGAAGGATGGCCAAGCCCCAATCCCTTTTCCATTCTCTTCCTGTGATCTTGGGCATGTGCACACACGTACCTGGCATGATTTTCAAGCCACTAGGTCCGGGACTCAAATCACAATTGCCCATATGGGAGTCCAGTGACTTAACTGCTGTCCCAAAATAAATAATTCTTATACATAATAAATATAAATAATTATTTAATTTTTAAAATTTAAATGCATAAGACCCATACTTTGAACAAACAGGTAATAAACAATATATGGACTCAGTTGTCCTTGGGCCATATTTTGAATAAAACTATTTGAAAGTTTATTTCGTCCAACTCTTTTAATTTACAGCTAAGAAAATGGAGGTCCTAAGAAATTCAAGAACTGATTCAATATCATAAAAGCTTGTTAGGTTTTCCTACAGCAATCATGTTTTTATGCAACTTTAAATAAGTCACCAAAATCTTCCATCCATTTTCTTCCCAGATGTGCTAATACATCAGCCCTGTTTCTCGTAATTTTTCTTCATGGGAATATATGTCCACTACTGTCATTGTTAATGCTTAGGAAAACTGAGTCATTGAATTATCTAGTTTCAGAAATTCTACTTCCTCTCTCAGTAAAATACCTTTGCCACCGGTGAGAGACTCTTGCCTTCTGTACAGACATCTTGTTTCCTTGTACTTGAAACACATCTTATTATCAATCCTCCTGTGCAATCTCCCCTTCATTTTCTACCTTTGATTTGCCTGAGCTTTTGTATACTCTCTAAATTTATTCTGTAATCTTTCCCCAGCCTCTTCTGTCTCGAATGTTTTATATCTTGCCTATGCCTCTTGCTCACCCTTGATTACTCTCAGCTCTGCTTCGTCATTTACACAGTTTCTGTAAAGCCCGTATTGTGTTTATCATTCAATGGTTTGCAGAGCCCCTGGGCATATATTAATTTTTTGTTCAAATGCTTGCCATTTCCCTCTGCATCCTTCATTTCCATCAACATGTCTTACTTGTTCCCAGGCATGATAGTTGGTGTTCTCCAAAAGACTGATTTTTCTAAGCTGTGTTTTCTTAAATATTATTATTTCAAGCTTTTAGAACATTTTAATGAGTATGTATTCATAACCTCAAAAATGATCATTAGTTCTTGACTGTAAGTATCAATATTATCACCTTTATTCTAATAGTTTTGCATCCAAATTGTCTGAGGTTAGCCTAGCAATTTAAATTATTTACATCTATTTCCTTATTGTTAATAAAAAATGGTTGAACTCAATGTTTTACAGGTCCCATCTGGCACTAACATTCTAAATTCTAAATGTTTACTGTGTCATTTATTTATCTCTGGGATAGTTTAATCTATGATAACTTTTGGATTATTCTATTACTTTTCTAAGTCATCTAATATTGCTCTTCTTCCAGAATTGGTATCAGATCTTGTGACAACATTAAGTAATTTCTAATTAGTTTAGCCAACACTCATCTCTGTAGATTTTAATTCCTCATAAAGTCATGCCTTCTATTGATTATTTAGCACTCTAATAGCAGTTGAAGACTATGTTGAATTCATTGTCTCCACAATAAATGCATTTTTAAAGAGAGTAATATGAAGTTTTTAATAGAATACATATTAGAGTAAATCATATGAAACTGTTTTTGTGAGTCAAAAATAATTAAATAGTAAAACATCATGTTTCAACCCAATATATACTTTTCTATAATTAAAACTGTTGGATGGGAAGATCAGCAGGTGGCATAGTGGTCAAGGCACTGGACACTCCCACATGGTCAATTGAGGTTCAAGTCCTGGACCTGAAGTCTTTCTCTCTCTCTCTCTCTCTCTCTCTCTCTCTCTCTCTCTCAAAGAAATCAAAAATACTTCTATTGAATGGGACCAGCAAATGTCATAATGAATGGTTACGTCACTGGACTCCCACATAGTCTCACATGGTTCAAGTCCCAGACTCTGTGGCTTAAAACTCACTCCAGGCGTGTGTGTGTGTGTGTGTGTGTGTGTGTGTGTGTGCATACCCAAAATTCTGAGAGGAGACAAGGAGAAGGAATTGAGTGTGACCATCCCCCCTGGGGGGTGATTTTTCACTTTCTGTCTCTTCTGTCTCTCCAGTGAATACATGTGCCTGATAGCAAAATTTCTCTAACAAAAATAAATAAATAAATAACAGACTCTATTGAGCACCTCTAATAGACATTGTACTAACTTTACACATAGTACTTCATTCAATAGTGGAAACAGATTAATGAATTAATATGTATTGTCTCTATTTAAAAATTTTCCTCCCTTCCTTCCTTTCATAAGAATGATGAGAATGAGAGAGATGGGTGCCTTTGATAGGGTCTTGCCACACCACGGTCCTCTTGCTAACCTTTCAGCCAAGAGGATCCCAGGCACACACAAGCATGCCACACTTGTGAGGGTTGACCCAGAATCTGAAACTGGGCCTCTCGTGGGGCTCCAGTGTTGTGCAGTGATGCCCTACTTTCTGCAGCACCATGGCTGAGCCTGTCTTTTCAACAATGTAACAGAGGAAAATAGGGTTTAAATACTTCTCTGAGATCATTATGTTGATAAGAAATAGAACCAGGATTTATGATGCCAACAGGTGGCATAGTGGTTTAAGGTGTTGGACTCCCACGTGGCCAACCACAGTTTGAGTCCTGGACCTGGAGGATTGCTTTCTCTTTCTTTCTCCCTGCCTCTTTCTGGTGAGTGCACATGCCCTGTAGCAAACTAAAAAATAACAATAAATAAATAAAAATTAAATAATTATTTATTTAAGAGAGAGAGAGACAACCAAGATTTAAAGTCAGATCTCTGAGTCCAAAGCCCTTGCTTCCTTTTCAAGTTTTCTAGAACACAACACAGCAGAGGTAAATAATGATTTTAAATTTAAATCGGAGTATCACAACTGTGAAAAGGAAAACTTTTGAAAGTCATTTAATGTTTTGCAAGAGAGAACAAATATTTATAAGTTGAGATGGTGATTTGGCTCCTACTTTGACTCTCCAAAAACATGACTAACATTTTAACTAAGCTAGCCATTCACTCCTTTTCTTAACTGCTAAAGACCTTTGGAGAAACATAAATCAGTACCCCTTTCCAAAAGGCTAACTTACATTATTCTGTTATAGTGTATGTTTATATTTGAAAAATAAGTTGGTAGCTCTCTACATACTAACAAACACATCTATAGTATACTACTAATGAAGAAAGTTATCGAAGAGCAAAATTATAGTATTATTTCATCTAGAGGTTTGGAAATAATCTACAAATTAAAATTTATTAATTTTATGTGCCCTTATGATAATATGAGGATATATACATATAATTATATATTTGTATGAACAAAGAATATTTGGAAGAATAAAGTGTAGAGCAAATAATGCTTATCTATGGAAAATCAGAGTGAGAATAGGAAGTAAAAGTAAGGGAGCTTTCTATAATTTTACTTTCTATTCTTCCAAACTATTTGCATCTTTTGCAACAATTCTATTGTTTTTTCTAACAGGAGAAAAAAAAAGACTATTCTCTCAGTTATTCATCTTAATAATAAACTACCTTGGGCCAGAAGGTGGCATGGTGGTTACTTCACTGGATCCCACATGGCCAACTCCTCAGTTTGAGTCCCAGACCTCTGACTTGGAAAACATGCCAGGCATGGGTACATGCATGTCCAGAATACCAAGAGGAGAATGGAAGAGAAAGGATTGAGGGATGGCCATCTCCCCTGGGGAGAAAGTGGTTTCTCACTTTCCCTCTCTATGTGTCTCTGTTTCTCTCTGGCAAGCACAAATGTCCTGTGGCAAAAATCTAAAATAATAATAATAAACTATCTTTACTACTGGGAGCTTCTCCTTATGGTTCATCTAAGATCCTGTGTTTTAAAAAGTACCTGTTCTCACACTGAGCACAGCATAGAAAATTTTACACTTGCCAACGTGAAAACTGTTACTTAATTGCTATGTTTTTCTATAGGTCATATTCCTCATTCCTGCTGCAATCTTGAAGTCTTCCTAGATAGAACTCATCGGCTCTTTTCTCTTCCATCTTCTGGAGTTCACTGTCTCTTGTCCCTTGCATCTGTTAGCTTTGTCACTATGAATATTCTAAATTTTTATCTGACATTTCCACGAGTTCCATTGTACTGTCTATGGATGAAGATGAGTTGTTTTTTCCCTTGGTGGAAAGGTATGTTCTT
The DNA here is from genome assembly GCA_026018925.1 of Tupaia tana. NCBI lineage: Eukaryota > Metazoa > Chordata > Mammalia > Scandentia > Tupaiidae > Tupaia > Tupaia tana. The sequence goes on along the minus strand of JAKSZU010000013.1, from coordinate 19,455,183 downwards.
TGTTTCCTCATATTTCTTGTGCCTCTACAGTGATTTCTGGTCATCTGATGGGCTATACATTTCTTCCCAATTTCTTGAAATTCAGTCAGAGCATTCAGAGGCATGCAGGAGGAGGTGACCTGCAATCTCTCTGCAGTTCCATTTGCCTCCCTTTATGCAGTAGATTCAGTGAGAACTGAGGAATATTCTGAACCTAATAGTCTTCAGATGTTTGGTTATTGTTCACTTAGACCTGTCTAGACACTTAGTATGTGGAGGCTGAGAAGCAAAGTGATGAAGATAAAGGAAAAGAAAGACAAAAAGGCAAAAAAGAAAAAAAATTAAAAATTTTTTTTTAAAAAAGCAAGAAATGAAAAACAAAAGGAATAGTTTACAGCTCAGATGCAGGAATTTTCTCAGAAGACCAGAACTTTTGCCTCTCATAAATGGGAGGAGTGAAAGGTGAGAATTTGCAAGATAAAGGAGGATCTGAGAGCCAAGAAAATACTCCACCTATTTTTTTTTTAATTTTAAAAATTTAAATAGAGAGACAGAGAGAAGGATATAGAGGGTGCCTTAGATTGGAGTCTGGAGGGTGAAGTCTCAGCAGAAAACCTTCAATAGTCTTAGTCCCTCTTTGTTTAGTTACTATTCCACTGATGTACGAACATGGAGTCAGGGGTTTTCAGGCCCAGCACACATAGTGGGATATGGGTTCGTGTCTCATGCTCAGGAGGAATTCCACTCTAGGGTTTTGAAGGATAACTTCTCATAACCAGATTTTTTTTTTCTGTCTTATAATAAATTCTTTTAGTCCATTATTGCATTGCTAACAGAAATACCTGAGACTGACTGATTTAGAAAGAAATAGAGGCTTACATGACTCACTATTAAGGTGGCTGGAAAGTCCAAAGACACAGGGCTGTAATTAAGCCAGCCTATATCACAACATAGCTGACAGAGCAGAGAAGATGGCAGCACACACAAAGAAAACAACCTGGAAACAGTAATCTGCCTTTTATGACAACCTGCTCTCACAAGAAATAACCCCTTTTTCAGGAGAACTAGAACCCATTTGATTTCTCCAGAAATAGCTTTAACCCATTCATGAGACAGGGGCCTCTGTGATCCTGTCACCACTCACAAGGCCTCATCATCTGCAAACATCATTATACTGTAGATGAACTTTCAAAATATGAACCTTTGGGGGATAAATCATTTTCTAAATCATAATATACATTTTTTAATGTTTATACTTCATTTTTAGGTGTCAACCATTCTGTGGTTGCAACAAAGTTAACCAATATATTTCTCTGCAAAAGATAAGTAGGATCAATAATTTCTCCGAGAACTATCTCCGACACTCTCTAATACTGAATGAACTTTCACCAATTAGGGATAAATTGTTGCTGTTAAGGGGTTTATTATAGAATGAAAATGACTTTGGAGGCCTGTGAACTTTCAGACATTTATGTAAATCACTTTATTCAGATAACATTCTCAAAAGACCCAGCTGGACCAGAGTCCCTTAGATTGAATTCTCTAGAAATAGGTGATATTTAAACATATATGACTTGGGGCCAGTAGGTGGCATGGCGGTTAAGGGCGCTGGACTCCCACATGGCTGACTGTGGTTCGAGTCCCAGACCTGACGACTTGCTTTCTCCCTTTCCATCTTTCTCATGCTCACTCTGTCCCCATCTGGTCAAATTAAAATAAATAAAATAAATAAAGTTAAATTAAATAAATAAATAAATAAACATATATGACCGATTGAAGTGTGGTCCTCAGGAAAACCTTACAGAAAAGTGAGGGAAGCAGATTGAGCAAGAAAGGATGTGATTTCAAGTAAAGAACAGTTACCACAGGATCCAGCAATGTCCCACCCTAAGGCAAAGAGACAAGGGTTTGCATCTTTCATCAGGTAGTCATCAGCACTAGATGGGGCAGGTGTTAATGCCAAGATCCTCTGGGTTAGGACACAGTCAAGTACCTGGAAAAGGCTGATGATTGCTAACCATTAGTCTCAGGATTCTGTGTAGATGCAGAGTGTGTGTCGACAGAAAAACCAGATCAGGATTGCATACTCAGAACATCTACTGCTAGAGTTTCTACGAAGGAAAGAGAGGGAAAAAGAAGTCACTATGTTCTTGAGCACGAACGAAGGTAGAAGAGCCAGAGATTATAGTAAATTTTTTCCCTTCATTAAGAAGTCATTGAGGGGTAAAGCAAAAAGCTTTCAGGAAGAGAAAAAAAATTAAAAAGAGGTTCAAGTGTTCTAAAAAGAGATTATTACCATTTTTTAATTAATTTTGAAATATAAACATAGAACTTTATTCCACCACTGAGGTTTTCTTTCCCATTTAAAAACTAAAACCTTGAGAACACTAAAGAATGAAGCGTTATACATCTTCCATCATCTACTTTGCAAGCATTACCTTGAAAAAACAACCTAGGGGAGCATTTGTTAGAACAACTAGATACCCCAATGTTCCTTTTCCCCAGAACTCTACCAGAGAAAATTGGCCTGAGATTTAATATCCTCACATATGTGGATGCTCAATGAACTCCCCTTGATTAATGTGACATCATAAAACACCACCTGGAAAGAACACCCAGCCTACTAAAACCTCCTGAAAAAATATCTTTTCCAGAAATATATTCACTCCTTTCAGACTCTGTGCTTTTCAGAGTGATGTCAACTTATAACGGCTTCTTGACATTAATTACTGTGCCATCCCATAAGTTTAGCTCTCTGAAAAGCAGCCTGAAGCTGTCAGAAAGGGTCACATATTTTAATATCCACTTACCTTGACACCAAAGTAATTCGAATGATGCTCACTTTTAGCTCCTCATTCCTTTTCAAACATTAGGAGCCCAGTGACCCACCATCCAATCCGCAAACCGTGATTAATTCCTTCCACTTAGCATGTCCCAATTTCTGCCAAGGTATGTGGTCTGCAGATTGACAGTCTCGTTAAGAGCTTATTCAAGTGCTTGATTATACAGCTTTGGAACTTTCTTGAGCCATAAGAGTCTGAGGAATAGAATTCCCCTCTCCCTCCCATCTCAATGCAATAGCCTGTCTCATACCCAGTGGCAAAGAGGTTTCAGATTTAAGGAGAGTCCGTGCATACAAGTTCCAGAAGCAGTAGTTTCCCTCAAGTTGCCTCTGGCTTTAAGTTTTTCTCAGTGGCACCTGGGTGTGTGCCCAGTGTTCCTTTGACATGGTTTCTGAGGGCTGAGGCAGAAGACAGAACTGCAGGATAGGTACATAAAGGAATTGTGTACTCCGAATCCTTATCTGGAACCATTTTCCAAGGATGTACCTATTAGTCAAAGCCCAAGATCAAAGACAGAGGATAAAAGTAACTCGGCTGGTTATGAATTTCTGAGTAGGGTAAATGAGGACAGAAGCCTATAAGAGAAGCACTATGTTCTTGTTTACAAAACATGCCCTGTATCCCACTGACAAAATTCTTCTTCAGTAGGAGCCAGAAAATGACAGCAATAATTTAACTCTGCTGAAATAAAGGTGTAGTCTCTCTTCTGAATAGTTTGGGTCCCCAGCGCTTCTTCTGGGTCAGTGATTTGGAACTTGGAAAGTATCTTTCCACTGAAACCATGTCAGTAAGGTCGTTAAGGTCTTAAAACAACTTGCCACCATCAATGTAATCATATCATGTAAATTCTATTATGCTTTTGAAAATATGCTTTGTCAACAAAGTATTACCTACCGTTTTAGTCCATTCTCTGTTGCTTAATACCTGAATACCACAGATTTATAAATAATTGATTTTTATAATTTGCTATAGAGCACATGTGTTCACGGAGTGGGGGAGGATTGAGAAAGAACCCCTTCCCTCCTCGGGGTGATAACCATGCCACAATCCCTACTCCTCTATTCTCCTCTCAGGATTTTGGGCATGCACATACATGTGACTGGTATGTTTTCAAGGTGCTGGGAGGGTCCAGGGCTTCGACTATGGAGTCGGCCATGTGGGATGCAGCCACCTTCACCACCACACCACCAGTTGCCTTAAATAAAAGACTTTTACACAGCTCACAGTTTTGGACATAGTTAAGGTCAAGGGACCATATCTGGGGTGGGTCTTCTTGGTGGAGGACTCTGCAGAGTCCAGAGGCAATGCAGAGCCTCATGCAAGATACAAGAGCAAGTGCATCTCTGTCTTTTAAAGCTACCAGAAATTACTCATGGGGACTCTATCTTGATAACTGTAGCTTATCCTAATCACCTTCCAAAGGCCCCACCTCTTAATAGCATCACAAAACAACCAAATTTCAACACAGGAACTGGAAGGGTACATTCAAACCATAGCACCCATAATTCAGAATGAATGAATGAATAAATAAATAAATAGATAAATAAAACTGAGGCATAAAGAAGTAGACTACTTTACCTAAAGTCATAGTTTTTAAAAGTACTAAGTCAGCATTACAGTCTGTCTGACTCTAGCAAAACTCATAACCACCATGCTCTACTCTCTTAAAATCACAACAAAGAGAATTATTCTACCTATTCCACCAATGGGACTAGAGTATCTACCACAAATAATGATGCTTAATGAGAAATGAATTAAGAATGAGTGAATGACCATAGATTACAGGATAAGGGAAATTCTGAGGGTTCCTCCCTAGCCTTTCTATTCTCATGTATGCTTCATTAATTTAATATTTAGTTCATTGGTTTTATAATCTTGAGGGAACTGGCACTGTAAAAATCAAAAGCACCCTAAATAAAAAGTAGACCCATTGTATAATAGACCTGTTGCATATTTACACACATGCAAATTACTCTATCCCAAGATATAAGGATGATGGTGTGTCACAGAGTAATAATGTGCAAATAAATGTGTACTAGAACAGAGACATGTAAGTATCAGAGCTATAGCCAAGAGAATGTCATCCCCTGCCTGGTTGTAGCACACAGTCTATGGAAAGTCCTGAGTAAATTCTGACAACTGGTGTTTTCACTTTTGGAGTTTTTGTGGTCCAGCTTAAAACCACCCATTTCTAGAAACTGTCTCCTTTTTCCATAACATCGCAGTGATGGATTGATTGGAACTGGGACAGGCTGAACCAGATTCTCTTGCCCAGAAATGTGGATTTGGAACCCAGAAAGCAGTTGATCTCTGCTGCATGCAGTCAATGCCGTAATGGGAAAACAGGGCTGTGGGGTAGCCATATTCCACCTTGTGGATAATGGAACAGCTTAAACCTGGGGGGGAAGAAGGAGAACACTGAGAGAGTGAGACAGTAATAGAAGAAGACAGCAGTGGCACAAAAATGAAATGGGGAGAAGAACAGTGCTTACCTGTTTCTAGGTACAGTCGCTTCCTAAACATCTTCCCCATGATGCTCCACTAGCTCTCACTCAACATGTGCCAGCTAAGTGTCAACACCCAGGGCAGTGGTGAAAGCTATGTGCTGTGGATCTCAGAGCCTCATTAGCCCATGTTCCTGAAAGAATGCTTGGAGTGCAGATACCACCACAATATTCTGATTTGCTGTACTTTGCATATATACTTCGTAGTGATATTGCTGGATCGTATAGCAGCTCCATTTGTAATTTCTGAGGAACCACCATACTGTTTTCTATAATGGCTATATTAATTTATATTCCCACCGACCATGTTAAAGCACTCATAGAGAGCTCTAACTCCAGTGTTTATTGCAGCATTATTCACAATGGCCAAGGTATGAGATCGCCCTGAGTGTCTATCAACAGACAAATTAGGAAATAGAATACTATTTAGTCATTAAAAAGAATAAAATCCTGTCATTCAGGGCAACATGGAAAAGCCTGGTGGATATTACAGTAAGTCAACTAAGCCTTACATGAAAGAGAAATACCACATGCTGTCACTCATATGCAGAAGCTACAAAACAAACCTTTTAGAAGCAGAGAGTAAACTAGGGCTTATTAGAGGCTGGGAAGGCTAGAGGGGAGGTTAGAATAGGGAGATGGTTCACATTTCACAATTAAATAGAAGGAATAAGTTCTAGAGTTCTATACCACTATAGCAGACAACGATAGTGGACAATAATTTACCTTATAAAAGCTCACAAAGAGGATGTTAAGTGTTCCCAGCACGAAGTAATGATAAATGTTTGAGATAATAAATAGACTAATTACCTTGATTTGGTAATTATACATTGTATTCATGGAATGAAAATCTGTACTGTATTTCATAAATATGTGCTACTGTCAGTTAAAAAAATAGTGAAAGTAATGCTTAGAACAGCCATCCTACTCTCATCGAGCAAGCTTTATAAGCTCAAAACCCAAATGTGTGTTAAGATTTCACATAGATTTCAGGCTTTATGGGAGGCAACGTAAGCTTCTTCTGAACTAATACAAGGTGCTTTGAATGCAGTTTTCTTTTGAAAACTGCCATCGAAGAGTCTTAAAACATCCCACCTCCAGCAGGCTCTCTTCTCATTCAGTTACTGCCTGTTGAAAAGGCTGAAGACCTCGGGCCACTCACTCACATGCCCACGCTCTGGAGCCTGCAGCAAAGGGCAGAGGTAAAGGACTCAATCTCCAGGATATCGAACAAGGCCACCTCAGTGACATCACATACCCCGACATACTGCCTTTGTTTTGATAGATATTCTTTGAATGCTTTTCCAGGTCTGAGAGTAAACTGGTCTCCCTCTCAGAGTCTCCATATGGCCACGCAATCTAAAAGCAAAGCCTTTCATGTAGAGACTTTGTGTTTCTATTGAAGTCGGTACTAAAACATGTTGCCATTCCAAATGATTCAGGCAGATCTCCAAGATGGCACAATAATACCCTGTTCAATTATTGGAGTTCTAGCACGAAAGGGGCGAACTGAAGAAAATGACTTTATCAAAAAGCTACATTGACGGCCATTTTGCCTTTAAGTTCTGTGGCCAACATTAGGCTTGAAAATCGCAGTTCTATGTGTGCAGTATCCAAACGTCCTGTTCTCCCCGTATGTGCAGTAACTCCTGCGTGAGAACAAATTTAATGGAGGCATAAGAACTTTTAACAAATAGGACCTATAAGGCTGATCATTTTGTCATTATTTTACAAACCTAATTGGACCATCTAGTCAATAAAATATCTCTACAAAAGGTCTTAATGCAACGGAGCTCATTAGAAGTTCAAGTGCTTATTTTAAATGGTATGTAGTTTTCATAATATTTAAATTAGGGATCTACATTGTCATGTGTGCCAGAATGAGGGTATAAGCCTAATTTCAGGGCAAATCACAGGAATACCTTATATTTCAGCAGCCTTTCAAGAAGGAAAATCCACTGAAATGTGAGAAACTAGGAGGGGAGTTTAAAAAAAGTCACATAAAATATGTGTTATAAAAAAAACTACGTATTGACTTCCAAATATTTTTGCACCAAAATAAACTTATACTTCAGTTCCATTTCTCCATGAACATTTTTTTTTTTTGGAGAGTTTTTTTTGCTACAGAGCACGTGCACTCACCAAAAAGACAGAGAGAAACAGAGAGACAGAAAGTGAGAAATCACCCCCCAGGCCACGCTGCAATTCCTTCTCCATTCTCCTCTCAGGATCTTGGGCACGCACGCACACTCGCCCAGCGTGAGTTTAAGCCACCGGGTCTGGGACTCGAACCTCAGTCAACTACATGGGAGTTCAGCGACATAGCCATTACGCTAACTGCTGGTCCCTATTTTTCCATGAACTTTTTAAGTCCTCTCATATTGGGACCTACATTGGGATTTTTATTTATTTATTTTTATTTCCTTAGTTTTGTTATAGGATTCATGTGCTTGCTGGAGACAGAGACCAAGAATGAAAGTGAAAGATAGAAAATGAGAAATCATTCCTCAGGGGGATATGACCACACCACAATCCCTTCTCCATTCTCATCTCAGGACTATAGGCAGTCATGCACACCTGCCCACAGTGTTTTTCAAGCCACCGGCCCAGGACTCAAACTATGCAGTCAGTCACCTGGGTTCCACCCTCCTTAAACAGCATGCTACTGGCTGGTCCTACTTGGGTGTTTTTTTGTTTGTTTTTGTTTTGTTTGTTTGTTTTTAGCCACTCTCTCAAAGCCCTTGACAATTTATGAGACATTCTAAGCACATAAAAACAACTGCTACCATTCCTAATAGCACTCCTGTTCTCAGACTCTCAGATGTCCCACTTATCCAAAACACATTATTCTACTCTCACCCTAAGAAAATTAAAAAAAAAAAAAAACATAAAAAGCTAAATATATGAAGAAGCACAACATTAACTAGAAGACCTCCCTCACCCCATCCCTGACTTAGTCCCATCCTTAGAAACATGTGGCAGTGGAAGGGACGTAATTTCCTCCGTACCACGGCTCATACCTCAGTATCAGGGTCCACAAAAGCAAAGTAGATGAGATGGACAAGGCCCTCAGCAGATCCATGTTCGATTTCTTCAGATTTCTAATTTAATATCATGTCTTTAAAGACACAAAAACTTAATCTGCTATTTACAAGAAGACTATAAAATAAGTACTACAGTTCTTGGTTTATAAATTTGAAAGTAGACTGGAAGAGAATACAGAAGTTACTAACCAAGAGCAAAAGAGAGAGAGAGACTTCTAATTTTCAGAATAGGGCTCATTCTGTCATTCAACACACTCTTTCTGTTGTGAAATAAGATTTTTCCCCTGACAGGACTATTAAACTAAGACTAGGAGAATGTTACAGATATTCATTACCACCTAACAGATGAAGAAATCATGTGAGTGGACACTGAGGATATACAGTCATATACTGCAAAATACTGTTTTGGTCAATGACAGACTGCATAGACAACAGCTGTCCCATAAGGAGAACATAAGCTATCCTATGTAGCCTACATCTGTAGTAAGCTATACCATCTAGGTTTGTGTGTAACACAGTATAATGTTAATGCAATTCATTTCTCAGAATATATCCCCATCACTAACCCATGACTGCATGACTGTAGTCATGTCTATGATTCATAGCCCAATCCAAAGATTACTAACAAATAATCAATTGGGATCTGCCAAAAAGATGATTACTAATGAAGAACAAGGAGTTCCACTCTCTGGCAAAGTTCCTATTCATACAATACAATTGCTGTGATGAACACATAAGATATATGATCATTAAATATGTTGCAGACAAACAGTGTCAATGGCTATTATGTTACATGTAAAACTGGAGCAGACATAGCACTCAAATTCCCTGCAGATGTCATTTCTCTTCTCAAGGGAACAGGCCATAGGTCTTTCTATAACACTACTGTACCCATGCTGGTTGGAGCAAGGGGAGATTTTGTCATTCATCTTCTCATACTAATCTTCCCATACTCATACCCTGGAAGCAAGGGAGAGACCACTGTTGGTTAGTTGAACTGATCAGTTTTCTGTTATAATAGATGGACATTTTCTAAATCTGTATGTAAATAAAAAACATCACATGCTCTTTTTTTTTAATCAGGGAAAAGATAAAATTTATCACTTTAACCCTTTTTGAGAGCATACATCAGTGATATACAGTATATTCATATTGTTGTGCCAGGTGTGTTCTCTTTTATTTTTGTCTGGTTCCTTCATTCACTGCAGTATTTTCAGATTTATCCATGTTTAATGGATTATTTCTTCTTTTTCATCAAGTCGTAGTCCATTATATGGCTACACCACAATTTGTTTGTTTACTTGTTTATAGACATGTTGGTTATTTCAGTGTGGAATTGTTATAAAGCTTCGGGCCATCCCTTGGCCTAGTATTTAAAGCAGCTGGCTTCCACATGGCCCACTGTGTGGCTGAAGTCTGAGTCCAGCAGGTTGAGAAAAATGTCAGGCATCTGTGTGTGCATGCTGAAAATCCCAAAGGAAGGGAGAAATGGAGAAAGGATTGCAGTGTGACCATTCCCAATGAGGGGTGCTCTCTCTTCTTTCTCCTCTCTTTAATTCACATGCCCTCTGGCAAAAGGTTTTGCTTTGTTTGTTTGTTTGTTTGTTTTTAAAGCTACTGTGAACATTTACATGGAAGTCTTTGAAGGGCACAGGCTTTCATTTCTCTTGGGAAAATACTTGGGAGGGAAATGGCTGGCATATACGGTAGGGACATACATACAGCAACGCAGTTTCTTTCACATCCTCGTCAATACTTGGTATAATCGAGTTTGTTTCGTTTTGCTTTGTTTTCAGTTTTTTCAAATAGGTGTACCATGAGATTTTATTGTGGTTCAGTAATTTGGAAATAGTTTGACTCTTTGAGTCTTCCTTTTAAGATTCGTTAGATGAGACCAGAACAGTGGTCAGTCTAGGATTAGTCATTTCCCACCACTAAGACAAGACCTTCTGAGTGCTCCATCCAAAGCCTACTGTATCATGAGGTTTTCCAGTGTGGCTAGTGGGAATAGGCACTACTCCCAGTTCTGCGAGCCGGGCCCTTTTCCCACTTATCCTCTTGGATGGTTCTTTGCCTGACCTCTAATCCTCTCACGTGCTTGTGGTTGTGGGGATAGGAGAATCGTCTACAGCTCCATAGTCTTCACTCTCGGGGAAGCTATCTCCTCTCAGTATTTTATGCTGTGGCCCCTTGATAGTCCAGTTTTGTCTCCTCTTTTCAAGGAGTCCCCTGAGCACCATCTAAGTTTCTCTTCCTACTACACCCAGGAAACTCAAGCAGCGAGTTGAAATGGTCCAAGACCCATCTCTGTTTCTTGTTTCAGTGATCAGTGACTTCTAATAGTTGTCCTACAACTTGAAAGCCTTGGTCTTCTGTATTCTTTTTTTCCCCATCATTTTAGGAGTGAGGGTAAGACTGATTTGTGTCCTTCCATCAATACAGGAAGCAGATGGCTTTACCTAGTTTTTACCCATCTTCAGTAATTCAGGCCAGTGGATTTGTATCTCATTTTGAAAGGTGAGAGTGACAGTACCCTGTTTTCTTGGGTGTCCAATCAAGACAAAGACAGAGATCCAATGTTAACATGTTATTATATGAAAAATGGATAGCTCCCCTGCGTTTTGTATGGCCAGGTTACCATAAGTAACTTTATACAACCACAGCAAAGAGTGGCGTGCTGTTCCCTCTGTGACTGGGGCATCATAGCCTTTTTGGCCCGAAATTTCCCCAGCCCCCAGCCAGCCGGTGGCATGGTGGTTAAAGACACTGGACTCCCACATGGCTGACTCCAGTTTGAGTCTAAGACCTAGTAGCTTGCTTTCTCACTTTCTCTCTCTCCCTTTCTGGTCAAATTAAAAATAATAATAATAAAATTAAATAAAATAATTCTTTTAAAAAATCACTCTAAACAATGGTGTTTTTAACTTCCCTTGAAAAAAAAAATCTTAAAACCCTGAGCCAGGACCTAGGGGAAAGTGTAGCATGCGCCTGACAGTACCTTAAATAAAAGCTAAATGTTCTTGAAAACTTTATTTTTATTTTACCCCATTAAGTGCTATGACTTTGGAGTTTCTTCTGTGCACAATGTCTCTCCAGACCTATATTGAACTCTAGAACATAAAAATATGTAAACAAGGAAATAAAGACTTCCCTTTTAGATGAAAATGTCTATCTATCTTTATTTCAACCATTTTTTTTTCAAAAGGCTTTGCAAGATGGAAATTATTAGAATGAAAGTAAACCAAAGGAAAAAAGAAGTTTCCTGAAAACCACAGTGAACAAGAAAGTGGTCAAAAGATATGAAATAATAACTTTGAATGAACAAGTCTAGAGAGCTAATGTACAACAGGAAGCCTATAATGAATAAACCGTATTGTGTTCAAGATTTTTGTGAAATAAGTAGATTTTAGTCGCTCTTGTCACACACACAAAGTACCCATGTGAGGGGCCGGATGGTAGTACAGAAGTAAAGCATGACACCCTGCGAGGCTGACCATCGTGGGAAGGCACCAGGTTTTATCCAGAGACCTCCCTGAGTACATCAGGCATGTGCATGCCTGTGATCCAGGACTGACTGAGGCTGAGAATAGACTGCTGCATAAAGACCCTGTTGAAGGTCTGACTGTCTCATTCTCTCTGAATAAATACAATTCTTAAACAGTGACATGTGGGGGGCCAGCAGGTGGTGTGGTGTGGTGGTTAAGGTGCTGGACTCCCACATGGCTGACCACGGTTTGAGTCCCAGACCTGGCAGCTTGCTTTCTGACTTTCCCACTCTCACTCTGTCTCTCTCTAGTTAGTGTACATGCTTTGTAGCAAATTAAATATAATAATGATAAATATTTATTTTTTGTAAAAAGTGACATGTGAGATGGGAGATGTATTAATCCACTTCACTAAAGTAGTCATTTTACTATCTATATGCATATTATAACTTCATGTTGTAAACCTCACATGTGTATAATAACCTTCTTTTAAAAAATAACTTTATATGTATATTCTAAATTGCCTGAAAGAGATCTTAAGTATTCTCACCACAATAAAAAGGTAGTATCTAAGATAACGGATATGTTAATTCACTTGATAGTATCAATAGTAATCACTTCACAATATATATAAAAATGTTAATTTGTATACCTTAAATGTAAGCAATTTCTATTTGTCAAGTATACTTTAATAAAGCTGGAGAGAGTTTTCAAATCTTTCAAGTCTTTTCCAAACAAAACAAAACAAACAAAAAATAACTAGTAGAGCAGGGCACAGGACCATGAGTGAGCACCTCAACTGTACAACACTCGTCCACATCAATCAGCTCTCGGAGCCAGTGCCCTAAGAGAGCACCGACATGAAATTACACAAGAAGTTATGAGGCTCAAGACACTAAAGCTCTTCTTGGGAAGAAAATCATTTTTCATCTTCAGCTGACCCTGTGAACAGAAGGGGTGAAATAAAACCTGGGAGATGACAACCTGAGGAATTGGGGTAGGGTTTCAGTACCGTGGGAATGAGAGCAAGATGCATTTTTTTAAAAAATAGAACATCTGCATAGATTCTGTTGAAGTTAAAATGAATGCTTCTTGCTCAGCTCATATTTCAGGAGCTCCCACATGTCCCTGTGTGGGGGGAACGGTGCCCAGATCAATGATCCAGCATCAGAACTGCCAGTGGTGGAATGGAGCACTGAGCAAGACTCACTGTTAGACCAGGTCCCCGGTGGTGGTGAACATAAGGCCTCTTCTCTTTTGCGGTCTAAAGAATCATGAATTTAACAGAACTAATACTGGGAATGGAGAATGAGGGGAAAAAAAAAAAGGAATGGAAGATTAGCAGGATTTGGTGATAACGTCTTGAAGGTGTTCAGAGTAGAGTTTTGATATTAAATCATTGGCAGAAGAAAAAAAAAAACCTTAGCCTCTTTCTCACACTACGCACAAGTTAATTTGAGAAACTATGATACATTTAGAAAAAAAACATAGAAAACATCTTTTATTAAAAATGGAAAACATTTCTGGATGTGACACAAAAGTACAAACCATAAAATCACAAGCCACAGGCTCAAATGTTGTGCATTATTTCTCAGGCAATGGCCAATGGAGCTGCTCTCTCTTCCATGAAGTCTTTAAAACACACACACACACACACACACACACACACACAGTGATATTTTTCTCTCTCAATTCCTATGACAATTATTCTGCGAATTAATTTTAAATGATCACACAGTGCTAGCATACTTATTGTGTACAGTTACTTATTGGCTACCAGCAGTGTTGTATGAGTAAATGTTTAGCAACCAGCTTTCTAGGGGAAAAAGCCATACTATATAACATTTGCCAATTCCATGGTATAAATACTCCACTGTGGCCTATTTCAAGCTATCAACATGAGACTATTAGATGTTGGAAAGAGTTATAAAGAGATTCTGGTCCATGTGTAGGCCAGCATAAGCTGCTTTCAGTGCATCTCTAGTTGCCTGTCTCTCCCTTTTGACTCTTTAAGAATTCCTTTATGGTATTCATTGAATTTATCATGGTGCCTCAGTCTCCTCACTTTGGAAAAGTGGGCAAACACAATCAAAAAAGTAACTTTCTTAGAGGAGATTTGATTCTTAAACTCTATGAAATGTTCAGGAAACTAGAATGTACATTTATAGTGTGTATCCCCCACATTCATATTCCCCTTTCTTCTAGAAATAGCTTCTGATTTCCGACAGGGATTCATCCTACCTTCCTAACTACTGAATATTCCATTCGGTCTTCATATTAAGCTCTTCACCCAGCTCAGGAGCAGGTATATGACCAAGACCAATCAACACATCATATTCTCTACCTATGATGATCTGTTTTAAGAAGACGTGTGATCCAAAGACAAGATACAGTGAGACCTTTAATGACAAGACTGACACATAGTTGGGCATTTGTTCCTAGAAAATTGAATCTGAGCAAATATCATATCTGAGGCTTCTGGGATATCCATCTTGCCACCACATGGAGAGAGTGATGCAAGTCCGATAGATAGAAGAAAATTAAATTTTGATGAAGATGTTTAAGTCTTGAACTCAAAAGTGCCAAAGCAAAACTTTCATTTTAGACCTTTTATTTACATAAGCGAATAACTTTCCTTTTTCTTTACGCAAAGTTGCATACTTTTTTATATACAGCAAAACAATTTCAAACCGATACAGAAATACATACTAATAAGTTTCCATAGTATGAACACACCTGGAAATATTAGCAAAAATTTATAGAAAAACAGTACCTTTATTATATATAAATCATTGGTTTAGCAGTTTTTATAAAGTTAAATGTGTATGGGGACCAGCAGATGTTATAATGGTTATGTTGTTGGATTCCAACATGGTTGACCGTGGTTCAAGTCTCAGACCCAGTGGCTTAAAACTCACTCTGGGCATGTGTGTGTGTGTGTGTATGCTCAAAATCCCAAGAAGAAATGGAGGAGAAAGGATTGCAGCGTGGCCATCCTCCCTAGGGAGTGATTTCACACTTTCTGTCTCTCTGTTTCTCTCTGTCTCTCCGGTGAGTGCATGCACAATATAGAAAAAAGCTCCGAAAAAAAGTTAAATTGTATTTATGATTAATATGACCCTGTTTTGAGGCAGAATGATGGCTCCCCCAAAAGGTTCATTTCTAAATCCCCAGAAGCTATGAATATGTCACCTTACTAGGTAACAGAGACTTTAAGAGGAATTTGAAGATGTGGTTGAGCATCTTGAGTGGAGAGATGATCCTGCATGATCTGGGAGAGCCCGATACCATCACCAGGATTCTTAGAAGGAGGCAGGAAGGTCAGAGTCCCAGAAATAGATGTGACCTTAAAAGCAGAGGTTGGAATGATGCAGGGCCACTAGCCAAGAAATGCTGCAACATCTAGAAGCTGGAACCGATGAGAAAATGGATTCTCCCCAGGGGTTCCAGTCAACCTAATTTAGATTTCAAACCTCCAGGAGTAGACAAGAATAAATGTGTGTTGTTTCAGGCAACTGAGTTTGTATCAGTTAGTCATAACCTGTATCAACTAGTCATATCCCACTCCCAAATATTTATCCATGAGAAATGAAAACTGGTACTCATCAAAACATACACATAAATGTTTATAGCAGTTTTAGTCATAATTGGAAAAGTTTAAAGCAACTTAAATGTTTTGGGGACCAGCAGTTAGTGTAATGGCTGTCGCTGGACTCCCACGTAGTCGACTGCGGTTCGCGTCCTGGACCCGGTGGCTTAAAAGTCACGCCGGGCATGTGTACATGCACGCCCAAGATCCCAAGAGGAGAATGGAGGAGAAGGGATTGCAGCGTGGTCATACCCCCTGGGGGGTGATTTCTTGCTTTCTGTCTCTCTGTCTCTCTCTGTCTGGCAAGCGCACATGCCCTACAGCGAAAAACCTCTCCAAAAAAGAAAAAAGCAACTTACATGTTTTTCAACTGCTGAATAAATAAACTAAGTAGTCTTCAACTCAGTGGAATACTACACATCAAAAAGTAAGAAGAGGGGCCAGCAGGTGGTGTGGAGGTTAAGGTGCTAGACTTCCACATGGCCAAATGCAGATTGAGTCCCAGACCCTGAGGCTTGAAAATCATGCCAGGCACATGTGCATGTATGCCCAAAATCCTGAGAGAAGAGTGAGGAGAAGGGATTGTGGTGTGGCCATCCCCAGAGGGTGATATCTTATTTTCCCTTGCTCTGTCTTTCTCTGGTAACTACACATACACTATGACAAACCTTAAAGAAAAAAAAAAAGTAAGAATAAATTACTCATGTATACAAAGGAAAAAAAGGAGCTAGATTCTGAATGGCATACACTTTGTAATTATATCTATGTAATATTTTTGAAAAGGTGAAATTATAGGAAAAAGAACAAATCAGTTCTTTCTAGTGGCTAGGGTTAAGAAGGGGTTGATTACCAAGGGGTAAACAGTTTGAGAGAATGGAGGAGGAGAATGCAAGAATTGTTCTGAACCTAGATTATGGTGGTAGTTTTACAATTCAAAGAATGGTACATCAAAAAAAGTGAACTTTATTTCATGTAAGTTAAAAATTAAATTGATTGAAAGATTAAAAAAAAAAGTCTCTGTTAAGTTTGCGATGGTGGCATGAAAACATCTTTCTATAACAGATGCTTCTCCTATTTTAGTCTCAAAAACATGCAAGCATGCTTTTGCATCTAATCACTTCTTCTTTCCCTTCAACCGCTATTTCTTAAATAACTAAGCAATGGTATGAAAAATGTGCTAAACTAAAAATCCAGAGGGTCAAGAAGCAAGTCCCAGAAGGACCCAGTGTTTCTAGACTCAGCTCGGCCAACAACAGTTCCCTAGTCCTTTAAAAACACAATGCTTAACCAAACTTTGACCCTAAGTTGTTGCCTGGGTCTTTGCCCCTATTACTCCCTTATTAATCTTTAAAAGACAGGTATTTCCACAGTTACACTGGGCTTAAAACTCCAAAAATAATATCTTTTTTGGTTTTAAGATTTTATAACTTTCACCCCACGTGCATCACCAGAGAAAAACACCAGCTCTATCTTTAAAAAGAGAAATAGAAAGAAAATAAGAGCAGACTGACTTAAAAAAAGAAAAGGATATAGTAAGGGGTGAGGGACAGGGAGGTATATTTCTAGGCAAATAGATGGATGGATCAACTATTAGTGAGTGACCTCAACAGGGAGGGCAGACCCTTCCTTCTCCTTTGCCATGTTATTCTAAAAGCACAGATGGCCTCATTTCCTCATAGTTCAGGGTTACAAGTAGACAAAAAGAAAGAAAAGAAAACAAGGGGAGAAGGACAGTTTTTCTGGGATCTCAGAAATTGAGCTTAATGTATCTAAAACATTTTAGTGGGATTAGAATGAGAAACCCTAGGCCTAATGTTTTTTCATGGATTTTCAGTTTTTATTTTCTGAAAATATTTCCAAGTTACTCACCACAATCCAAAGAAATAAAGAAACATTGTTTGTCTTTATCCTGAAACTATATAACAGAGAACTGGATATTCCTCAGACCCTTGGAGAATTCCCATATGCAGAAAGAGTGATCCAAATCAGGGCCATCTTGAGGTAAATGGATGTTGGAGTTAAACTCTACCATTGTGCTAATCATTGGCCCATAAATACAAAACAGGGCTTCCTGCTCTAAACAGGGGATCATGAAATCTGCCAACAGAACCGACTGCCTATTACTAGTTAGGGCCGTGGAGCACAGGTAAAACACAAAGCTCTACATGACTGATCCACACGGGAAGGTTTCAAGTTTACACCTGGAAACTTCCTTGAGAATGCCAGGCATGCATAAGCCTATGATCCCAGGCTGAGGCTGGGGATAAATCATAGCATCAAGATCCTTATGGGGGGAACCAGCAGTTAGCGTAATGGCTATGTCGCTGGACTCCCACGTAGTCGACCGCGCTTCACGTCCGGGACCGGTGGCTTAAAACTCACGCCAGGCGCGTGTACGTGCCCAAGATCCTGAGAGGAGAATGGAGGAAAAGAGATTGCAGCGTGACCATCCCCATGCGGGTGATTTCTCACTTTCTGTCTCTCTGTCTCTCTCTGTCTGTCTGGCGAGCGCAAGCTCCCTATAGCAAAAACCTCTCCAAAAAAAAAAAAAAAAAAAAAACATCCTTATGGGGTGTTCTGTCTATTTGTCTGCTTTTGTCTTTTTTCTGTATCTCTCACTGTGGAATAAAGAAAGAAACCTTAAAAGAGAGAGAGAGAGGGCCAACAGGTGTGATGGTTAAAGTGCTACATTCTTACATGGCCAGCTGAGGTTTGAGTTCCAGACTTGGCAACTTGAAAATCACGCCAGGTACATGTATGTGCGTACCCAAAATCCTAACAGGAGAATGGAGGAAAAGGGATTGTGCCCTGGCCATCCACCATGGAGAGTGAGTTCTCACTTTCCCTGTCTCTGTCTCTCTCTGACAGATGTACCTGCCTTATGGCAGAAACCTAAAAAAAAAGAGAGAAAGAGAGAGATTACTAGATTACTTATTCTTCCTCCCTGTACTATGAATCCTATCCTTTCCCTCTAGGAAGAAAAAACCAAGCTATTCATCTCCTCCCAAAACTTGTTTGCTAATGAATATCAAGAGAGTACTTCATTTAATACCTACACAATTTTATAAACAACATCAACTCATTTTTTTTTTTGTGGTGACTAGAGACTTAGGCGATATAAATAAAATTTCCAAATTTACTCTCTCCTTAAACAATTAGTAAAAATCTGTTGTGTGCTAGACCATAGGAACATAGAAACCTGAAGGAATACCCACGCTATGGTGAATCTTATTCTTTTAAACAGAAATCAATTTGAGAATTATTTTAACTTGTTGAGAAGAAAATGTCAGGGAAAGAAATTTTCCTTTTTTCTTTTTTTAGAGACTATGAGACTAACAAAAGACAGACCTATAGAAGAAAAGGTACAGAATTCTTATTAACATTTATGCACACTAAATGAAACTCAAAGTGACTAGAATAAAAGACTTATATGTCATTTTAACAAAAAAGGGGGGAGAGAAGTTGGGTCTTCAAGAGAGAATAAATTGTGCCTGATTGAGCCAATATACAGTGTATTTTGGATGGAAAATTCATTTGTATGCTGTAATGATGTATAGTGAATTAATGTAAAAAATAAATAAAGAAGAAAAAAAATTAAAGAAAGAAAAAAAAATACCAATTCCTCAAACAAGAGCTATATAGGAGAAATCAAAATCCAATAAAGAATTAAATGTTGTAAAAAAAAAAAGAGAGAGAATAAATTGTAGTGAAGTCACTGAAAATATATGTGGGAACTGGTGGGACCACAAGGACTCTTTTAGTACGGTTCATTTATACAGACTTTTCTCAGTACCATCTCTCCACCTCTGGTGATAAGAGGTGTCTCTTATCAGGAAAAAGGACAACACCTTGTAGGCAGAAAGTGGGAGGGCAAAGAATTCTTCCTACATCTACTGATTTTCAGTTTCCTTCAGCCCAAGATAATTGCTATGGCAAAGTGATGTATTGGGGGGTACATAATCTGATTCCCCAAAAATTCTTTCCAAAATATACTACATCCATGCAAAACATAATTTAATATTTTCTGAACACAAACATTAGGAACACCAGTTAATACACTGTAAACTAATATAGCCTAATTGTGATTACTTTTTTATTTTCATAAAATTCATGTTAGAAAACAAAATAGCCTTTTGAATCTTACAGACTTAAATGGCATTCTGGAATTACATGTAGTTGTTTGACCTTAACCATATTTCTTAACTCTTCTGAGGTTACTATCTTAATCTAGAAATTAGAGCAATATATTTTCCCCCCAGAAATGCAAATTAGACCACAGAGTTTAGACTTCTATTCATAAAATATGGTAACTAGAACATATGTTTAGATTGACTAGGTTTTTTATATTTTTTATTTTTTTAATTTTTTTTTTATGAGAGGTTTTTGCTATAGGACGCGTGCGCTCGCCAGACAGAGACAGAGAGACAGAGAGCGAGAAATCACCCCCCAGGGGGATGGCCATGCCGCAATCCCTTCTCCTCCGTTCTCCTCTCAGGATCTAGGGCATGCACGCACACGCGCCCGGCCTGAGTTTTAAGCCACCAGGTCTGGGACGTGAACCACGGTCGACTACATGGGAGTCCAGCGACATAGCCATTACGCTAACTGCTGGTCCCTAGATTGATTAGGTTTTGATCACATGATCCCCTCCTGTATTGGGCCATATTAAAAATATTTAACATGTAATGGCTATGTCGCTGGACTCCCATGTAGTCGACCATGGTTTGAATCCTGGACCTCGTGGCTTAAAACTGACTGGGCGCGTGTGTGTGTGTCCAAGATCCCGAGAGAACGGAGGAGAAGGGATTGCGGCATGGCCATCCCCCTGGGAGGTGATTTCTCGCTTTCTGTCTCTCTGTCTCTCTCTTTCTGGTGAGCACACACGCTCTATAGCAAAAACCTCTCAAAAAAAAAAAAAAAAAATTGGGACCAGCAGTTAGCATAATGGCTATGTCACTGGACTCCCACATAGTCAACCATGGTTCGCATCCTGGACCTGGTGGCTTAAAACTCATGCCGGGCGCATGTGTGTGCATGCCCAAGATCCCGAGAGGAGAATGGAGAAGGGATTGTGGTATGGCCATCCCCCCTGGGGAGTGATTTCTCCCTTTCTGTCTCTCTGTCTTTCTCTGTCTGTCTGGCGAGCGCACACGCCCTATAGCAAAAACCTCTCCAAAAAAAAAAAAATTTAACATCCTATCAATAAAAATAAGATTGTGGATGCTTCTGAGGTATTTAGAATTATTTATCTTTATAGCAAATAATTCTAGATTTTCTTTTCAATGAACCTTTGTGTCTCTATTTTCAAGTTTATTTATTTATTTCTTCCATGAGCAAGAGACAGAGACACAGAAAGACACATCCCCAGTGGGTTTTGATGCCATGATCCCACTCCTGACCTCCGCTAGCCTTGGATGTTGAGTTCTCAGCAAAATCTCTGAATGCAAACTTGGAATCTTCCCATGCAGGTCAGCCTTAATGTGCATCATGTTTTACAGCTGCACCGCTCTCTGACACCTGTGTCTCTTTTTAATGATTTTCTATTTCCCCTTTATCAGCTGCTTGTTTATGTGTTGCTTTGTAGGTGTTGATGGTAGATTATGTTAGTCTCAGGTCATGGCCTTACCATGGCCTCATGGTGGAGAAGGCACTTTCTCACTCCTTGATTTTCAGCGTAACCACATGCTTTGCTCTGTCCAAGTGATATTACCAGATATTTTCAAGCAGCAGTTTGAAATGTAGAACTCGTGCACTTCTGTTTGCTCACTTGGTCTGCAGCTTTTTTCATTGAAAGAAAAAAGACTCAGAAAGCCTCTAGTTTAAGGAGGGTAAGAGAAGCAAGCAATAAGCCTTTATTCAACCTGAAGTTTAGAGTCAAGACCAGCCTAGATCAGCTGAACCCCAACCAACACTCAGGTATAAGAGTGAGAAGGAAAGGCTTATGTTTAAAAGCCACTGGACATTATGGTGGCAGTTGACAAATGCAGTGTCCTTAGTCTATGTTTTATAGAGGATTATAAACTTCTCTACAACAATAGATTCCCATTACTACCCACATAGTAGCCCCTACCAGATGCTACACACTATGTTTCTCTCAACATTGCCTTCTTTTTTGATAGCCCTAAGAGCCAAGAGATTATAAAATGCATACAAAACTGAGACCAGCAGATGATATGGTGGTTAAGGTGCTGGACTCCTGTAGCTAACCCTGGTTTGAGTTTTGGACCTGGTGACTTGACATTCATGCCAAGGGCAGGTACATATGTGCCCAAAATTCCAAAAGAAGAATGGGGGAGAAGGTATTGAGGTATGGCCATTTCCCCCGGGGAGTGATTTCTCACTGTCTCTCTCTGTCTCTCGCTGGTGAGCACATGCAACCCATGGCAAAAACCTTGGGAAAATACTAAAACTGAAAAAAAAAAAAACTTTTAAATATATACAAAACATGTGTAAGTTTTATGAGGAATAATGCCTAAACAGATCATTAGAGTTTGAAATAGCACGGTCCAATAGGAACATAATATGCATGAGATATGAAATTCTTAATTTTCTATTAGCCATTTAAAAAGTAAGAAGAACCAGTTGAAATGAATTCTAATGATAATTGAATTTAACCCAGTAAGTCCAAAACTGTTAACATTTCAACATGTAGTTCATATAAAACATGTGATGTTACAATCAATTTTTGTGCTCAATTTTCAAAACTGTATGTATTTTATACTACAGTGCATCTCAGTTTGAACTAGTCACATTTCAAGGACATGATAGTCTTCTGTGGCTAGTGGGAATATGATATTTTATAGCACAAACCTGAAAAGTTCTCAAATATAAACTGTAGAGAATTTTGTGAAGAATTTTTCTGGCAACCACTAAAACCAATCAAGGACTTTTTTTTCTTCTCTTTTTATTTTTCACCTATGCCTACCTAGTTGTCTGATCTGAGGTTGGCTTGCACTTAGCAATATTTTGTGTTCTAACTTCAAATTTGAATTCCCTTTTTATTTTACCCACATTTTAATTTTTCATTGATTTCTTAATTTAAAAAATAACTGATGGGTTTCCCTATGAGTTTTTTTAAGCACTACCCAAAATGAAATGGGATATAGATAACAGTTCCTTCTTATAACTATTACTTTCGCTAATACTACTTCTACAATCTATTAGATTGTCAAGAAAGCCATCATGTATTTTTCTGTTTTTCTATGCAAAAATGCATCATGACTTTCCCAGTGACCCAATAAAATATTTTCCTATCCCTTTGCCATATATTAGAATAGTGTAGGACTTCCTTGTTTTACTATTGAGTTGTTAATTTCAGAGGCTATAAAAACCTCATTTATTTCAGATTATTAATAATATTTTGGCTCAGAGATTAATTTTATGTTTTTATTCACCTTTCTTTTAGAGAGAGAGATTTTTTGCTTTAGGGCATGTGCACTCACCAGAATGACAGAAAAGACAGAGGGACAGAAGGCAAGAAACCACTCCCTGGGGGGATGACCACACTGCAACCTCTTCTCCTCTATTCTCCTCTTGGGCAAGCACACACACATGCTCAGTGTGAGTTTTAAACCTCCAGGTCCAAGACTCAAAACACAGTCTACTACGTGGGAATCCAGCAACGTAACTATTACACCATCTGCTAGTCTCTCACCCTTTGTTTTCTTTGATATTACTTTCTCTAGCCATTGGTAAAAACTCTAATTAGAAAGTGAAAATTATGTTTAATATGGCTAAGACTCCCAATACTTTCATAATAAAATTCCTTTTGTTAAAAATTTAAAGTAATCTCAATAATGATTCTTCTATTGAAACTGATAGCACCACTGAAATTCTATTAATTTCATATTTTTCCAAAGGAGAAAATTAATTTTTGATAATGATTTACACTTCCCTCAGATGTAGCATAGATCTATGAATAATTCTCAACAATTAGATTCTCTGTAAAACATAATCTTAAAGAAAAATATTATCTGTACAATTATCTTGCAGGAGACTGCAAGAAGTCTGCTGAAAAAAATACAGTTAGGTTATTTTGGTGCAAAACAGTTATGAAATCCATGCATAGTTCTTTTCATAATATGCATTTTCCATAAACTTTTTGAAGACCTCTGTCATGTATGGGATAAATATCTACAGAGTAAGAGAATTCCAAATAGTCATAAAATTGAAAACTACTTGAAAGTTGAACCAAAAAGTGAAAAACAGTAAGATCAAAATGGGCCTGTCAGAAATCAACTAGGTGGTCTACAAAAACAAAAACAAACAACAACAACAACAACAAATTAGAGAATGGATAAGAAGGTAAAGAGAAATGTCAGCATTTTTTTATCTTTTTTAAATTGTATGGCCTAATCGCACAGGTATTTTTACTAAAATAACTTTTACTCCATTTCTTACAGGATTATGTATATATATATATATATATACACACACACACACACACACATAATTTTGAGCAGCAGTATTAGGAGCAAAGAAATTTAGTCAACAGGAAACTGAGTGATCCTAAGAAACTTTCAAGGTTTTAATTCTTTGTTTTGTTTTGTTTTATTTTTGCCAGAAAGCTCATGTGCTCACCAGAGACAGAGAGAAGGAATGTGAGAAATTGCCCCACTCAAAGGTAGATGGTCAAATATATTCCCTTCTTCTTCCTCCTTGGGATTTTAGGCATACACGCATACTCACTCAACATGATTTTCAAGCCACCGGGCTCATATGGCCATTGACCATGTGGGAATCCAATGCCTTAACCACCACACCAACTGCTAGCCCAAAACCTCCAAGTTTTTATCTGTTTTTGAGATTCTGTTATGTGTTTATTAATAAATGTCTTCATTCCAGTTTTTTCACATTCTAGCACTCTATCTCTAAATAATTAGCATAGATAAACTGAGAGAGTGAGAGAGATCATTATACAGTACACAAGGCTGTATGTTTGTTTTATAAAGAGCAAAGATATTCTGATACAGTTTTTCTATTCTAGTCTCAAATTATTTCAGTATGGAAAATAAGAAATGCAGATGAACAGTTTTAATACAAGTATTCTAAAAGGTGAGATGTAAGGGTACGAGTTCCACATATAAGAAGCTTGAAAGTCACCATTCTAACCTAACAACAGATAAAAAGCTGAACAAATTGAAAAAATAGCAGTTCTTCTTAAATCTATCATAAAAATGAATTTACAGTCCAAAACTGGAGAGGGAGAGAGTAATTGCCAGAGACTAGATGTGGATTAGTCTCAGAGTTAAAATCCTCAAGGGACCCACTCACAGATAGAAGACCCTCATGTTTTTTGAGAGATTTGCCTTGGCAACTCAACCATGTCTTCACAGTAAATATGGAAGAAAAGTTTTCCCCATGCTTCTGGGAATGGAGAATAACCGTTCTGAAATATACCAGAGCATTCTGTTCTTGACAAAGTCTATACCTGGGAGAAACTAGTTAACCAGAGTCTAAGGAGCTAGGGTTTATCAGAGCCTAACTACCCTGGGAGAAGTGAAATATCCAACTCCAGCCTACTCTAGCCATCTAGTCCCACCTAAGAAGGGAGAAAAACTGAGAAATAGTTGTGAAGTTCACAGTCCATAGGCATCTAGAAGCCTAGAGCCTAATCATGGAACTACGGAAGACTTCCCCTCCTCCAGCACCTTACAATGACATTATCAAAGGATCATAGAAAGCACTCCTTTTACAAAGTATCTCATACCAAACTATCAAGAAAAAAATCACAAGGCATATGAAAGGGCAAAACACACAGTTTGAAGAAACAGAAAATATCAGAGCAAGACATGGAGGGATGTTAAAACATTAGACAAAGAATTTAAAACAGCTGTGATTAACAGACTAAGGGCTGTAATGGATAAAGTAGACAACATGAAAGAATAGACAGGCAATGTAACCAGAGAGATAGAAATCCTAAGAAAGAAAGAAAAAAATGCCAGAGATAAAAAACTCTCTAACAGAAATGAAAATGCCTTTAAAAGGTTTATTAGTAGATGGGATATGGCCAATCAAAGAAACTTTGAGCTTGAAAACACATCAGTATAAATCTCCAGGGGTCAGCGGGTGCTGTAGTGGTTAAAACACTGGACTCCCACATGGCCACCCACAGTTTGAGTCCCAGACAACTTGAAAATCACACTGGGCTCATGTGCATGCATGCCTGAAATACCAAGAGGAAACTGGAGAAGAAGGGACTGAGGTGCAGCTATCCCCCTTGAGAGTGATTTCTCATTTTCCCTCTGTCTGTCTCTGGTGAGTGTATGAGCATTACAGCAAAAAAAAAAAAAAAAAAAAAAAAAAAAAAGACTTAAAATAAGAAAGAAATATGTATCAAAACCAAAAAGGAATGAGAAAAAAATATATATATACTAGAATTGTGGGGCAACTACAAAAGATGTAACATAAAAACCAGAAGGAAACAAAAGAAGAGAACAGAAGAAATATTTCAACAATAATGACAGAATTTCCCCCAAATCAATGTCAGACACTGAACCACAGATCCAGGAAGCTCAGAGAAAATCAAGCAGAATAAATGCAGAAGACGAAACAAAACAAAACAAAAATACTAACAAATCACCATGACAACAACACAACACCTAGGCATATCATTCTCAAACTACAAAAAAGTGAAGATAAAGAAAAAAAAATCCTGAAAGAACCCAGAAGGAAAAATACCTCACCCACAGGAGAACAGAGATAAGAGTTACATCTAATGTATTTTCAGAAACCATACAAACAAAATGAGAGTGAAATATATAGTGTTAAAAGAGAAAAAAATAACAAATAAACCTTAAATTTTGTACCCAGTGAAATTATTCTCCAAAAGTGAAAGAGAAATACTTTCTTAGACAAAAATTTAAGGTATCTGTTGCTTGCACATATCTCTTAGAACAAATGTTACAAGAAGTTATCTGAAAAGGAGGATAATAATATAGAACAAAAACTCAGATATACATAAAGAAAGAAAGAACATCAGAAAAGGAATATGTGAAGGTGAAACAAAAACTTATTTTTCTTATTCTTAATTGATCCAGCAGTTTGTTCAACATAATAACAATGTATTTGATTTCACATGCTCATATATGTAATATAAAAGACAATGATGATACAAAAAATGGAAAGAAGAGAGAAGTATAATTTTGTTTTGAAAAACTACTCATACTACCTATGAAATGGTATAGTGTTATTTAAAAGTAGGCTTGGATTAAGTTGTAAATGTATATTTCAAACTCTAGAGTCACAACAAAAGAAGAAAAAGAGGAAGTATAGCTAGTATATAAAGAGAAGAGAAAATATAATAATATAAACTGCTTAACTAAAGCCACAGAACTTTTCTAACAGAAATGGGCATATACAGCAGGGAGAAAATCAGTAAAGACATACCTGAATGTAATACCACCATCAATCAACATGATGTAATCAACATCTCTAGACTACTTTATCCAAAAACAGCAGAATATGCATTTTCCTTAAGCTCATGTGGAACATTCACCATAATAGGCCACCATGTAGGCCATAAACACACATTAACAAATTTAAAAGAATAAAACTGTGCAATATCTTTTCTCAGACCACAATAAAATTAAAATAGAAATCAATACAAGAAAGATAACTGGAATATCCCATAACATTTGGATATTAAAGCAATATAATTATAACTGATACATTGATCAAAGAAGAAATCTGAAGATAAATTTTAAAATATTTTTAACTAAATGAAAATGGAAACACAGTTTAGTAAAATTTGTGGGGTGCAGCAAAAGCAGTACTTAGAGGGAAATTAATAGCACTGAATGCATATGTTAAAAACAACTCAGATCTAAACTTAATGCTAAGTTTCTACTTTAAACAACTAGAAAGAAAATTAAATCAAAGTAAGCAGAAGAAAAAAATAATAAAAAGATCTGTGAAGTTGATAAGCCTCTAACCAAGTTAAATAAGGAAAAAAGAGGTTGCAAATTACTAATATCAGAAATAAAAGAGAAGACATTAATACAGATTCTATAGACATAAAAAATAATAAAGGAATATTATGCACAGCTCTATGATCACATATTTTATAACCTAGATGAAATGGACCAATTTCTTGAAAAATACAATCTGCCAAAACTCACATAAGAGATAGATCACCTGAATTAGTCTATATCTATTTTTAAAAATTGCATTATTAAACTTCCAAAACAGAAAGCTACAGGTCCAGAAAGGTTCACTGGAAATTCTACAAAAACTTTAAGAAAAAAATTATACAACTTCTCTACCATTTCTTCCAGAGGATAAAAGCAAAGAGAACACTTCCTGACCCATTCTATGAGGCCAACATCTCCATAATTCCAACTACCATTTAGCAAAGACATTTCAAGAAAACTACAGACTAGCATCTCTCTTGAACATAGATGCAAATACCCTCAACAAAATGCTATCAAATTCTATGAAATAGAAAAAGAATTATAAACCAAAAACAAGCAGGATTTCCTCCAGGTATGTAAGGATATAGCTTAAAAATTTACAGAGGGGGAAAAAAATATCAAAACTCAAAAGAAAATGTACTTCTTCTATAGACTCAATATGAAAACTATCAGCATAGTTTTGACTTCCACACTTCCAGCAACATTCAACAGTGGAATTTTTTAGGTCTATTTTAAGGCATTCACCAGCCTTAAAACTCTGCAACCTTCAGCTAAACTAGAACTTTAACCATGTGTTTGAGAGTCTTCTCTCCCATACCTGGTAAATGACAGTCAGAGTTAGGAGTACAGAACATAGTACACCATTTCCAAAAGGTGAAAGTGTCTACTGGCTTTAGGGTTCAAGTCAAATGCACTAGGGTAGGACTCTGTTGAATTAGTCACAGGAGTAACCTCAAGGCTGCCTCTAAGAAGGTGAAATGAAGTAGACTACAACTCTGTTATACCATGGATTTTATAACAGGCATATGAGGGGATTTAAAAATATATATAAAAGAACAAAAAAGTAACAGGTTAAAAAAAACTTTCAGGGGCCAGCAGGTGGCAAAGTAGCTGGGGTGCTGGAATCCCATATGGCTGACCATGGTTCAAGTCCCAGGCTTGGCAGCTTGAAACAAGCTTGGTGCACGTGCATATGTGCCCAAAATCCCAAGAGAAGAATGGAGGAGAAGGGATTGTGGCAATGGCCATCCCCCCAGGTGGGTGATTTCCTCACATTTTCTCCATCTCCCTTTGTCTCTCTGGCACATGCACATTCCTTATAGCAAAAAATATCAAAAGCAAAAGACAGGGGGACCAGCAGATGGTGCAGTAGTTACTTCTTTGTACTCCCACATGGCCAACTGCGGTTCAAGTCCTGGAACTGGTGGTTTCAAACTCATACCAGGTGCATGTGGATGCATGCCCAAGATCCCTGGAGGAGAAGGGATTGCAGTACGGCCATCCCCCCTGTGGGGTGTTTTCTCACTTTCTCTCTCACTGTCTCTGTCTCTCTCTAGTGAGCACATGTGCCCTAAGGCAAAAAAAAAAAAGAAACTTCAAGGAAAAAAAAAAAACACAATTTTAAGCAAATAATTAACATAAAACAAGTATCAGGGCCTTTATTATTTTTTTTTCTTTTTAGAGAGATTTTTGCTATAGAGTACATGTGCTTGTCAGAGAGACAGAAAGAGACAGAAAAACAAAACACCAGAAATCACCCCTCTCTCCCCATTGGATGGCCACACCATAATCCCTTCTCCTTCATTCTCTTCTCAGGATTTTGGACATGCGGACACATATGCCTAATGTGAGTTTTAAGCCACCAGGTCTGGGATTCAAACCATGGTCAACTACATGGAAGTCCAGTCATGTAACCATTATGCCATCTACTGGTCCCAGGGCCTTTAAATATAATATATATTTTTAAATATTAGATATAAATGTAAAACAAGCAATAAAACCTTTTAAAACCATAGATGTTTTTTTTTTAATGAGAAGCATGAATATTAAAAATAACCATAGTGTCAGCTAGTGGCATGGTGGCTAAGGCAGCTGGATCCTATATGGCTGACTACACAGTTTGAGTCCTATACCTGGCAGCTTGAAAAGAATACCAGGCATAGGCACATGTGTGCCCCAAATCTGTAAAGGAGGGAAACATAGAGAAGATTATGGCATGACCACCCCTCCATGGGGAGTGCTTTCTCACTTTCCCTCTTTCTCTGTCTCCTTCCTGTGGACAACAGGTACCCTCTGGTAGATTTTTAAAAGAAGGAATAAAGAAAGAAAAGAGAAATATGTACCGTAAGGGGAACTGATAAAAGGATAATATATTGGGTCATCAGAAGAGTTATGACACATTTTTATGTAGACAAATACGTCATGAGTTTTCCAATAGCCCAATAATTATTGAAAATAAACCTAGATTTCAAAGCAAGAAATTAGGGATAAAAGACACTTTAAATTAAAAATAACAGGATGAGCTATTAGGATAAAAGTTTAAAGTGGCAAAATAGAAAAATAAAGGAGATAGTAGGAGTTATCAGCATAAACTGTTAGGTACATGAATTAGAAGAGTATGTAAATATAATTTTTAAAAAATATAGAGAAGGAATTAAAGGATAATTAAAACAGCGTTCGGCAATGCATTGATAGTACTCAAACAGGACTATACAAAAATTCTTGATTAAAAATAAATGTAAACATCCTAAAAAGCACATCCAGCCATTATCATGCAATCTATTCAACTGCTCAATAAAATAAAAACATTACCCTGCCCTGTGGAGAACGCCCTCGGGCCTGGGAGGATGAGCAAAAGACCAGAGAAAGATGCTTTTATTTTTCCCTGTCCCTAAGAGGGACCTCCTCATCTGTAGACGTCCCAGTGAACCCAAATGCCCCATCTGGTGAACAATGGTAGCCAGACACGCTAGTACACGGGAATACCATATAAAACGTTGCCGGTGGGTCATCAAACTAGAAACCTCAGATAAGAAACACCATACAAGGCCTTAAATCCCACACTAGGCTGTGTTCTAAACCTGGGTATTTATTTCCATCCCAGGAACTCTAATTTAGTATATCTGAGTAGAGGTCAGGACTTACGGGGGAGGGGGGGAGGTAGAGGAGGGTGGTTAAATGGTTGGCTATTGTTACTTAACAAACGTCCTCGGGAACCAGCAGTTAGTGTAATGGCTATGTCGCTGGACTCCCACGTAGTCGACCGCGGTTTGCGTCCCGGACCCGGTGGCTTAAAACTCACGCCGGGCGCGTGTGCGTGCGTGCCCAAGATCCCGAGAGGAGAATGGAGGAGAAGGGATTGCGGCGTGACCATCCCCCCTGGGGGGTGATTTCTCGCTTTCTGTCTCTATGTCTCTCTCTGTCTGTCTGGCGAGCACACGCGCCCTATAGCGAAAAATCTCTCAAAAAAAAACAAAAAAAAAAAGTCCTCAAATGGGATATTCCTTTTGACAAGTCCCCACTCCTAAGTAATTTTTTTAGAGGTTTTGCCACAGGTGCATATGCTTGCCAGAGAGACAGACAGAGACAGTAAGAGGGAACGTGAGAAATCACTGCCCCCACATCACAACCCCTTCTTCATTCTCCTAGGATCTTGGGCATGCTGCACACAAGCCAGGCATGATTTTTAAGCTACTGGGCCTAGGACTTGAACCACAATTGATTATGTGGGAGCCTAGCAATGTAGCCACTATGTCATCTGCAACCCTACCCCCAAGTAATTTTTTTTTTTCTTCTTTTTTTGGAGAGGTTTTTGCTATAGGGCGCGTGCGCTCGCCAGACAGACAGAGAGAGACAGAGAGATAGAAAGCGAGAAATCACCCCCCAGGGGGGATGGCCACGCCACAATCCCTTCTCCTCCATTCTCCTCTCGGGATCTTGGGCACGCACGCACACGCGCCCGGCGTGAGTTTAAGCCGCCGGGTCCGGGACTCGAACCGCGGTCAACTACGTGGGAGTCCAGCGACACAGCCATTACGCTAACTGCTGGTCCCACCCCCAAGTAATTTTAATCTAAGTTTGGAAAATAATGATTGATAATCTTTAGACAACTAACACTCTCCTATATCTAAGTGTCAGTTTTGAGAACACAACTGATAAGAAAACATGGTTTAAATAATAGCAAGTCACAGTTACACAAACCTAGTAAAAGCGCAGCCAGGTAAGAGTGAGTGGAACCCTGTGACTTTCATAAGAAACTCAGCTGTTTTTTAACTCTCTAGGCTCACTGCCAAGATCCATAAAACCAAGAGAAAGCTATGAATATACATGTCACTAGTGTCTTTTAAGTATGAGAATATTGGGATCAGCAGGCAGCATGATGGTTAAGGTACTGGACATCCACATAACCAACTGCAGTTTGAGTTCCAGACGTAGAGGCTTAAAAATCACTGGGCACATGTGCATGCCCAAAATCTAGAGAGAAAAATGAAGGAAAGGGACTGTGGCATGGCCATACCCCCAGAGGGAGTGATTTCTTACTTTCTCTCAGCCACACTGTAATCCTTCCTCCTCCATTCCCTCTTGGGATTTTGGGTATCGACACATACATGCCCATTGTGATTTTCAAGTAGGGTCCACAACTTGAACTTCCATGCCACTTGCTGGCCTTCAGGTTAGCCCTGAACTAACAAGGCAGACATACAAGGACCCAAGTCTATTGGCCCAATAGCAACTCTGAGGGGCTGTGAATGCTCTAGAGTAGTCTGATAGGAAGCGAGTTGGGGGCTGGCACAATGCTGACCTCATCCCAGCGCAATGTTTGTCTCTGTCTAGGACCACTCCTGCCCTCTCTCCAGAGCTGCTGATCCCCAACAGACACCCTGCCCAGCAAACACCATCTCAGCATGTTTCTGAGGAACAAAACCTGCGACAATATTCAAAGTTGATCAGTATGAAACTTCCAATCTTTTCCAAATATTTAGGACAGCTGAATGCCATTTCATGGTTTTACCTTTCTATCATAATCTGTGTTTGAAATGACTACTTAAGATTCTTTATCAAACTATTTAATATGAGCCCTTCAAATACTTGTAGATCACCATCCAAGAGAAACTTCATTCATCCATGTAAATAAAAATTTCATAAACCACATTAAAAACCATCCAAACATGTGCAACTGTGGAAAATGCTTTTTGTTAAAAAAAACAGTATCTTTTCCTTTTTTTCATAAGTACCTGTAGTGTTAAAATAGCTTACGAACTATTTTGTATCCAGTAAAAAAAACTCCTACTAAATAATTCAAAGTAATGACAAAACTTTTATACACTCCACACATATTGTTAGAGCTGTCATCACATAACTCAGTTTGATGTAACCAAAAGTAAACAGCAGCTGCACAAGAGACAAAAGCATTTCATAATCAGAGATTCAGGGCTGTCAAGAAGACCCTTCCTCTGACCTGATATGCTCTCTGTAGGTCATGGAATATAAATTCCTTTCAGCAACTCTGTATTCATCTCCTGAAATTGCTACTCATTGGTAACAACCCTTCTTGGCAATGGTCAGAGTACCCGGTGGAATAGCACAGATCCTGTTTTACCCATCACCTTTAAGACCTATGTTGACCACGGGGTTCTCTCTGACCTAGCTTAGGCAGTCTTCTTTTTTTTTTTCTTTTTTTTTTTTTTTTTCTTTTTTTTTTTTTTTTGAGAGGTTTTTGCTATAGGGCGCGTGCGCTCGCCAGACAGACAGAGAGAGACAGAGAGATAGAAAGTAGGAAATCACCCCTCAGGGGGGATGGCCACGCCGCAATCCCTTCTCCTCCATTCTCCTCTCGGGATCTTGGGCACGCACGCACACGCGCCCGGCGTGAGTTTAAGCCGCCGGGTCCGGGACTCGAACCGCGGTCGACTACGTGGGAGTCCAGCGACATAGCCATTACGCTAACTGCTGGTCCCAGCTTAGGCAGTCTTCTGAAAGCCCTGGATGAGGCTGCTCTGAGCCACACCTACCAAATAAAATGCTGGACACCCAGAAAAATGTGCATTTCTGATAAGACAAATAATGTATCTAGAATAAGTGTATCTCAAATATTGCATAGAACTTACCTGTATTTAAAATACATGTTTTTAAAAGTCTACTTTATTCATAATAGTGTGTACATGTACACAAGAGAGAAAAAGAGAGACAGGTACCCTCGACAAGGCATTGTCGTACCACAATTTCCTTCCCCGAGACCTGCAGCTCATCAGAATTTGGGGTGTCCATGTGTGCAATCAGAGTGTTCCAGGTCAACTGGGGATTTGAACGTGTGGTCAGTCACATGGTTTCCAGCACTGTAGTACAACCCTCTACAACCTGTACCATCTAGGCTGGGCCAAATATTATATTTATTCTTTAATCTAATATTCAAATTTAACTGAGCATCATGCTTTATTATTTGCTAAACCTGAAAACGAACTTCCCAAGATCACATGGGTCTACACAAGCGCTAAGGAGATCAATGTTTCATTAAATGCCTATAACTCACTTCTCTGTGCATCTTTTCAGAAATAGTTTGCTGCATTTTATATTGACGATTTCTTCTCTTTTAAAAAAATAAAAACTCTTCTTTGCCTTTCTTGACAAGTCAACTTTTTTTATCCTATACTTTACCAGTCTTCCTCTAGATTCTAATTCTCTCTCCCTTCTCTAAATCTAGAATTAGCCAGTTTTCTATAGAGGGTCATAGAGTAAATATTTTAGACTTTAAGGATCACACAGTATCCCAACTACTGGTTTCTGTACTTGTAGCACAAAAGCTGCCATTAACAACATGTAAATAAATTATCATGTCGGGAACCAGCAGTTAGCGTAATGGCTATGTCACTGGACTCCCACGTAGTCGACCGCAGTTCGCGTCCTGGACCCGGTGGCTTAAAACTCATGCCAGGCACGTGTGCGTGCATGCCCAAGATCCCGAGAGGAAAATGGAGGAGAAGGGATTGTGGCGTGACCATCCCCCCTGGGGGGTGATTTCTCACTTTCTGTCTCTATGCCTCTCTCTGTCTGTCTGGCGAGCGCACGCGCCCTACAGCAAAAATCTCTCCAAAAAAAAAAAAAAATTATCATGTCTATGGCCCAATAAAACATTATGCAAATAGGCAACAGGCCAGAATTTGCCCATGGATGTAGTTTGTCAATCCCTGCTTTAAATATAGGTGGACCTTGGTCTGTCTCAGCCTTTCTGCTTTCTGTGCTCACCCTCCTATCATTCCCATCTAACTACATGGCCTGCCACCTGTTTTTCAGTGATGATCAAATCTGCATGTCAGCCTGACTTCCCTCCCAACCACAGTCTCATATTCCAACAGTGTGTAAGACAATTCTTCCTGAATGTCTTATAGACAATTCAAATTCCTTAAGCCACCTTTCCTCTGAAACCATCTGCTGTTCTTCCTCAACTGTCTCTACTTCATTATAACCTCTAGCCTTACAGTGAGCTCGGCTCAAAACTTACTGCTCATCTTCATTCAATTGGCACATTAAGTAAATTAAACACATTTATGCCATACTTTTATCTCAATCCTTTCTTACCCAAAGGAGAAACTTTCTCTACCTGTCACCCAGCCCTTTATAACACCCAAATGTCCTGCTAGACACCAACATTTCCATCTCCCAACCAAATTCCACCAATACAATCAATCAGAATGACCTTCCCTTAGAATGGCTTTAACCTGGAAACACTTCTCATTTTTCCTCAAACCAGTCAGCAAAAGGTCTTCCAAACTTCTTCATATTGGGTATTCAATGCATACCTGATGAATTAGTAAGAAAAAGAGATCGGTTTTTTGTACAGTCAAAAAAACCTGCATAAAAGTGTGTGTGTGTGTGTGTGTGTGTGTGTGTGTGTGTGTGTGTGTTGAGATAGATGGGCAAGTAGTTAATTTTAACTACTTGCCACCTTCCCTTCTTCTGATTGTGGGGATGGGAGTAGAACATAGATAAAATATCAATTTAAATCTAAGGTAGACACCTAAAAATCATTAAGGGGCCAGCAGGTGGCATGGTGGTTGAGGGCGCTGGATTCCCACATGGCTGACTGCAGTTCAAGTCCCAAATCTGGCAGCATGCTTTCTCCCTTTCCCTTTCTCTCTCTCTCTCTCTCTCTCTCTCTCTCTCTCTCTCTCTAATCAAATTAAACAATAATAATAATAAATGGAATTAAATAATTTCTTAATCATTAATGAAAACCATAACTGCATATACCGTTGATGCCAAGAGAATGACTGTTTTTTTATGTTTTGTCTGTATGGTTACCTTTTTTTTAAAATCTGGTTTAAAGAATATAGTCCTAAGATTATACAGAAAGGGACCAGCAGATGGTGTAGCAGTTAAGTCACTAGACTCCCACATAGTCGACCATGGTTAGAGTCCCAGATCCCACAGCTTAAAATTCACACTGGGCGCCTGTGTGTACCTGCCCAAAATCCCAAGAGGAGAATGGAGGAGAAGGGATTGTGGTATGGCCATTCCCCCAGGGAGTGATTTCTCACTTTCTGACTATCTGTCTCTGTCTCTCTGGTGAGCACACAGGCTCTACAGCAAAAATCTCTGTCACTAAAAAAAATAATAATTAAAAAAATTTTAAAAAGATTATATAGAAAAGAAAAAAGAACCATTTTTTTAAGGATTTCTTTTTTAGGTTTTCTCATGGGGCACATGTGTTCATCAAAGAGACAGACAGAAAGAAAACAAGAAATCACCTCTCAGAGAGAACGGCCACACTGCAATTCTTTTCTTCCATTCTCCACAATGGAATTTGGGGCATATATGTACAAGCACCCAGAATGTTTTTCAAGCCATCAGATCTGGAACTCAAATTGCACAGTCAACCATGTGGGATCCAGTCACCTTAATTACCACATCCCCGATTGGTCAGAGAAAGATTTTTCTTAAAGTGAGCATTTATTAATGTTTCCTCTGTCCCAGGCACTGTGCTAAGGGGTTTGCATACCTCACCTCCTGAAACACCCTCCACAGTCCTCAGAGGTAGACGTTATTTGTCTTTTATACAGGAGAAAAGTGAGACTCAGAAACTCAGGCAGCTGTGAAGAGTGGTCTAAATAGCCCCAGGTCTAATTCAACAGCCTGAGTTCTTATCTAAGATATCGCACTCTCACATTAAAAACAATTTATATGGGACCAGCAGTTAGCGTAATGGCTATGCCACTGGACTACCACATAGTCAACCACAGTTCAAGTTCCGAACCCGGTGGCTTAAACTCACACCGGGTGCATGTATGTGTGTGCCCAAGATCCCAAGAGGAGAATGAAGGATAAGGGATTGTGGCTTGGCCATCCCCCCTGGGGGGTGATTTCTTGCTTTCTGTCTCTCTCTGTCTTTCTGGCGAACACACATGCCCTATAGCAAAAACCTCTCCAAAAAAAATCAAAATAAAAAAATAAACAATTTATAACCTGTATGAATTTCAGACAATTAGTAACTGTGTGATTTCATTCTATGTGTATTAGGAATTGGATAACTGAGCCTGAGTAGCTGTCAGGGTCAGATCAGGAATAAGAAAAAAAGTTATTTTGATAGAATTTACTATTAAGATTTTTAACTAGATATAAAGTTGTAACTAGATACTAAAAGGCAAGATGAGAGCCCCAACTATCGCGGAGGACATGATTGAAGGAAA
Source organism: Tupaia tana (assembly GCA_026018925.1). Classification (NCBI taxonomy): domain Eukaryota; kingdom Metazoa; phylum Chordata; class Mammalia; order Scandentia; family Tupaiidae; genus Tupaia; species Tupaia tana. Next base: position 19,418,144 of record JAKSZU010000013.1, on the reverse strand, counting down.
CAGCTTCTACTCTTATGGTTTGGGTGCCCTTATTGTCAGGATGCGGAGGTATGTAACCAATGGAAAAGACTGAAGTACTGAACCATACAAGGTCAAAGAGGGGCCTGATGGAGTTGCGACCGAGACTCAGGGAAGGGGGGCTCTGTTGAGCTGGTGCCAGAAAGATGGATACAGCTTCTCCTGCAGGAAAGACTACAGCCATCTGGAAGGATTGCTGGGTCTCAAGATGTTCATCTCTTCCTCATCAGCTGCTCTAGTACACCCTATTTTTAGAACCTAATAAAGAAGCAGCTGCCAGGACCAGAAGGTGGCATAGTGGTTAAGATTCTGGACTCCTGCATGTCCAACCACAGTTCAAGTCCTGAAGCAGGTAGTTTGAAAATTATACTGGGTACATGTGCATGTGTGCCCAAAATCCCGAGAGGAGACCATAGGAGAAGGTATTGTGTGGCTATCCACCCAGGGGGTGATTACTCACTCTCCCGCTCTCTGTCTCTCCCTACCTCTGTCTCTCTCTGGGGCAAATGCACATGCCCTATGGGGGGGAAAAAAGCAGCAGCTGGTAAAACAGAAATATGGTTTTCAGAGTCCTGACCCCAGCAGCACAAAAATAGAGAGCATAGAAGAGTGGGATTGGAAATGAGAGGTAGTAACTTAAGTGGCACAGGAAGGATAAATACGAAGAAAAATTGATCAAAACGTAACATTGTGAGTTTGATAATGAACTCAAATAGGCCAAGATAAGCAACTGGATAGAGATTACTCATCTATCAAAAATAAAACTAGAGTGCAGACTTGGTGGCACAGTGTTAACCCACTGTTCAGGCAATGCTGGATCCATATGGAAGCCTACAGGTTCAGGTCCCTGGGACGACCTGTAAACACTGAGCATGTGCCATGATCCTGGCTAAGGTTGTGGGGATGGTCACATCATGAAACCCTGTTGAGGGTGCTAGTCTCTTTCTCCATCTCTCACAGTCATGAAAATAAATAAATAGCTTTAAAATTTAAATAAAATTGTAAAGAGTTCTAGGTGGGTACCCTGAAGGCAAGTAATAGGGAAAAGATGTGAGTAAATTTCTAGACTTCAAAAATCAAATAACAGCGCAAGAAAACACCAAGACAAACCACCTACGATCTTAAAGATGGGGGAAGTAAAAATTGTCATAATTGGTAAAGTGCGGTTAATTCAGACCCCAAGGAATGCTAAAGTGCCATTGTTTCACAGTAGAGGTCACCTCCGGTAAGAAAACATAATTGTATCATCCTTTATTGTTCCCCTGCAGCTGTAACAATATTGGAAAGCTGCTCCTTATTGTAAAGAGATTGGATTTTTATGAGACTGACATGCTAAGCAGCTTTCTAGTCAAGGAAAAAGCTGCATTAAACAGAAATCACTTACTTTAGTGAGGAGCAGATATATTGACCGTATAGTCCAGGAGACAGTGTTCGTTCCCTGCAATCACTGACCTATTTTTAAGGTATCAACTTTAATCAGAGGTAGGTCAACATTGCTTTTAAGAAACAATACATCTATAGATTCACAGTGGGTATGGTTTTAAAAATAGGGAAAAATACTGTCTCAAGTCAACTGAAAGTTAGTACACGGATGAAATAATTACACCAAGTATTGTAACAAACATTATTTTTGGTGTTTATTGTACTGAAGGCATTTGTAGTTTAGAAAATTAGATGGAATGTCTTTCTGCTTCATTTTATGGAAACTATTGGTCTAAGGGCATTTCTTAAAATTATATTTGTTAAAATGTTTAATAGTGAAAGAATCCTCATTAAATACAGGATTCTAGTTTTTTAAATCATTTGACTACACTGAAAATGAGCTCATTATTGTTTACCAAGATCACGCTTCCCTATGACTTATATCACTTTACCTTATCGCCCCGTCCATGTCTTTGGATTCATGTGCCCAGTCTTCTCTGTCCAGTAGCCCTCCCTTTGTTGTTTGTGGTTCCCTAGCAATATTCCAATCTTGGGACCAGCAGTTGGCATAATGGCTATGTTGCTGGACTTCCATGTAGTCGACCGCAGTTCTAGTCCCGGCCCCGGTAGCTTAAACTCAGGCTGGGCGCATGTGTGTGCGTGCCCAAGATCCCGAGAGGAGAATGGAGGAGAAGGGATTGCGGCGTGGCCATCCCCGCTGGGGGGTGATTTCTCACTTTCTGTCTCTCTGTCTGTCTCTGTCTTTCTGGCGAGTGCACACACCCTATAGCAAAAACCTCTCAAAAAAAAAAAAAAAAAAAAAAGATTGCAATCTTGCTACAATATTTGTTAAAGATTTCAACACCTGACTTTTTCTTTATACTTTATTTCTGTGGTAGTTCTTAGAGACATAAATTACTATGTTGAAACCATCCAAAAGCCCAACCTCTCAGATTTTTTGGCTCACTCACTTCAGATGGGTTTTCCTGCACCCCATTTCAGCCACCAACTCAAATGGTCACATCCTATTCCTTTTCATCAAATAAGTGCCTCACTTTCAAAACTTCTGTCACCATTGCTTGTCCTTCCAGTGCTTTTACGATAGATAGATAGATTTATTTTCGGGTTTCTATTGCATAGGAAAAAAAAAAAAAAACAGAAAAATGCATCATGACTTTCCTGACAACCTAATATAACATATTTTATCATGAAATTACGTTACCTCATTCTATTTTTTAGCCTCATTAATACATTCGATCTACTAATACTTCACTTTTTCTCAACACATCACTTTTTATGCTGTGAGAATCCTTTCGAAACTATCCTTTGTACCCTCTTTAGACCCTGCGATCTCTCATTGTAATCACTCATTTCTCACCAGCTCAACTCCCTTGCCCCACTTTCCCTCTATTATATTCCTCGGGATAAACTCCAACCTTTGTTCAGTCAAACTCTCTCTCCATTCTGTGCTTTTCTCTATAAAGCTGAATGGTTCTGGGGGAAAATAACAAACAAAAAAATACAGGGCCATGTTATCCTGGCCTAAATTTGAAAACTATAACCAGAGTCAAAGGGTCTCTCAACAAACCAAATCTACTTCCATGATATATTCACTCACTCACTCACCAAAATGGAGCTTTATATCTCCTATTTTTTTTTTAAGGTTTTTGCCATAGGGTGCATATGCTTGCCAGAGAGAGGGAAAGTGAGAAATCACCTCCCAGGGAAGATGGCCATGCTGCAATCCCTTCTCCTCCATTCTCCTCTCAGGATTTTGTATGCACATGCATCTACTCCCAGCATGATTGTTAAATCACTGGGTCTGGAGCTTGAACTCTGGTTGGTCATGTGGGAGTCCAGCACTGTAACCACCAGTATCTTCTCTCTCCTCAAACTTGTAACACCATTAGTTCATCACATATATTCACACATGGTCTCAACTAATGATGTCACCTCATATTTGACTAAAAAAATGGAAGCAACTAAGGAGAAACTGCCTTGGCGTACCTCCACCACATGCACTGACCTCCCTGCTGTGGCCCCATAGTCTCCAGCTTTCCCTCCTTTATAATGAAGTGTGCCTTCCCCATCTACCCCTCCAGTTGTACTCTAGACTCCATCCCCTTGTAATTTCTCAAGGTATCCATTCATTTCCTGGTACTCAATTTCTCCTTCTCTGCATGCATTCTTCATGTTCTTATTGTGTTTCATTTCCATTGACCCCCACACGCCCTCTCTGGACTTTATGGTCTACCTGCAATATCAGAGTATTCTAATGCTCCTTTTCATGCAGAAAGTCTTCAGCGGTTTATTTATAGTCCCAGCCATCACTTCTTCCCATACAATCTCTTCTTAGCTAATTATCCTATACGATATATTTCTTGGGTTTCCAAATTTATTCAACAGTTAAATTTTTTTTAATCTCACATTCTTGGCAAGATAAGGCACTGTTGCCGGCTGAATCTTTCTTAAAACACAACCTTAATTTTTGTGAGCTTACATTTTCTACTTTTTCTTCCTTATTTACTAACCACTTCCTCTCTGTTGCTTTCTTTGCAAGCCTCACTCCTTTCAGTTCCAACTTGCAAAGCTGAAGTGCCCCAGGGTTCTGCTAAGCTCCACTGTTACCCATATATAATGTTTTCCTTGGTGAGCTTTTCTATATTCCCACGGGTTTAAATATCATCAGTGTGGAAGACTATCAGATTTGTATCTCCAACATTGACCTCTCCGTTGTGCTCTAAACTATAATTATTTATAATTCTATGTTTATTTCCACTTAGATATATAATTATTTTATTAATCCCAATATGATCAAATGCAACCTTTCTCATGAATTTTATGCTCAACATGTACCTTTGGATACTCTCACAAACTCCCCATGACCAGCTAGTGCTTGAGTCCAAAATGTAAGCTTTATTTTTGATCCATTCTTTCTTCTCATCTTTCCCCTCTTACATGCAATTCTTTAACAAGTTATGTCAGATTGATCTCTAAAACAATTTTAAAGCCAGACGCTCCTCTTTATCTCTACTGTACTGGCTACTTCAGGCTGCATTGTTATCGTCTGTATGATCTTTCTGATCTCCCTTCTGGTTGCTTGCTTTCACAAAAACATTGAACTATTTTTTAAAGAATCATTTATTTAATTTTACTTAGGATTATTAATTTTTAATTTGCTACAGGGCACCTGAGCTCACCAGAGAGAGACAGAGGGAAAGAAAGGGAATGTGAGAAAGCAAGTTGCCAGGTCCAGAACTCTAACCACAGTCAGCCATGTGGCAGGTCAGTACCTTAACCACCATGCCACATTCTGGTCCTATGTTTTATTAATATACACTTGTCAGAGATAGCAACAGAGACAGAGAGGGAAACTAAGAAAGCACCCCTCTTTGAGGGCATAATCATACTTGCAATCTCTTCTCTTCCATTTCTCCAACATATCAGGATTTTAGCCATGAACACACATACACCTAGTGTTTTTCAAGTTGCCAGGGCCATGACTCCAACTACATAGTCATCCATGTGAGATCTAGCTATCTTATTATTATTTTTTTTTTTGAGAGGTTTTTGTTATAGGGCACGTGCGCCCACCAGAAAGACAGAGAGAGACAGAAAGCAAGAAATCACCCCCTAGGGGTGGTGGCCATATCACAATCCCTTCTCCTCCATTCTCTCAGGATCTTGGGCATGCACACACACACACACCTGGTGTGAATTTTAAGCCAACAGGTCCAGGACTCAAACCACAGTCAACTACATGGGAGTTTAGTGACATAGCCATTACACCAACTGCTGGTCCCTCTTTTTTTTTTTAAGAGAGTTTTTTTTTTTTTTTTGCTATAGGGTGCATGCACTCACAGGAGAGAGAAACAGACAGACAGAAAGTGAGAAATCACTCTCTAGAGGATATAGCCATGCAGCAATCCCTTCTCCATTCTTCTCTTGAGATTTTTGAGCCCACACACAGATGCACCTGGCATGAGTTTGAGCTGCCGAGTCTGGCACTCAAACCACTGTCAGCTACATGGAAGTCCTGTGCATTATGCCACTGCTGGTTCCTCTCTTTAGGTTTTTGCCATAGCATATGCACTTTCCAGAGAAAGAGAAACAGAGACAATGAGAGGGAAAGTGAGAAATCACCCCTGGGGGGATGACCATGCCGCAATCCTTTCTCCTCCACCGTTCCCCAGAGATCTTGGGCACACATGTACATGTACCCAGTGTGAGTTTCAAACCACTAGGTCTAGGACTCGAACCACCGTCAGCCATGTGAAAGTCCAATGACATACCACCACATCACCTGCTGGCCACTGAACTATTTTTTTTAAATATAAATCTTTTCATGTTATATGACATATCCTCAATACACACTATCAAAATCTATCATTGAATTCCCTTTGCACTTAGAATAATATCTGGCATTTTCTACTACTACCTACAAGAGCCAACATGACATGACCTAGCTGGACCTCTCAGGACTTCAGGATTTAATCACTCTCCGCCTAATTCTTTATACTCCAGTCCAAATAGTTTTGTTTTGATTCTTCAAACTCACTGCAATGAGCTGAACGTTTAAACATCTTCATAACTTCTAAGTGGAAGTCAAATTCCCAATGTGGTGGTATCTGGAGGTGAAACCTTTGGGAGGTAATTAGGTCATGAAGGTAGAGCCCTTATGAATGGGATGAGCATCCTTATAAAGAGAGTAGAGAGGCTCAACCGTAGTGCTACAGATAGTTCCAATACTGGAACTGCATGGAAGACCAAGGTTTGGATCCTGCGTCTACTTAAAAAAATGAGGAAGTACATGGCATTTCCATGATACTGGCTGGTGGAAGGCTCTGGTAGTGGGTGGGGCAGGGGGGCAGGGAGGTGCCCCCCCTTCAAAAAACAAGAAAGAGAGAGAAAGAGAGAGGGGTGATTTCTCCACATAAAGTCATAGCAAGAACACATCTATCTGGAAACCAAGAGGGCCCTCTCTAGAACCTGACCCTATGGGCACTGGGATCTAGGACTTCTATCTTTCCGAAGTGTAAGAAATAAATGTCTGTTACAGGCTATGGTACTTTGCTCAAGGAGCCCTAGCAGACTGAGCCACTTGCTAAATTATCTCTGCCCCAAGGCCTCTGCAGAGAAGATGCTTCCAGATCTGGCCCTTCTCACAGTTCAGTTTCCATCTTCACAGAAGCCCCATCAGTCTCCTGCATATTACCTCACTTAAGCCCTTCATAGCATTTATCACTCTTTGGAAATTTCCTTTCCATTTCTATTGTGGTTAACTTTTTTGTGAGTACACTGGTTTCCTTGAAACCAAGGACCTTATGTATCTTGCTCGCCCCTATAGCAAGAGTCAACATTACCTAAGGAATAGTAAGCACTAAATAAAGGCATGATGAAGAAAGGGATGGAGGGAGGGAAGAGAAAAGGAAAGGGGGGTTAATAATTTTCTCATAAAGGCAATGCGTCAACTACTTGTACAGATTACCTAATCATCTTTCTAACTTCTCCAACTAAATTTCACCTCTGCAAGTGTATGCATAACAAAGTACAGAGCACAGCTTAGCTCAGAGCCATGGCTCTGTTCAATAAAACTGATCTGACAGGATCAGACCACTGGGGTTTGGTCATTCACATTCTGGATGGCTGGAAATGATAATGTGCCAAACCTCCTTGGGTACTCAGTGAACCACACTCTCCACCATCTCTCTACACACTCCAGGCAATTACCCATCTGGTTTGCCCAGCTCACCCAGTTGTATTTGAACGAGGTTGCTCAGCTGAAAGTGAATGGTGTGTGCTCAACCTGAAAGACAGCCTCTGGCAGCTGCTTCGCAGGCCTACTTTCATCGGCAGCTGCTCCCTCTAGACAGAAGTCAGAATCCTCCCAAAAAGCATCAGGACATTTGGAGACAGAGGAGGAAAAGGGGAGCCCAAGGCAGGGGTCAGGAGACCTAGGTTCTAATTCCTTTCTGCCTCAAACTTACTGTGCGACTCGATCAAACCCCTGCACCACTCTGAGTGTCTGTTTTCCCAGCTGTACACTGCAGGGTTCAAACCAGGTAATCTCTAGGAATTTCTTCCAGTTCTAACATTCCAGACTTATAAACCACCAAGGGGTAAGCATTTGCTGAGTTGCAAATTCTCTAACCCAGCAAGCCAATCTCCAACTTGGGATGAGTGGCAATATTACTGCCATTTGGTTTTTATATTTGCTTATAACCCTGTAATTATGAGGTTACCCTCTCCACACCCCTTTGACATAGATGGGTGACAAACACTGCTTTGCTGAAGAAGGACAGCAGGCACAGGAAGTTTAGTGACTTGCCATGTGTCTGCCAAACGCAGTGGTCAGAGACTACAGTCTGTGAACTTCTAAGTTCCAGACTTGGACTCAGGGCACCAGGCCACAAGTCTCTGCTAGGACACATTGTTGCTTGGCTTTGCTTTGCGTTTTATTCTGAAATAGATGAAAAACACTCACGAGTACATTCTCCCTTCTGAATAATTCACTATTGGTACTAATGCAATTAGACAACAGAGAGAAAATTATATGTGTTTGTTTTTAGGTTTTTGCCATAGGACACATGCACTCATCAAAGAGAGACAGAGAGAGAGAAAGTGAGAAATCACTCTGTGGGGATATGGTCATGCCACAATCCTTTATCTGTTCTCCTCTTGGGATTTTGAGCATTCATACGCACGCGCCTGGCGTGATTTTCAAGTCCTTATGTCCAGGACTTGAATGGCAGTAGGCCATGTGGGAGTCCAGTTCCTTAACCAGCATGCCACCTGCTGGCCCAGAGAGAAAATTACATTTACTTCAGCAAACTAAGCAATCTGTGTGGCCAGGTATTAAGGTAGATGGTGAGAGTGTGGGCTTTGAAGTAAGAAACACACATTTTTGTTTTGCAAGCAAACATTTTGCTGGGTATTAAGGAGGCATGAAAATAATTAAGGTGTATAAGACTCCATTCCACTTAGAGCTTTGCCACTTACTAGCAAGATGCTTTATTTTAGGAGCCCCAGTTTTTCTCACTGGCAAAATGTGGCTGACAGAACTTGCCCACAATACTCTTGCAAGGATGACATGCGATAAGAAAAGCATTGTAATGACTCAGTGAATTACCACTTTTCCCTTTCTTGTTCTCACTTTCTAGGGAAAGCAAAATAGCGATTTTCCTACCCATACGCTACACCATCTGTACCCAAAGCCCTCTACCACTCACCATTGACTGGAGCAAGAGGACCCCAGACTACTGAAATGGATGCCTAATTATCCATAGGACTAAGAGATCCCCTGGGCCCCAGTTTCAGTCTGGCTAAGGACACACTGTATCATAAGAAATGAATGGTTGACCTGTGTCCTCATCTGTAATGGTAGGGCTAAGCGTATCGTCCCAAGATCCATTCTGAGCACAGTTAAGGGTCTATGAAAGACTTATAAACCCTTGGACACAAAGTGAATAGATTGAAATCTGTGAGTTTTTGTGAGTAGCTTTTTGTGTTATACCCAAACATCTCACTCTTAGTAGCCACTTCAGCCTGCTTGTCCAGCTGCCTGGTCCCTATCCTTCTACCAGCAATGGTATCTGTAGAGTCCAGAGGATGAGAAAGAAGAGATGCAAAGAAAGGAGAGGAAGAATGTCTTAAGTAGACTTTTGTTATTTCTCATAAATTGAGAGTAACATTTGCCAACATCAGGCTTCTTCTACATGGTTAAAAATAAGAAACTTGGGCCCAGTCATGGTGGTACAGGTAGTAGCATGCTGGACAGCCATGCTGAAAGTCACATGGCAACCACAATTCAAATTCCAGACGCAGTTGGCCTAAAAGACACCTGGCATGCTCACAAGTGCCTGAGATCTCCCAGGCTTTTGCAGGGAGGAAAGGGATGGCAGCATGACAAGGCCCTGTGGAGGCCACTCTCTCCCTCTTTCTCCCTCCCTTTCTCTCTCCTATGTATTTGCATGTGTTCTATCACAAATAAAGGAAAACAGAAAGCTTTTTTTTGAGACAATTTTAAAAGTAAGAGACTTAAAAGAGAAAGACAAACCAAAAATAAACTTACATTGAAGTAGTCTGTGTCCTGGCAAGGTCCATGGAGTCCTGGGCTCTGACCTGGGGGTGGGCTTTTTTAATGGTGCACTGTGTCATCCTCTGCAGGCTGGTAAGCTGAGCCTCAGTTTCCTCAGCTCTGCAAGATAAAAAGGATGGAATAAATTGTCCCCCAGATTCTTAAGACCGCTGCAGGTATGAGTCCTGGAATCGCATACACAGCAGCTGGTGCATAGTATCCACAGGCCTTATATTCACTGTTGGGGGCCCATGAGTCCAGGACTTATTCATATTTTCCTGGGGGCCAATAAGACATTGTGTCGTTTTGTTCTTTGAGGTAGAAATAAATTTTATTTCCCTGTGAGAAATACAAATGTATATATTCTCATATCTCTGTATCATTAACAAGGTTCCCACGTATTCACATAAGAAAGATTCAATGGCCACATTTTGAGAAACTATTAATAGGTAAGAAAGAGTAAGGTGGGAAACAGCGCTTATAGTAATTTGCTCCATTTATTTGTATTCTTAGATATTTAATAACAAGCATGGTTCTATCTATTAAATTTGTAATACAAAAAGGAACCAAGGATTATAATGTCATTTTTAAATTATTTATTTTTTAATATTATTATTATTTTAGTTTACTATAGGGTGGGCACACTCGTGAGAGAGAGAGAGAAAATGAGAAGGAAAGCCATCAGGTCCAGGACTTGAACCACAGTCGGCCATGTGGAAGTCCAGCACCTTCACAACCACACACCTGCTGGTCCAAATGATGTCATTGAAAAGTGATTATTCTCAGGCCAACCAGGTGGCATGGTGGTTAATGTGGCTGGATCCTACATGGCTGACTACACAGCTGAGTTCCAGACCTGGCAATTTAAATAAATAAATAAATAAATGCTAAGCATAGGGTCAGCAGGTGACATAGTACATGCCCAAAATTCCAAGAAGAGAATGGAGAAGAGATTGTGGCATGGCCATCCCCACTAGGAAGTGATTTCTTTTTCTGTTTGTCTCTGTCTCCAGTGAGCCCATGCACCCTATTGCAAAAATCTCTCTAAAAATAAGACAGACAGACAGACATGCTAGGCACATGTGCGTGCATGCCCAGAATCCCAAGAGGAGAAGGGATTGCCATGTGGTCATTCCCTCTGGGAAGTCATTTATCACTTTATCTCTCTCTCTCTCTCCCCCCATTTCTCTGAGGAGCACACATACCCTATGGGAAAGGAAAAAAAAAAAAAAAAGCAGTTGCCTTCAAACAACATGGGAACTTTTTGAAGATACAGACTCCTGGGCTCTCCTCATGTACTAAATCAGACACCCTGGGAAGGGCACTTAAAGGGCCCAGAAACAGGTACGTTTACAAAGCCCTGAGGTGATGCTGCCCAGCGTCCAGGTTTGGAAACCGCTGTCAGAAAGCAAAGCCTCGGTGCCAAGTCTGGCAAGCCCTGTGTCTCCTTCCACAGTGACCAGCAGAAGCAATCTCTCCTCTCACTTGTGAACATCTGCGATAATCATCATGGAGAGCCTGCTTATTTGTTAATGGGGGGAAGAGAAGCTATTTACCTAGTTTGCAAGCCAAGAGAGAGCTTAATTAATGTCAGAGCAGATACGATTTCCTCCTCTCTTCTTGCCCTAGGAACTCACAGGGATGACAAGAGGATATTTAATTAATGTTTGAAAAGCGTTCTGAGATCTCTGGATGAGAGGCACTGGAGGAGGCCAGAACACGATTTATTGTTATTAATAGTAGCTGTATTAATAGAAATAATGAAGTTCTCTAAAGTGATTTTTTTTTTATTCTATGCCATCAATCGCCAGTGTGTTTTTGTGGCAAGAACTTTTAAAGAATGAAGGAGAAAGGGAAAAAGACATAAGGCCAATAAAAGACACCTTTTCCCATTCTATTTTCATCTATGAGACCTAGATGAGATTTTTAAGTTCTGACATAAGAACTTGATAAGAACTTGTTACACTCTTCCTAGGTAAATTGAAACATGACCATTAAGTGCTATATGTCTATATTACCTGTGAAAGATTTTAAAGGAACATAGTCATGAAGGAAAGGGAAGAAGCAAATTATCTCACATAATTACCCATGTTTTCGGTTTGTGGCAATAGCACATCTACACAGGGCTGGGAAACAGTTCTGAGCTGTTTACTTACTTACTACTTACTAACTATCTAACCTTGGGCAAGTCACATTATCTAAGTTTCTTTGCTGTTAAAATCATGCCAAGTTGAGAATGTTCCATCGGACTCACAGATTAATGACAATTGGAGATAATGAATATGAAATATTTCTGTCTATAAGTCGTTTAAAGGTTTCGATGCTGATGATGACAATAGTCTATCAAATACTCAAATTGCAGAATGGTAGAAATAAATGTACCTCATTTATGATTAAATGATTTTAAAGTGAATTTTATTGCTTATAATTAAGGTAAACAACCAGATACTATGGGATATATAGAGAGACAGTAAAAAAGGTTACTATATGAAGCAAATTATCTCACATAATTACCCATGTTTTCGGCTTGTGGCAATAGCACATCTACTCAATTTGGCATAAATCTCATACACAGTACAATTTTATTACCTGCAGTCCTCATGTTGTACATCAGATCTCTAGACATGTTTATCCTAACACGAATACCAATCGCTTCGTATCCTGTAGGACTGTAGGTAAGGCCCTCCGGCTTACCATTCTGTGCAGGGAGAAGCCTTTCTTGGTTTTGTGCTGATCCTGACTGTGGGAAGGGGGTGACACAGAAGCAAAGTGTGTCCTTCCTTTTGGATGTAGCCATCCTGGGTTTCTGTGCTCTACAGCGATCCCCAACCTTCCAGCCCAAGGACCAATTTCATGGAAGACAATCCTTCCACTCATGGAGGAGGCAGGGTTGCTCCCGAGATGATCCACATGCACCACATCTACTGCCCACCCCATTTCCACCACTACCTCGCTGCGGTAGACGATGAAACAATCACAACTAGAGTTTGCACTCCCATGAGAATCCTATATTGTCCATCCCATTTCCACCACTACCTCGCTGCGGTAGACGATGAAACAATCACACACTAGAGTTTGCACTCCCATGAGGATCCAGTATTACCATGGATCCAATGGGAGGTGGAACCCGGGCAGCAATGCAAGCGATGGGGAGGGGCTGCAAACAGACAAGGCCTTGTTGGTTGGCCCGTCACCTACCCACCACTGTGAAGCCCAGCACTAGTCCATAGTCCTGTCCCCTGACAGGACACAATCAGCACTGGTCATTGGCCAGGGGCTGGGGACGCCTGTTCTATAGGATTTCTACTGTTTTTTTGCTGTTCTCTGGTATTCTCTTTTAATTATTTTGTTCAAAATGTAGTTGTTTATTGTTTGTTTGTGATTTGAGGGGTTTTCTTTTATGGGAGTGGTAGCACTGGAAGCTTCTAGTCAGCCAACTTGCTGATGTCACTATATCACAGAATTTTAAGATATAGTTTATGTTTTATGAATTGTTTTCTACAAGATTTATAATAAAAATCAGCTTTAGAAAGTTAAATAGTTTGAGACTCACCATAAAAACTTGCTAGCCCATTCCTTGCTCTCCCACTATGGTCCTTATCTCCAGAGATGTTCTCTTTAAATTCTTTAGCTATTTCTTTTTTTTAATCTCCATATTACTAGTTAATGTGACTAAATATCTTATACAAATTTTAGGCATTGCTTATTTCCTGTTATGGCAGGTTTATTAATTCTTTTATACTACCACTTTCCCTTCTCCCTCTTATCTTACAGATACAGCTAGATTTACTTCTGAAAGAAGTAGTCAATATTTACATATTTATGGCTGTATACATATTTTTTGCTGAAACAACTAGAATACTATGATGACATTTCCTTTTTTGTACATCTCTTTGTTTTTCCTTAGTTATTAATTACCTACTTTATAAAGATTTATTAATTTTATTGCTATTATTTTAAATTTGCTATAGGGCGTGTGCACTTACCAGAGAGAGAATGAGAGAGAGAAAAAGTGAGAAAGCAAACCTCCAGGTCCATGACTCAAACCTCAGTCGGCCATGTGGGAACCCAGTGACTTAACCATTAATTTTTAATTGCTTACATTTCTATTTCTTTCATATTGGTTCTCTCCATATGCTTTTGCAGAGCAATAAACCTCCACTTACTACTACTGTATTTTCTGTAAGTATGTGACCTTACATTGCCAACTACAAGACATACACTAGTAATTTTTTTTAAGTTTTTCCAGATGGTGTGTGAACTTGCTGGAAAGAGACAGAGAGACAGAAAAAGTGACACTCCCTTTCCCTCTCTCTCTTTCTCCTATTGGGATTTGGGGCATACACCCACACACACCCAGTGTGTTCCTCAAGCTGCTTCATCTGGGACTCAAACCACAGTCAGCTACAGGGGATCCAATTGCCTTACCCACCATGCCATGGGCTAGCCCATAACTTCTTCATTTTACTTGTGTTTCCTGGAGTCTGTCTTCCTACTCTACTGGAGGTTAATTACGCTTTAGGCCTGCTGCATAGCTATCATTCAAGATTTTCCTTCTACCATCTTTGGAGCTTTCTTGAACCTTTCCCCTGTGTTAGATGCATTGTGTTATTTATTCTGTGGTTTCCTCTTTCTTCATTTACTTATCTTTTTCGTCATAAATATTTTTCATCAGCCTCCTAATAAAGGGTACATGGCAAGTGTTAAGTTTGAATTTTATTATGTCTCCAAATGTCTATGTTCTTTTTTCCCAGTTGACCAAGTGCATTTAGGTGGTTTCCAGTTTTCTACACTTTCAAATCCATGCTCCAGTTGAGATTCTTGTAACATATCTTTCCACAAGTGAATAATTTTCTGGGGTATATGTACTAAGAAGCAAAACTGTTGGATGTTAAAATAGGAATATCTTTAATGATAAAAGATATTGCCAAATTGCTCTTTAAAGTAATTTCTACCAATTCGTGCTTTATGAGAAGTGTAAAAATGATCCCATTTATGTCATTTTTCATTCATTATTCTAGGCACTCAAGCACTTTAAATCTGGAGATTCATGTCCTTTAGTTTTAGAAAAATATCTGGCAGTATTTTCTTAATAATTTTTTTCTCTTAATTTTTACTCTTTTCAAACTTATAATAGTCAAATGTGGACTTCTAAGTTGTATTCTCTGATTTTCTTGTTTTTATTCTTACATTGTCCTAATTTTTTAAATTTATTATTTACTCTTTAGCTTTATTGAGCTCCAATGTATATTTTCTTAACTGACAAAATTTGTATGTATTGACGGTATATAAGCTGAGGTTATAAGTATATACACATTGTAGATTGGTTAAATCAAGCTAATTAGCATGCTTTAACTTACTTATCAATTTCTTGAGGCAAGAATACTTAAAGTCTGTTCTTAACAATTTCCAAAAATGCAATACATTGTTATTAACTATAGTCACCATGTTGTACAATAGATGTCTTTTTTTTTTTTTTTTTTTTTTTTTTTTTTCCTCCATTCTCCTCTTGGAGAGGTTTTCACCACAGGTGAAAATTTCCCTTCTTCTTGGGAAATTTTCCCAACTTTTTATTTTTCAACTCTTTCATTGGGAATTTTTATTTGGAGTTAGCACATTTTCTAAGATTTCTCTTTTCTTCTCTAATTATTTCCTTTTCAAAATTATCTTGTGGTCACTTCATAGATAAAATATATTTTCTTGTGTTTCTGAGGATATTAATTTTGTTGTTTTTTCCCCACCTTTATGTTTCCTATAGTGTCTCTTTTTTTTCTGAATTACTTCTATCTTATTTATTCTAATATCTTTCTTTTGAATGGAATTACTTCTTAAACATCTGATAATCCTTGTGGGCTCCTTTATATTTTAGAGTGATGCATTCAAAAACATATATATGGGAGCGTTTGTTTCGATGGCTGATTTGAACAACCTATAGGCTTTAAGAGAGGGTATACAAAACTTCAGAAAGTTTTTAGGCAATGGAATTAAAGTATAAGTTTATCTGGGTACAAAATAATTTTGAAATTCATGCAAATAGTTTTTTGCATAGGACACATACTCTACAAATTTCTTGAAGACCCTTTGTTTGAATATTTCTATTTAATACCCTATCTCCCACCATATTGTAAAACATACATTTGATCTTTATCCTTGCTTCCTGGCAGATAATTCTAAAATCCTTGGAATCTCCCAAATGATAAGTGTCTTTTGTATGCCAACTAGTAGTTGACAAAAAACTGACTACCCTAGATAGTTTCCAGATGGTGTTTGGTCACCAGAAAAACAGGAAAGATCAGAAAATTAGAACTTTTAGCCCCATCCCACAACCTCTGGGGAAGAAAAATGGGGTGAAGGTTAAATTGATCAGCAATAACAATAATGTAATTGATCGTTCCTATGTAATAAAGTCTCCATGAAAATCCCAAAAGATAGCATTTGGAGAGCTTCTAGATGGTTCTTTGGGGGTGGCTCAACCAGGATAAACATGGAAGCTCCATGAGACTGTACATGCCTTGTGCATCTGTCTTCATCAGTATTTTATAGTATTCTTTATAACAAACTGGTAAATGCCAGTATTTCCCTGAATTGTGTGATTTGCTTTAATAAGTTAATTGAACCCAAGAAGAAAGTCATGATGACCCTGATTAATAACTGGTTCATCAGAAATATAGGTAAACAACAACATGAAGATTTCAACTGACATCTAACTTTGAGGGCAAGGTCTTGTAGGACTGACTCCTAACGTGTGTGTGGGATCTGATGATATATATCTCTGGGTCAGTAGTGCCAGACTGAATTGAATTAGAGGACAGCCAGCTGGTGTGCACTACAGAATTATTTGCTTGCCTGCTTGCTGGTGGGAAGAAGTCCCCATACATTTTGGAATCACAGAAATTATCTGTGTTGTGTGCTTATTGTAGGGAAAACTGAGTTTGTCTTCTCTCTATATTTTTAGAATTTGTGTCAGAGATGGGATCTGCTAGAATCATCCTGAATCATGTAAACCTGTGGTTTAGAAAAAGAAAAAAAGGGTAGGAATGAGACCCTTTGATGCCTGAGTGACCTTGTAGCCACCTCGAGCATGGAGCAACAGCTGGGATGCAGTCAGTTACCAAAGGTCAAAGTTACCGGTGGAATTTAGAAATTGATCTGACTCAGGAGTTTCTCACTGGATGCATAGGAACATACAAACTAATAAGGAAAAAGCAAAACATACAATCACTTCGTTGTTGTTACCTATAAGAGCTAAAATGAAGTTAAAAGAGTGAGAAAGAAAAGCAATTCAGAATAATTTGTGGAATGTGAGGTCCATTAAAACTTTTATGGCCCAAGAAATGTATGAGCCCTGAGACCTGGGTTATGTCCACATGCATCACTGGGTGATTGTTTAAAAGCATATAGATTTACAATGTGACCCCCACCCCTGTCTTCTTTGCAATGTTTCTAGGCTTCATGATACAAAGAATAATACATAGCCAATCTGCCAATATGAATTCTTGACTAACAACTTGTAATCTCCTTTTTTTCTTGTTCTCTCTTTTTTTTTTTCTTTTGAAGAGGTTTTTGCTATAGGGCACGTGTGCTCGCCAGACAGAGAGAGACAGAGAAATAGAAAGCAAGAAATCACCCCCCGGGGGGATGGCCACACCGCAATCCCTTCCCCTCCATTGTCCTCTTGGGATCTTGGGCACGCACACGCGCCCAGCATGAGTTTAAGCCACCGGGTCCGGGACACGAACTGTGGTCAACTATGTGGGAGTCCAGAGACATAGCCATTACGCTAACTGCTGGTCCCTTGTTCTCTCTTTTTTAAAAATGAGCCCTCACAGCAATTCTGTAGGTAAACCCTTTCCTGGGTGACCAGAACTTCAGAACCTCACAACCAAGGAAAAAAAATAATCAGAGACAACAGAAAAATGCCTCTAAGACCTGTGGTTACCAAAGAGGTAATCATTGTCAGGGAAGGATCAAACCAAGAAACTATTGAAACTGGAGGGTGTAGTGTGAAGGGATTGTTTTTATTTTATGGATTGGTATCATCAGCATCCTTGGGAGCCTTTATTTAAAATAGAGTCTCAAAGTACCTGAGCTGGGAGTATGAGCTTTGTTTATAAACACCGCAGATTGGAAGAGTATGTCTAGATTGATGCAGGAGCAGTCACAGGTCACTGTACATGGTCGGAGCTCACCAAAGGATACGTCAGAGTGGACTGAATGGAACCAGTCTGATGGATTAAATAAAAGCCACCATAACATCTGTTTACTCTGAAAACGGGGACCCTGCAGTTTCTTCCTAAATGGTTAAGTAAAATACCTCAGGTGAAGCAGCTGCCATTTTTTGTATGTAAGCCTTATGGGCCTGGCTTTAATGATGACCAGAACATTTACCACTGACTATGGAACAGAGGAACAATACTGAGACCATATTCTATATCTGGATAGTCTCCTGAAGGTATAATACAAACTAACCTACATTCCCATTAATAATCTCTTTTAATCTTTTTTTTTTCCTAGAGAGGTTTTTGCTATAGGACGCATGCGCCTGCCAGAAAAACAGAAAGAGAGACACAGAAAGCTAGAAATTACCTCCCCACAGAGGGGATGGCCACACCACAATCCCTTCTCCTCCATTTTCTTCTTGGGATTTTTGAGAATGGAAACTCACGCCTGGCATGAGTTTAAGCCACCAGGTCTGAGATTCAAACCACGGTCGACTACATGGGAGTCCAGCAACACAGCCATTACACCAGCTGCTGGTCCCAATATCATCTTTTAATCTTGATTATTTTCTGAATTCCAAAATCAAACCTATCAATTTTTTACTCAAAACCCCTGGCAATAAGTTTAGACTCACTCTAGACTGCAAGAAAGAAGGAAACAATAGAAAAGAGAAAAAATAATGCTTAAAGCATTTCACCACTGGAATCAGCATTCTTAAAACTAAATTATAAAGGAGAAACAAACTTCACTCTGAAAATTATAAGGGGAAAGATATTGCTTGTAGGGAAGTACTTATTATTCTCAATCGTTGGCTCACTAAATGGTGTCCAATATACATTGAGAATCTTGAGGGTTTGGCTACTCTAACTCTTCAAAACAATGACATCATCTCTCAAGAGGCAGAAAGGAAATGTCACCCATGGAATTATAGCCTTTATTTAATATCCTAAAGTTAACTCAATATTATTGCGATCATTCTGTTGTAGCTACTAGTAATAACTTCCATTTTTACCATGCTTCATTCAAAGCATTTATACAGTTATTTGATTTTATTACAATCATCATCTAAAATCAGAAGGAACTGGGTATTATTAGCATCACTCTCCAAATAAATAAACTGAAACTCAGATGTAACTTCTTGTCTTTACAACCTTATTTCCATAGGCTCTAATACCTCTGTGGAAGCCATTTCTTTGTAAAGTGCTACAAAAACATGTGAATCACAGACCAATGACAAGCCTACAAGGTACACCTATTCCTTAATGAGCATTTACATATTTTTCAGACTAGCTCCTTAGAATAACTTGCAACCATTTTTTTCAACGAGTGATTTTTATAGTAACACAAAAGATGCGACAAAATTTTAAGTACAGGGGCCTGCAGGTGGCATGGTGATAAAGGCTCTGACCACAATTCGAGTCTTGGACCTGGTGACTTGCTTTCTCACTTTCCTTCTCACTGTTCCTCTCTGGTCAAACTTAAGTAATAATAATAATAATAAATAAAATTAAATAAATAACGCTTTGAAGTGTGTGTGTGTGTGTGTGTGTGTGTGTGTGTGTTACAACTTGAAGTGCCATAAAGATTCTATGCCTGGCCTCCCAAAGAAAGTTCAGAAGAACAGAGCCATCCATCAGCACTGACTACTGAAAGCACCTCCCTTAATTTGTACTTAAGCTTGTCTCTTGGATGACATTTCTTTTATGAGGCATCACACACCAGAAGAGGTCATTTGTGCATTTGCTTGTGAAAATGGATCTAAGGTGTGACAAAGTGTGATTTATGTCCCATTTAATAAGTTTACTAAGAAATTATTCTAGGGACCAGTGGCTGGCATAGTGGTTGGGGCACTGGACCCCCATGTGGCCAACTGCAGCCCAAGTCCTAGACCCTGAGACTCGAAACTCATGCCAGGCACATGTGCATGTGTACCCAAAATCTCTAGAGGAGAATGGAGAAGAAAGGATTTCAGTGTGGCCATCCCTCCTCAGAGATGACTTCTCATTTTCTGTCTCTCTATCTCTCTGCAAGTGCACATGCCCTAGGCAAAAATCTCCCAAAAAACTAAATAAAGAAATAAGAAATTATTCTAAAAGCCAGGGGTTGACATGCTGTTAAGGCAATGGACTCCAACATGACCAACCATGACTCAATTCCCAGACCTGGTGACTTCATTTCTCACTCTCTCTCTTTTTCTCTGTCTCTGGTGAGTGCACATTCCCTGTGGCAAATTAGAAATAAGAATAAATAAACAAATATTTTTAAATAAATTATTCTATAAACTTATCAGGATGGGACTGTGAGGATGATATTTCAAGATTTTAAGGATGAATTTTTCAGGGGAATAGATAAACAATATTTATAACAGCATGTTTCCTGCATTTATTATTATTCAGTACATATTTAATATTGATCTATAGCTATGAGCCAGATTTATTCTTGGCAATGAAGATAAAGTATTAAACAAGAAAGAGAAGGTCATTGACCCCAATGAGCTTATATTACAGGAGGTATAACTGAATGATAAACAAACACAAATCCTTTTTTTTTTTTTGGAGAGGTTTTTGCTATAGGACATGTGTGCTCACCAGACAGACAGAGAGAGACAGAGAGACAGAAAGCGAGAAATCACCCCCCCGGGGGGGGGGGGGGCCACGCTGCAATCCCCTCTCCTCCATTCTCCTCTCGAGATCTTGGGCATGTACACACACGTGCCTGGCGTGAGTTTTAAGCCACCAGGTCCGGGACGCGAACCGTGGTCCACTACATGAAAGTCCAGCGACATAGCCATTACACTAACTGCTGGTCCCTTAAACTGAGATTTTAAACACCAGAAAAAATAAACACAACAAAGATGTGGGGAGAACTCTATAGTGTTCTAATGTAGAATAAACTTGACTTATTTGGGAGCAAAAAGAAAAAAAAAAAGTTGTACCAGGTGATGTGGAAGAGCAAGTGAGGAACCAGATTTTATGGAGGTTTGGTAAGCCAGAACAAGGTTTGTTTTTATACTGATGGGAAAAATCCAGCAAAGAGTGAGAAACTGATGATAGATATAAATGGCATTATACCCAACATTTTGACAATAGTTTGTCATTTATTTCTCCTTTGCTTTATGTCCTATTTTTGGAGTGACTGAGAAATAAGTTTACTAATCACCCCATCAAAATAATAATGGTAAAGACTTTCAGTAAAGATATCTCTATTAGTTCTCACTCTCATATAAACTCTCTGTCCCCAAACTATGATAAAAATATAAGTAGAATAGAAACAAAAAGTTTTAACCTCGCAAAATCCATGATAAACATCTCATAGGTGAGGAAGGGGAAAAATGCATAGTCAGCTGGACAGAACCGGAGTTGAAAACCTCTGGATTTGAAAAAGGTAGGGACAGCCAACGAGGGTAAAAGATGCAGGAGCCAAGGTCATTGCTTAAAATCATAGGTTTCAGTGGGGTGCTCTCTCATTCTGGAAAAAAGACTGAAAAATATTCCCACCATTTGTTCAGAACAGAGGCTCTCAACTGGAGGTACTTTTACCCCTTCTCCATTCCCCCAGAAGTTATTTGAAGGGGGAAGGCATTTTGATTGTCAACAACTGAGATATAAACTCTCAATGCATAGTCAGCTGGACAGAACCTGGTCCAAGTTTTAAGCCACTGGGTCCAGGACTTGAACCATGGTCGGCCATGTGGGAGTCCAGCAACATAACCACTACACCCCCTCTGGGCCCAAGTACCAAGCCTTAGTGGTGTAAAATGGTGGTCTAAGTATACTTTTAGTCACTTATGAGCCTAGAGAAATCAGAAAATAGGCAAAATCTGTCAACTAAAACCTAAGTCAAGCCATCCACTGGCTCAGTAATTAGATCTATGAATTCTCCAGTATCATTTAGAAGCAGGAGTCACAAGATAGGTAAGACCAACTATGGACAACCGTTATATAAGGCAACCACAGAACCCATAGACAAGAAAGAACAGGGGCCAGCTCCATAGTGCAATATGTAAGTGGGGTGAATAGGAAGCTCAACCTCACATGGTCACCCAGGCTTCAAGTCCCAGTTCCATGGGCTTACCTGCCAGATGCACACAGGCTCAGGGTCCTGACAGTTCGGAGAACTGGAGGAAAAAGAGTTCCAGTGTGACTAGTCCCCACTGAGGACTTCTTTCTTTCTTTCTTTCATGTATATGCATGTACCCTCTGGCATCATAACTATTTATTTTATTTCATATATATTAAAATACATATATTTAATATATATTTAATGTGTAAATATATATTAATATATTGATATAAATATATTTTAATATATGAATATGTTTATATATAAATCGATTTAATATGTTTATATGTATGTGTGTGTGTGTGTGTGTATATATATATTTTTTTTTTTTCTTTTTTTGCGCTAGCCACATGCACTCACCAGAGAGACAAAAAGTGAGAAATCACCCCCTAAGGGATATAGCCACATTGTAATCCCTTCTCTATTCATGTACTTGGTATGAGTTTCAAGATGCCGAGTCCAGTACTCAAACTGCAGTTGTCCACGTGGGAGTCTAGTACCTTAACCACTACCCTACCTGCTGGCCCCAACAGAAACAATTTTCAAAGAAAAGAAATAGAACAGAGGAGGAGTGTGAAAAACATCAATTTGAAATAAACCTTTCAATCAAAATTTCAAAATACATAAAGAAATGTTAAGACAGATCATAAAACCAACAATCAGAATATGAATACATTCAAGTTGTCACTAACTTTAAGAAAAAAAAAAGTGATATAATATTGAAAACAATTATATTGAGGGCCAGCAGGTGGTATTGAATTCCCACATGGCCAACTCTGCTGACTTGAAAAACACAACGGGGACTATGTGAATGTGCTCAAAAGTCCAAGAGGAGAATGGAAGAGAAGGGATTGAGGCATGGACATCCCCCCATAAGTAATTTCTCATTTTTCTTCTCAGTTTGTCTCTCTCTGGCAAGCACACATGCCCTATTGTCAAGAAAAAGAAAAAAAATAGAAATAATAACAGCAAAAATAAAACCAAAAGGAATTGAAATTTTATTTTAAATGTGTTATAGCAAGAATTTTTTTACTAGGTTGGACACAGTCAAAGAAAATTAAAGTATGGAATTATGAAATTCACTTAAAATATAGTAAGAAAGATTAAAAAGAAAATATGTCAAAATCAGCTACTGAACTTAAAAAAATAATATTATGGCAATACTATTAGTCGTATAAACATTTCAGAAAAATAAAAGCCAGGAAATGGCTGACAGTAACTATGAAGGACAGCTGATAGGTTTTAATGATTCAAGAAAGATACAAATCCTCAAATCAAAAGTATTTCAAATTCCAAGAAGGATGATTAAACATAAACCTACTCTTAGTTATTTTGTAGCAAAATGTCTTCACACTACTTGCTATATACCCAAAAGACAGGAAATCACTTAGTCAGAGAGACATTTGCTCATCTGTTTTTATGGCAGCATTATTCACAATGGCTAATTCACGGAATCAACCTAAGTGCCCAACAACCAATGAATGGATTGGGAAAATACAGCACATAAACACAATATACTACTGCTCAGCTATAAAGAATAAAAAAATCCTGTCACTTGACATAAAAATGGATGCACCTAGAAGAAATAATGCCAAGTAAGTAAGCCAGACTATGAAAGACGAATACTGTATGTCCCTGCTTAAAGCATACTAAACGTCTGCTCTTCATGGTAGAAACCGAAGGACTCAACAACATAAAAATACAGTAATGATAGGTACCAGGAGCTGTTTGGAGGTAGATAAGGGGGTTCATGAGAAAAATTTTAATGAACACAAGAATACATATAAATAAAGAGAAGAGATTATGGGATGGTATACTATGGCAGAGTAAAAGCTATGAACAACTTATTGTAATATATATTTCAAAAAAATCTAGTGGAACTATTAACAAATATGCACAAAATAATGTAATGTTCCATGCTGAAGAACATGGATATGTGTATATCTTTGATTTGATTATTACATACTATATACATGCTTTATAAAACCATACTATACCCCACGAAGATATACACAGAATATATGCAAGCCAGCTATCATAATTTAAAAAAAAAAAAAAAAACCTGAATCTGAGTCCTCATTGCCCTTTAGAAGATAACTATACTGCAGAAAGAGTAGGAAGAAAAAAGGCTGGTGAAACCCTGTGTCAGTTTGTTGCAAAGAAAAAAGAAAAACCTATCAGGTGATAATAATTTTGAACGTTTTTATTTTGAGGTAACTGTATATTTCCATATAGGGCTTTTTTTTGGGGGGGGAAGGGGAGATTTTGTTATAGGGCACATGCACTTGCCAGAGAGACAGAGAAAGTGAGAAATCATCCCACGGGTGTTGGGGGGAATGGCCACGCCTCAACCCCCTCTCCTCCAATCTCCTCTCGGGATTTTGGACATGCATGCACACATGCCCGTCGTGAGTTTCAAGTCACTGGGTCCAGGACTCACACCATGGTTGGCCATATGGGAGTCCAGTGCCTTAACCACTATGCCACCTGCTGGCCCTATTTCCATATACTTTTAAGAGATAATACGAAATAATCTTGTTTATCCTTTACCCAGTTTTCTTCTAATTTAGTATCTTGAAAAACTATGCCACAGCCAGGATACTGACACACATAAAACTCACCAATGTACTCATGTGCATATACACGTGAATTTAGCTGTAAACTTTCTCACATCGGTAGGTTCATGACTCCATTTCACAGTCCAGTCATAGAACAGCTCTATCACCATACGGACATACCTACCTCCACTCTATCCAAACCCTATTTCCTAATTTGTGGCAACCATTAAACTAGTCTGATTTCTGAAATTTTGCCATTTCCATTAAGTCCTATAAATATATTTATACAACATGTAACAATTTGGGTAGCATAATTCTCTTCAAATGTATCCAAGTTGTTGCATATATTCATAGTCTGCTCCTTTACACTGCTGGGCAGCAGTCCATACCACATATTTACCACAATTTGCTTACATTCATCAGGTGAAGGCTATCTAGGGTGAGTCTAGACTTTAGCTAATACACATAAACTGCTATGAACATTTGTCAAATGAATAAATATTAAAAATTGTATGCTTTTCTCCTGTTAATCAGTCCTTCATCAGTTCCATTTGTAGGCCTCAGCCAGTGAACCTAAAAAAGTAGAGGAAAAGCTTTTCTTACCCTACACTATTCACGCCAAGAAAAACAAAATAAAATTACAAAGTACCAGGGCCAGCAGATGGTGTGGTGGTTAAGGCTTTGGAATTCCGCATGGCCGACCACAATTCAAGTCCCCCACTTGACAGCTTGTTTTCTCTCTGTCTCTCTCTGGTCAAATTGAAGATGAATGAATGAATCTTTAAAAAAATCATGAAGTACCATTTTCACTTATCACATTGATCAAGATTTTTTTAAAAAACAAAATACATTGATTTAAGAAAAAAGCAAAGTGTGTGTATGTATGTATGTATATATATATATATATATATATATATATATACACACATATATATATGCCATGAATAATTTCAATAAAAGCAACTTAGTTATCTATCTCAAAATTAAAAAGGAACAGGGAACCAGCAGTTAGCATAATGGCTATGTCGCTGGACTCCCACGTAGTCGACCACGGTTCACATCCCGGAACCGGTGGCTTAAAACTCACGCCGGGCGTGTGTGCATGCGTGAGGGCCCAAGATCACGAGAGGAGAATGGAGGAGAAGGGATTGCGGTGTGACCATCCCCCCTGGGGGGTGATTTCTCGCTTTCTGTCTCTATGTCTCTCTCTGTCTGGCGAGCGCATGTGACCTATAGAGAAAACTTCTCAAAAAAAAAAAAAAAAATGGCTCATTGAATTGGTTAGGAAAAAAAAAAAATTAAAAAGGAACATACCCTATTCCCCAAAAATACAGTACCTAGAAATAAACCTGTGCATATTTGAAATTAATCATTTATAAGAATATTACTGAAATCTTACTTGAAGTAGGAAAAAGTTCATGAAAGGAGCAAATTTTAAAAATAATAGATAAGACCAGCAGATGGCAAAATGGTTAGGTTGCTGGATTCCCATATGGCCAATCGCAGTTTGATTACCAGACCTGGAGGCTTGAAACTCATGCTGGGCACATGTGCATGATATCCAAAATTCCAAGAGGGGAAAGGATTGTGGCATGGCCATTTCCCTACCCCCAGGGGGGGTGTGATTTTTCAGTTTCTGTCTCTCTGTTTCTCTGGTGAGTACATGCACCCTACAGAAAAAAATAATAATAATAAAATTAAAAACTCATTAAAAATATAAAGATAATGGGAAATCTTCCCAAACAATATAATAGTCTGCAGGTTTGGGGGCTTTTTTAAGAATTATTTTTATTTAATTTTATTTAGGATTTTTTTTTGTTTTTTTGTTTGTTTGTTTTTAATTTGAGGGAGAGTGAGGGAAAGTAAGAAAGCAAGCCACCAGATCCAGGACACGAACCATAGTTGGTCACACAGGAGTCCAGCACTCTCAACCACTACACCACCTGCTGGCCCCTATAATACCACTACAGTTATTTTTAAAAGTTAGTAAGCTCGATGTAGACTAAGTAGGAGTGGTTTTTCAGGATATATTTTAAGTGAAAAAAAAATTAAAGTTTTTGGACTAGCAGATGGCATAATAGTTATGTCACTGGACTACCATGCAGTCAACTGTGGTACAAGTCCTGGACCCAATGGCTTAAAACTCATGCCGAGCACATGTGGACGTGTGCCCAAAATCCTGAAAGAAGAATAAAAGAAAAAAAACTGTGGTGTGGCCATCCCCGGTGGGGGGTGATTTCTTGCTTTCTGTCTCTTTGTCCCCCTCTGTCTCTCTGGTGAGTACAAGTGCTCACTAGATTTACAGCAAAATCTCTTTAAATTAAAAAAAAAATTTAAGTTTTACATAAGGAAGAATTACATATATGTGTGTGTGTGTGTGTGTATTATATATGTATGTATATATTATACATATGTATGTATTATATATGTGTGTATACACGCACATACAATGCACACATACACACGCACACACATGCACTCTATCCATATAGCACAACCCTGGAAGGGACTTCCAGAACTAGTAAGAGTGCTTACTGCCATTGAGGAAACTTATTACCTGTAGGAAATGGGGGACTATTTTGAATTTTGAATCAGATTTATGCATTTCATATTCTGAAAATAAAATTTAGAATGTATCCTCTGTGCTAATGTGTATCGTAAATCTTTATATGTGGTATTTTTGAAATGTGTCAAGCTACGGAGACAGTTTTAGTAAAAAAAAAAATACAATAGTCATCAAAACATTCATGGAAAATGCATATTATAAAAAAGAAACAAACAGCATGATTTTCAAAATTTTTTACACCAAAATAAGCTTGTCCTTCAATTCCATTTATTGTGAATATTTTGAAGTTCCCTCATATAGTGAAAATAGTCACCTAGTCTCAATTGCATTCATCATTTGATGGGTGTTACAGCCACATTGGAAAAGTAGGATTTGCATTTAATCACCCATATTCGTAACTGCTCCACCCCATAAGACCACAGATTCCTTGAGGTCATTCCTAGTGTCTTATTCATCGCTGCATGACCAGCAATCCTCACTGGGGCAACAGACAAGATTTGGTTGAAACAACACATCCCTCATCTTTACATTTTGCATGGGAAGGAACACTCTTGGGGAGGTGGTTAGGAGAATGTCTCAGACAGGGACATATGGCATAGCCCAGCAAGCATAGGCTGCCCATCCATCCAGAAGAGATCTGGCTGTCCTGTCCCCTTGGTTACCCTGACTGGTCACTTGACGATTCAGCTGCCCTTATTATTGTAATCCCTAGGATGGCCATCTGCTCTGCTCAGGAGGGAGAGCTGGCCCCAGGGAGAAGGACTCAGCTGCCCTGCATCTTCAAATCAGGTCAATTACACCACTGCTCCTTAATTGCTCCTGACGGCTCCGCTATTGTGTATGAACCATCAGTAATTTCCAGTTCATTGTGGCTAAAGATTCCAGACTAATGAAGGTTCCAACCTGTCCTCCAGGGTCCCTGGCACCACTCAGCTTGTACATGTTGCTCTGCACACTGGGTTCCATTTCACACCCTATCGGCAGCTGAATTTCAAGCTAAAATGTGGTTAAAATAAAACCATACCACGAAGGACAGGATAAGAAGTGTGATTTAAAGACATGATTCATTTTCAGAAAAGGAACGGGGCTAACATTATGTTGATGACAGACCTTATTGGTCCTTGGAGCAGTGGCTTGTAGCCCAAAACACAGGTTAAGTTACTGGTGATTTTTATTTTGTTTTTAATTTTTATTTTATAATTTTTTAAGGGTTTTGCCATATGGTTCATGGGCTTGCCAGAGAGAGAGACACAGAGACCAGAGAGGGAAAGTGAGTAATCACCCTCTGGGGCAGGGGGTTGGCCACACCACAATCCCTTCTCCTCCGTTATTCTCGCAGGGCTTTGAGCATGCCCGCACACCTGCCTGGCGTGATTTCCAAGCCACCAGGTCCACGACTCAAACCTCTGTCAATCATATAGGGGTCCAATACCTTAACCAGCATGCCACTTGCTGTCTCCATATAATTTCTTATTTCCATTTAACTGTTGAACATCTTTATGGTATACAATATGGTTTTCCAAAGTTTGCATGCAGTATATGATAATGAAATCAAAGACATTACCCTAAATATCATTTTCAACAAAGACCCTTACATTCTTGTGTCTGTTTTGCTTTTGTCACATGAGGAATGACCAGCCCCACAGGTGATTAAGATGAACAACCTACTGAGCCAAATTTAAGGGCTTTTGAAATTTTTCTGAAAAGTTCAATTATTCTCCCTAGACTTCTCATTTGAGAAAACTCTGGTGTGCATTTTTCAACTTGTGCTGGTATAAATGAATAATCTTCCTGAAAACTCTCTACACTGTGAACAGTTGGGCTCCTTTTGTCTGATGGCAAACAAAGGAAAAGTTGATAAAAATGTCCCAGGTGGCACATTTGAAAAAGCTGGGTTTGCAAGGAAAAAAAAAAAAAAAAACAAAAACAGCTTTCTCAGCTGTGCCTGATACTAAGAAATGTAAACCTTAAAGACCCCCAATTTCTCTAATTCTCTCTCTTGATATGATTAAAGATAAAATTCAGAGTTAGTTGCATATTGGAATGTATTCTCCAGATCAAAGATTTCATTGCTACCATATTTACTAAAGAAACGAATACGGAACTGATGTCCTGATGATTTAACTTTCTCAGTTTCAAACAACTTTTTGAAACAGATTTGTGTAGATACTGCTTCTGACATGGTAGCACACGAAACCAAAAAGCAAGCCTTTTGCTATAGATTCACAATACTATAGCTAGCTTATTTATTTATTTACTTATTTTAGTTTTTGCTATAGGGTATGTACACTTAGCTGAGAGAAGTGGAGGGGGCGTGGTTGGGGGGTGAGAAATCACCCACCCCCCAGGTGGATGGCCACACTGCAATCTCTTCTCCATTCTCCTCTCGGGAGTTTGGACACACATGCATACACACCTGGCATATTTTCCAAGCCAGCACTTCCAGGATTCAAACCACGCAATCAGTCATAGGGTCCAGGACTCAAATCTCTGTCGACCACATAGGGGTCCAGTACCTTAACCACCATGCCACATGCTGTCTCCATATAATTTTTTACTTCCATTTAATTGTTGTACATCTTTATGGCATACAATATGGTTTTCCAAAGTTTGCATGCAGTGCATGATAATGAAATCAAAGATATTACCCTATATATCATTTTAACTGCCATGCCACTGGCTGACCTTAGCTAATTTTTTTTTTTTTTTTTTTTTTTTTTTTTTTTTTTATGATTTTTGTCATAGAGTGTGTGTGCTCACTGGAAAGAAACAGAAAGAGACAGTAAGAAATCCTCCTCCCTCCCTCCCCAGCCCCATGAAGGGATGGCCACACCACAATTACTTCTCCTTCATTCTCCTGGTATTTTGGGGACATATGCACATACAGCCCGTGTGATTTCCAAGCTGCTGTGTGGAAACTTGTACTGTGGTCAACCATGTGGGAGTCCAGTGCCATAACCACTATACCACCTGCTGGCCCCAAAGCTAACTATTTTAAATCCAACATTTTTTCTTAGTTTCAAGGAATTTTCCAACTAAAAGGGATATTTCAAGACCATCTTGCCAAAAAATCCTCTCTTTACTAAAGAGTCCTAGTGTGTTAGTTTCCGAGTCACAATAATTACGAGCCAAGTACTGGTGATCACAGATCTTAAACCCAGATTTCCTATACCCCGGGGACAAACCGTGAGCCTCAGGAAGTATCCACTTGCCTCCCTTCCTTGTCACAGATACTTGGACACAAATGTTCATAGCAGCATTACTCACAATAACTAAAGAGTAGAAACCACACAAATGTCCATTGACAGACAGATGGATAAAAATGTTGTATATGCGTACAGAGGAAATATTAGTCAGCCTGGGAAGGGACTGAAATTTTAATAATGTCACAACACTGGTGAGCCCTGAACACACATGCTAAGTGAATAAGCCAAACACAAAAGGATAAATCTTCAAAGACTCCACCTACAGAGATACCTAGAAATGGCAAGCTAGTAGAGAGCAAAGGTAGAACATGGTCACCAGTAATTTGGGAGAGGGAAGAATGTGGAATTATGTTTAATGAGTACAAAGTCTCCACTGGGGATGATGATAAAATTTAGGAGATGGACAGCAGTTATGGCTACACAACAATGTGAATATACTCCATGTGACTGAATTGCACACTTAAAAGGAGTTGAAATGGTAAATCTTACGTATATTTTACCACAATAAAAATAAAATCAGTCTTATGACTATGGGGTACATGTCACTTACGGATGTAGCTCAGACTGCCCATCAAGGGAGAACTTAAGAACCAGCCTCCGGTGGTATAATCAGTAGTAAACCAAACCGCCCTGCTGGAAACCACATAGTCAACCGTGGATTTGAATCCTCAGTTGACCTGGAATACGCAGGGCACATGCTCAGATACCTAAGATCCTGATGAACTGAAAGCACAGGGGAAGAGAACTGTGGCATGATGAGTCCCCACTGAGGAGGCCTCTCTCTCATGAATAAATACACTTGAAAAAAGGAGAACCTCTTATTGAACTACAGAAAGCACAGGTGATTGATAGTTTCCAGCTGTTCAAAACTCCAGGCTCTACCTCAGCTTTCCAGCTGAGACCACACTCTTCCCAGACAACTTCTACCTAATGACCAAGCAAGCAGGACTACAAGGCTTGGCAATTCCTGGCCAACATCAGACTCCTAACAGCTCTGGCACTTCCTGTTACAACTGAGATTTTGTCAGACCTTCCTCATGGTCCGCAGGCTATTCCTGCCCAGTGCTGCTTCTTCCTTTTTTATATTTCATAGGCATTAACCTCCATTATACCTCTTGCCCTCTTTTATTTTGGAGAGGATTTTACTATGGGGCACGTGCACTAGCCAGAAAGACAGAGAGAGACAGAGAGATAGAAAGCGAGAAATCGCCCCCCCAGGGGGGATGGCCACGCAACAATCCCTTCTCCTCCATTCTCCTCTCAGGATCTTGGGCACACACGAACACATGCCCGGTGTGAGTTTAAGCCACCGGGTTTAGGACTTGAACCATGGTCAGCTACATGGGAGTCCAGCAATATAGCCATTACACCATCTACTGGTCCCACCTCTTGCCCTCTTAACTCCATCTCATCGTCTGATTCTCTGAGGATCTGAATGGCAGAGTAGCAGGAGTAAGTCCAGAAAGTATGCAGCAAAGTGGAGTTTAGGGAATGAATTAGTCACTGCCCAGCCAACGATAAGAGTCCCCATCCTGGGTGGTGTGTGGAGCATGAACAGTCCAACGCACAAAGCGATGGCCCAACTGCTAAAACTTTCACGGGTGGAGACTAGAGAGAGTATTCTGGTAGAGGGAAGTAGCTTGGCTAGTAAAAGGGGACAGGCACTTCAAAACTAGGGGGAGAAAAAACTGTAGAAAGCAGATCAGTGGTTGCCAGGAGTTAGAAGCATAGAATGGATAAACAGAGCTCAGAGGATTTTAAGGGCAATGAAACCACTCTGTGTGAGTCTATAATGGTGAAGACATGTCGCTATAGATTTGTTCAAACCCATAGAACGTACAACATCAGGAGTGAATGCTAATGTAAACAACAGACTGTAAGTGATAATTATGTGTCAAAGTGAGTTCATCAATTGTTCTGGTGGAGGACACTGATAATGAGGGAGGTTGTGTACGTGTAGGAATGGGACATTCGGGAGATCTCTGTACCTTCTGCTCAATTTTACTGTGACTCTACAACTGCTCTAAAAAATAAGGTCTATTTTCAAAAGAGAGAGAAGGAGGGAGGTAATGCACATACATGGATAGTGGAATTGGATGGTTATTGCTAACCTAACTTAATTCACAAAAGAGAACAAATGGGAAACTGAGGGACGTGAAGTCTTTGAAAACCAAGCAGAACACACAGAAGCACTGAGTTTTCATCTCTGCACTCTGAGCTGAGCTGTTGCAAACGCACTGTAGTAGATCTGCCCAGCTAAGCACAGGGCCACTTTGCTGGCTCCTTGTGCTCAGATGAGTCCAGGAAGCCAAAATCTTGGGGAATAACCACCCAAATGTCCTCATTTCATGTGTCAGTTATTTGGGAGTCCAGCACCCTAACCATTATGCCACCTACTGACCCGTAGAATTTCTTTTAACAAAATAAACGGAGGCACATTAAGACTTGTGTACAAAGTTGCTCCTAGTAGGGTTAAGAGACTTGAAAATAATTTAATAATATGTAGCTATGAGAACAAAACCATATAGCTTGTCATGTTTCCAAAAATACTTAAAGATATAAAAAGCTTTTATTATATGTCATGGAAGAGGAAAAATAAGGTTTAAATTTTTTTCTGTAGTATAAGTTAAATTTCAAGTACATATGTACATACTTAAGTATATATAACATCCATATCTATATACAATTATGTATAAATGTATTTTATATCTATGCATGAAAACATATGCATAAATAGTATATACCTATATAAGTCTGTGTGTGTGATAATGTGTATATATTTGAGCACATGTGTTTATATGTGCATGAAAGAAAATAACTGGTGCTTACTGATGTTGTTCAATTGAAGGATTTTTCTCTCCTTCTTTGTAATTTTTTTTTAGTTATGTGTTCCCTAATGAAACATAATTTTATAATTGAAAGTAAATTAATCTTGCTTTAAAATAAACTTCTCGTTTGATTCACTAAGTTACTCTATGTACATTCATTCCATTGTCCTCAATTCTTTTTGTTCACTTTTTCTTTGTTGTTATTTTTTTGAGAGAGAGATTTTTGCTATAGGGCTCATGCACTTGTCAGAGAGAAAGGCAGAAAGTAAGAAATCAACCCCCAGGGGTGATGGCCACACCACAGTCCCTTCTCCTCCAGTCTCCTCTCAGGATTTTGAATATGATACACCTGCACTCAGTGTGAGTTTTAAGCTGCTGGGTCCTGGGCTTAAACCGCAGTTGACTATGTGGGAGTCCAGCGACACAACCATTATGCCATCTGCTGGTTCCAATGGCAGATGGTGTAATGGTTGCATCACTGGTTCCCAGTTTTTTTGTTTGTTTGTTTGTTGGTTGGTTGGTTGTTTTTTTAAGAGATTTTTGCTACAGGGTGCATGCACTCACTGTAGAAACAAAGAGAGAGATAGAGAAAGTGAGAAATCACTCCCCAGGGAGGAATGGCCACACCACATTTTCCTCTCCTCCTGGGATTTTGAGCACACATGCACACACTCCCAGTGTGAGTTTCAAGCCACCAGGTGCAGGATTTGAATCACAGTCAGCCATGTGGGAGTCCAGCGCCTTGACCACTATGCCACCTGCTAGACTCTACCCTGTTTCCTTTTTGTTTTATTTTTTAAGGTTCTTTCCATAGAGCATGTGTGCTCGCTGAAGAGAGACAGGGAGAGGGAAAGTGAGAAATTACCTCCCAGGGAGATGGCCACACTGCAATCCCTTCCCCATTCTCCCCCTGAGATTTTGGGCTCATGTGTGCACATGCCCAGCATGAGTTTCAAGCTTCCAGGTCCAGGACTCAAACTGCAGTCAGCCATGTGGGAGTCCAGTGCCTTTACCACTACACCACCTGCTGGCCCCTTATAGCGCTCAGTTTTATCAACATTGTCAATCATATGCCAGTTACTATCTGTACTAGGATCTATGGGGAAGAAGTTCTAGCAATGATACAATATTTAATAAGGTGCTGACTCTCTCCCTAGGGTACTTTACTAGAGGCAGGCTAAGAAGTCGTGGTGCCTTGCACTCAGTACTCTCATGGAGGTATAAGCTGAGAGCAGACAGCTATTAGATAACCCAAACTTGTTTTTTTGTCGCCTTAGTGTGTGTTCTGATTGCACCGAATACATGATTTTAAGAATAACCAACAGCAGTATCATTTCCCACACAAAAGGAGAGAGCAGACAGAATGTAAAAGGTATGATTATTCATAGTATTTAACATGAACAGTAGCATTCACTGTTCTAAGAAGAAGAAATATCCATCCCTTTGTTGTGGCTGTACGGTCCTGGTTTTCTCCAGTCATCTCTACATTCTTAGTGCAAAAGGTTGCCATCGTTCAAGGTTTTCCTATTAAACGAGAGAAATGGTCACCAGCCGCGCTTGTCTTTCCCAGCCCCTCTGCCCTGTTCCACCTCAGCCAGCACCAGGTTCCAATCCAAAACAACCTTGGAAGTTTTACTCCACGAGTTCTGTGAGCAGAGTTAATGGAGCTATCACTTGCTCTCGTCTGCAAACAGGGAATGATGGATGGCCATCCGCTAAATGTATTAAACGTCAGTCCGAGACAGTTGTGCCCTGAGCATGCGTGAGAAAGAGAAAAGTTAGGTTTCTCCATTTCTTCATTCACTTCCTGCATTCTAGGGGAAAAAAAAAAGACCATTCTGTCTTCCTTTCTCAAATTATTCACCAACATCACTAACATGTTCCTTGATGTCAACCTACATACACAGCTTATTTAACACAGTATATACATCCATCCACTCGTTCAGTCTACAGACATTTACCAAGAGGCCATTAAGGCGCAAAGCTGTGTACTACTTGGGTCATCAGAAAAGTCATAAATGGTTTTTTATGCAAAAATGCATCATGACTTTTCCGACAACCCAATAGAAGCTGGAGACAGAAAATAAAACATAGTCCTGGTACTTGGAAGCCTGTGGCAGAGTAGGAGAGGCAGATGTTAAAACAAATCATTTTAAAAAAATACTATAGATGTTTTAATAAACAAAATAGGCAGACTGATCATTATAAACTGCTTTTTATTAAGAAGTTGCTAGATAGGTTCTACAATAAATATTTCCTATGCATTAAAGGCAGTCAATTCTTACCACATCCCTCTGAGATAATGGGAACTTCAGGCAACATACTTTCCTGACCTTGTGCTAAACAATTCTGGAACAACATTTTCCTGTTTATGTGCTAAAAATACTGGGGTCAAGCAAAAAGGAAGTCTTTTAATTCCATGAAATATTTGCACCTGGAAGATCAGACCATGTACCAACTCCTATGGCTCACTGTCAAGACTAAACCTACTCACTGGGAACCAGCAGTTAGCGTAATGGCTATGTTGCTGGACTCCCACGTAGTCGACCGCGGTTCGCATCTCAGACCCGGTGGCTTACAACTCACGCCCGGCGCGTGTGCGTGCGTGCCCAAGATCCCGAGAGGAGAATGGAGGAGAAGGGATTGCGGCGTGACCATCCCCCCTGGGGGGTGATTTCTCGCTTTCTATCTCTCTGTCTCTCTCTGTCTGTCTGGCAAGCGCACGCGCCCTATAGCGAAAAAACCTCTCCAAAAAAAGAAAAAAAAAAAAGACTAAACCTACTCACTGGGAACCAGCAGTTAGCGTAATGGCTATGTCGCTGGACTCCCACGTAGTCGACCATGGTTCGCGTCCTGGACCCGGTGGCTTAAAACTCACGCCAGGCACATGTGCGTGCGTGCCCAAGATCCTGAGAGGAGAATGGAGGAGAAGTGATTGCGGCGTGGCCATCCCCCCTGGGGGGTGATTTCTCGCTTTCTATCTCTCTGTCTCTGTCTGTCTGGCGAGTGCACGCGCCCTATAGCGATAACCTCTCCAAAAAAAAAAGACTAAACCTACTCACTGAGACTTGTTCTCAGACTTCTGCCTTGATATATCCACCAATCAGAAAATTTTTTTAAGTTTCTTTTTTCTTTTAAATTAAATTTCTTTTTTTGGGGGGGGGGTTCTATAGGGGGCATGAGCTCATCAGAAAGACAGAGAGAGACAGAAAGCAAGAAATCACCCCACAGGGGGGATGGCCACGCCACAATCCCTTCTCCTCCATTCTCCTCTTAGGATCTTGGGCACGCACGCACATGCGCCTGGCATGAGTTTAAGCCACCGGGTCCAGGACTAGAACCACAGTCGACTGCATGGGAGTCTAGCGACGTAGCCATTACGCCAACTGCTGGTCCCAAGTTTCTTTCTTTCTTCTGTGAGCAACAGAGAGAAACAGGCACTCCAGTAGTATCCTCATGTCAAGAACTACCCCAAGTCTCATCTAGGCCTAGATCATGGGCACACACATGCCCTATATACTCAGGGAAGTCTCTGGATAAAAATGTAGAACCCTCCCATGTGGGTCGGTCTCAGAGAGCATCGCCTTGCTGCTGCACCACTAGCCAGCCCCCCATAAGCTATTTTATCATAAACCCTATCCTATTCCAACCAGTTCCCTGCCTCAAAAGACTCACCTTAAACTTACACAGCTCAGACCTAAGACAGCCAACTATCATCCCCTATTTGGCCATTCTGAAACACCACTGAGACTCAGCAAGCTGACCTTCTTTCTTGTGTCAGGAGGTCTACTGTACTTAACTTTGCTTAATCAGCAGGTTTTCCTTGGATCCTTTGAGATCAACAATCAGAAATTTGTTACAGTCATGATTTCACATTTGTATCAAGACTGATATGACTTTATATTTCTGCCCATTCTACCATTTATGGTGAATTTAAAGAAGAAATTATATTCCTACAGGAAATGCATAAAGAAAGGTATATTGGAGATGCTGCTAGAGTTTAAAAAAAGGTATAAGGTGTTCATCCACTTTTCAAGAGAGGAATAAACGTTTATTCATGCACAAAGACAGAGACATACAATTGCAAAGTAGATGAAGAGATTTCAATATTGCAGAAAACAGCTAGAACTAAGAGTGCATGTAGAGGTGGGATGCTAGAAGTTTCTCACTTATGTGATTGAAATAGAAGCTTTAGGATTTCATCTTTAATATGAGGCTGTTAGTAAAGGAAAAGGAAGAGTTTAGGATGATCCCAGGTTTCTAGCTTAGGTTAATGAATACAAGGTAATACTCATTTTAAAGATGGAGAATTCATGGAGAAAATTGTTTTAGAAAAATAAAACAGCTATCTTCAGGTTGAGATATATTTTTAGACATACTGAGTTCTAAGTATCTACGAAATGTCTGGACAGGAAGCAGGATGATAGAACCTCTGAGAGGCCAAATTAATAGCAATCTTGGGTCAGCCTGTGGCATGGTAGTTAAAGCAACTGGATCCTACATGGCTGACTGCACGGTTGAAGTCTCAGTCCCAGGCAAATGTGCATGCATGCTCAACATTTCAAAAAAAGGAGAAACGGAGAAGGGATTGTGACAGGGCCATCTCCCATGGGAGGTACTCTCTCGTTTTCCTTCTTCCTCTTTCTCTCTCTCTCTTTGGCAAGTGCACATTCCATCTAGAAAATTAAAAAAAAAAAAAGATGTATGTGTGTGTGTGTGTGTATACACACATCCATATACACACATTATTAGCCTTTCTTCTTTGAGCAAATGAAGAAACAAAATAATAATGTAAGACCAATGAGAGACTAAAATATCACCTTTCTACCAATAGAAGTCTAGAAGGAAGGTATGACTTTAAGTGAAACTGACAACATCGATAAGTAAGCACACCAGTCTTGCTCTGGCACTTGACTGCGGTCCTATGACTCTGGCAAAAGAGCCAAAAAGGAACAGCCACAGGTCAGTTAGGAAAGCCTGAGCAGGAAAATACCCAAGAAGAAACAGTACATGGTGTTGGGACCAGCAGTTAGCATAATGGCTATGTCGCTGGACTCCCACGTAGTCAACTGTGGTTCACGTCCCGGACCCGGTGGCCTAAACTCACACCGGGCGTGTGTGTGTGCGTGCCCAAGATCCCAAGAGGAGAATGGAGGAAAAGGGATTACGGCGTGGCCATCCCTCCTGGGGGGTAATTTCTCGCTTTCTGTGTCTCTGTCTCTGTCTGTCTGGCAAGCGCATGCGCCCTATAGCAAAAAATAAACCTCTCAAAAAAAAAAAAAAAAAAGAAAGAAAAGAAACAGTACGTGGTGCTAACTTTTCACAGGACAAGCAAGTTGAGACCTACAAGAGTACAGTGGAATTAGAAATTCGGGATACAGGATATGGCAAGCTGAGAGCAGACTGAGGTTGAAAAGCCAGCCACACTTCTAATCTTCAAAGCCTTGGAGGTCCAGCAAAAATCTGAGCCTTAGCCAAGGAGCTATCACAGAATATTGTACATGGAACAACTAAGGCAAGCTCTTGGCTAATGTTTGTATTCTCTCTCACCCCTTGCATTATCCTATGAAAGAAAATTTAGAGGAAATTTATTGTCAGCTCTTCTTTCCCTATTTGGTGACTAACACCAGATACTTTACAGCATTTGGTACAAGCTCCTTCTAAAGGTCTAGTTTACCAGAGTAATAGCCAATGAATAATACCATAGAAGGAAAATCCCAGAAGTATTTTATTTTTTTAAAGATTTATTTGTTAACTTTATTTATCATTATTATTATTTAACTTGCTACAGGGCACACACACTCACCAGAGAAAGATAATGAGAGCGAGCAAAAAGCAAGCCACCAAGGCAAGCACTTGAACTGCAGTCAGTCATGTGGGAGTCTAGCACCTTAACACCACCTGCTGGCCCCTGAAGTATTTTCAAAGGAGAGAGCACTATGGGGTTTCCTTTATAAAAGACCTTATTTCAGAAAGGCTCTAGTCATGACATTGTTTTCACTCAAAAATGTGTGCATTCTCATTGCCCATTAAAAAAATATCTGTAGCCTGCCATGCAAGTACCACCCTGATCAAATTCTAGTATAATCTCCCCTCTATAACTTCACCCATTCCAGAATCTAGCTCAGGAATCAGCAAACCACAGCCAGCAGCCAAACTGAACTCCAAACCGGATTCCCTACTCCTTTACCTCTCCTTAGTTTAGCCTCACTTTGCAGAACTTCTGCCCTTCAAATGTGACATGTCTTTCCGTAACAAGCTTCTTGAAAATGTCATCTCTTCCCTGGTGCCCCATGCCAGAAGCCATTTCTGCCGTCTACAAAGTCCCATAATACTTAAAGCACCTGGCACTTGTGAGATCAATAAGTAAGTGATGAACGAATGATGGAAAGAATCTATTCAGGGCATTGGTCCCATCCTTCTGTTTTAGTTATGTCACCTCTCCAGTTTCTCTATCTTCTGGAGGGTAGATCAGTCTTGTACTTTTATTTTAATTTAATTTAGTTAGTTAGTTATTTTAATTTGACCAGAGAGGGAGTAAGAGAGAGAGGAACAGAGAGAGAGAGAGAGAGAGAGAGAGAGAGAGAGAGGAAGTGAGAAAGCAAGCCACCAGGTCCAGCACTCGAATCTCGGTCGGCCATGTGGGAGTCCAGCACCCTTAACCACAATGCCACCTGCTAGCCCCCAGTCTTGTACTTTTCAAAGCATTTAATGTGTGACCTTAAAAACTATAGGCACAAAATAAGCATTTATTGAAGAATTTATAAATTTATTTGACTAAGGGCACAGAAGCAGGAAGTCGGGGAAAGCATACACCGGTCATTTGGTGGAAAGAATATTTTAGAATGATTTTAAATTTTGAATGCTTGTGCAGAATAAACATAGATTCTGAAATCTTTGTAGGACTTCCACATGCTCAATGTTCATGTAGATTTCTGCAGTGGAAACACTTCCCTGCTTCTTTTGCTCCCTGGTATGTGAAATGGCTGGGCAAGACCATGTGACAGAAATAGGAGTTAATATTTAGGAGCTTTAGACTTAGAAGTGACCTGAAGAATCTTGGAAGACATGAAACACATCACATGCTCATGGGTCTTAAACCTTAAAACAAAACCAAACTAGCAGTCGTTTTGATTGAGTGAAGCCAAAAAAAAAAAAAAAAAAAAAAAAAAGGTTTTTTCTGAACTTAATTTTGTTTAACTATAAATAGGCATAACTTAAAATGTGCCACTTCAAGTATTTCTAAGTGCACAGCTCAGTAACATTAAGCACATTTACTTTACAACCATCACCTCCAAAACTTTTACATCTTCCCAAACTGAAAAACTTAAATTCCACGCTTGATTTACCCATTCTGAATCTGGATTTTCTCAGATATTACTATAAGAGTCTGTGTCTCCATCGGCTCATTAACCCAAGTCACTTAGTGACTTTTCCCAAGTCTAACTGCAACACACAGAAAATGATGTCACTGACTGTTTAGAAATTACCAAACAAGGGGCCAGCAGATGGCACAGTGGTTAAGGCACTAGATTCCCATGTGGCTGACTGTAGTTCAAATCCTGGACCCAGAGGCTTGAAACATAACAGGCGGGTGTGCATATGTGCCCAAAATCCAAAGAGGACATAGAGGAGAAGGGATTGTGGAATGGCCATCCCCCTTGGGGGTGATTTTTTTTTTTTTGGAGAGGTTTTTTGCTATACGGCACGTGTACTCCCCAGAAAGACAGAGACAGAGAGACAGAGAGCGAGACATCACCTCCGGGGGTGAGGGGAGTGGGGATGGCCACACCGCAATCCCTTCTCCATTCTCCTCTCAGGATTCTGGACACATTTGCACATGCACCCGGTGTGAGTTTAAGCCACCAAGTCTGGGACTCAAACCACGGTCCACTACATGGGAGTCCAGCAACATGGCCATTACGCCAACTGCTGATCCCTTT
Organism: Tupaia tana; assembly: GCA_026018925.1. NCBI lineage: Eukaryota > Metazoa > Chordata > Mammalia > Scandentia > Tupaiidae > Tupaia > Tupaia tana. Next base: position 19,377,244 of record JAKSZU010000013.1, on the reverse strand, counting down.
TGGGGGTGATTTCTATAGCTTTCTGTCTGTGTCTCTGGTGAGTGCACATACCGTATAACAAAATTCTCTCAAAAAAAAAAAAAAAGAAAAGAAAAAAGGAAATTATCAAAGAAAATGAAATCTTTCGAGGAATAAGTAGTGTTCAGTGTGTTAGTACTCTGAGGAAGATTCAAAAGGCTACAGATGGATAGGATTTGGGTTGCTTTCTTGAAATATTAAACAAAATGATCACGAAATAAATTTCATCTAAGTATCTATCCCTTTTTACTGTGAGAGACAGAGAAGCTCCCCAGATAATTCCCTGTTAACAGGAAACATAATCCCAAAAGGAGATTCTGTATCTTCCATCAGAGCATTTCCAGAGACACAATCTTTTCGGCTAACATGGCAATCGCTGCAGGGTATCCCCAGAAGGAGGCCACTCTTCACCTTGTAATGTTTAACGGCTGGAGTTTCTGTAGGGCGATTGATTTACAACCCAAGGTGCCTGGACCCTCAGGGCCACTCATTTCACTGTAGCCTTCAAGAATCCTATTTCACAGTCCCGGATAGGCTGCGTGAGTAAACAATCCAATTGAGCATCAGAATTGCCGAGGGAGCAGAAGGTACTGCGACCAGGAAACCATCCCAGCTTGCAGGGAGGACTGGTGTCTTGGGAAGGGGCAGGCTTTTGGACTGGCGAGCGCCTCTTCCGGTACCTTGACTTCCTCTGACAACTCCGGTGGTTAATCGTGCTGTAGGCTCCAGTCCTCCACACAGAAAAGCTGTGCCTATTCACAGAAAATTGGGGGAAAAGCTCCTCTGAGAAATCAATTTCAGTCGTTCTCAAATGCTGAGGGCCTGAGGGTAAGCCATCCTGGGCAATTTGTAGCTGTGCAAGAGGAGAGGAGGGGTTTCCGCCTGGTCCTTGCTCCCCTGGCCTGATGCTAGGGCCCAGTGCAGGGGCTGCGTAAGTGGGGACTGGCACGTTAAAAATTTCACCCAGGGGACCAGCAGATGACATAATTGTTATGTCACTGAACTCCAGCAGGGATTGGAACAGACAGGGATTGGAGTCCCGGCCCCAGTGACTTAAAACTCAGGCCAGTATATGCCCAAGATCTGAGAAGGAGCATGGAGGAGAATGGAAAGGGATTGCAAGAGGGCCATCCCCTTTAGGAGGAGGAGGGGGCGTCCTCCCTTTCTGCCTCTCTGTTTCTCCAGCGAGCACACTGCGCCCGGCAGCAAAAACCTGTCTTAAGAAAAAATAAAATCACCCAGACATTGCCAGCTGGTGGAGGCCCAAGAGAAAGTGTCTCGGTCCTAGGAGGGCTGCCATGGGGAAGCTCCAGCAGGTCCTAGCCTTCTTTCAATCAAAACAGCTTCACTGCTCTACAAATTTCTAAATGGATACAGCTACAGAGATTTATTTTAGAATATTTGAGAGTAGCTATATATGATCTCCCTTATGTAAAGGATTCCACTGCTTTAAAAAAGAAAATCATTTTTAAAAAGTCCCTTCTGGTGTAAAAAGGGCCAAATCCATATGTACAGAGTGAGTAGCAGTGACTGGCACTCACTGCACTCTTGCGCTCCTCTCTCCCAGCCCTCTACCTTCTCGCCACCCCACAGCCTGCTTCACAGGGTGACTGAGCCATCTACAATGTTCTGGTCTCCGTTCTCACTCTATGAACAGCAAGAGAAAATGAAACCTTCGAAAAGAAACGACTTGCCTGTGGACATCCTGAAAATCAACGGCTGACATAGGAGGACCAGAAACAAGCCCACCTACAGAACCAGCACCTCGAGACCATGTCACCTGTCATGCACCCTGGCCGACTTCAGGGTTTGTGCTTTTCTCAGGTGCTCGAGGTGACTAGGGAAATCCTGACACCAACATTACCTCTGTTCTCAGAGCTCCAAAGAGCTCCAGGATTTATTTCAGTGCATTACAAGCTTCTTCCTGTATTTTCTTTTTTTGCTATAGGGCGTGTGTGCTCACCAGAAAGACAGGACAGAGAGATAGAAAATGAGAAATCACCCCCCGAGGGGATGGCCACGCCACAATCCCTTCTCCTCCATTCTCTTCTCGGGATCCTGGGCATGCACGCACAGGCGCCTGGCGTGAGTTTAAGTCACCAGGTCCAGGATTCAAACCATGGTCGACTACGACATATGCTAACTGCTGGTCCCCCAGCTTGTGTGTTTTCAAACACAGGCTTTTTTTTTTTTTTTTTTTTTTTTTGCTAGAGCTGAGAGCCTAGATCCTCGAGGCAGGAAATGCCTCCCCTCTTAGGTACTCCTGCAGAAGCCCTGAGCAGTGGTGAGTGTTCCTGAATAATTACTCCTCAATACATGGTTACTCAGCACGAGGACCGTTTTACAAGCACATCTTGTTCTTTCAGAAAAGCAAAGTCCCAGGTTCTATGCGTTCTGTTATTCTCACAAATTCAAGTATTTTCTACCTCTTCCCAGATATTTGAGCGGATGCATTAATTCAGTTAACCAGTAGGAGGCAAAATACGTCACCCAATGTTCTTTTTCTTCATTGCACATTAACAGTAGAAGGATTAAAAGTTCCAGCACCCCCTTGCCCACACAGTGAAGATTTAGTTCAATTCAAATACAGTTGGATAAACTGATTGAGTCACCCAGAGAGTCTTAGCAGTTCATGGTAGAAACCTTTTCAAAGTTCTGGTTATTAGCACCAAGCCCCATGACCAGAGGTTATTTCTCAATTTGCCAGCAATCATCTCAATTGGTATATTGGGTTGTCAGGAAACTCATGATGTATTTTTGCATTTAAAAAAAAAGAGAGAAAAATACATCATGACTTTTCCAAAGACCCAATAGATTGTCTGGGCATGGTTACTAAAAGTGCCTCTGACACTCTCGAAAGTATGCTAGTGAGCACAATCCATGAGTTTATAACTCACATAGATAAAGCCAGCGGCAAGAATTTGGTGACCTACATGAGCATTAGCCCTGGGACTGAGCACTCCGAAAACCCTGACCGTGAGCCCAAACCTTGCACTGGTGTGTGTTCCTCAAATTCTCAAAGACACCAATGATCTCAGATAGGTTAAGAATTACTAATCTAGTTTATGGCTCCACTCCCTGGGCGCCCGTCCCAGACACCGAGGAGCTGGGCAGCCTCCCCCTCTTCTCCCCCTTCTGCCCTCCCACTACACCACACTGTTCCCATGAAACCCAAACCTATCCAAATGGATTTGGCTCTAGTTTTTGTACTAACTCCCTAGGGCCTCTGGCTTTGGCAAGACTCTGTGAGGTCTGTCATGTTTCAGAAGTATAATGATTACCAAGTATAGAGGGCGACGGAGTGGGAGGAGGAGCAGGCGGGGGGGGGGGGGGGGGGGGGTGGCAGGAAGAGGAGGAGGAGGAAGAGAAAGCATTGTTAGCAACAAGACCACTGGGACAATCGGCCATGGGAATGATTTCAGTTTAAGCAACAAAGGCTGTTTTGTATCCCGAGCTCTCAACTGAGGAGCATTTGGCTGTGACAGAGGAAAGAGATCCCGAGGGAGAGTGGGGGCTGGGTATCCAACTGCCTCCCGCGTCACCACAGGCTGTCATCTCGTCAGGAGCCCACAACCAGGCAGAGCCGGGTGCAGGCCACGCCAGGGGAGGGGCCACTGAGGGGGACTCGGATGCCGCAGGTGTCTGGCATGATGCCGCAGGGCTCTTTCCTCACCTCTGAACCTCTCCCTCGGTGATCCATCTGCCTGGAAATCCCGCCCTTTCCTAGAGACACAAGATGAAGGTTCAGACCACTTGGGATATCTAAAATCTCAAGGAAACTTGCAAGGGGTGACAAAATTATTCCTGTGAGAGGGGGGACCTGAATGCAGGACCCGAATACTCCCATCTTCCTTCCAAGACGAAGCACACCCACAATCCTCTCTCACCCTGTCTTCCTTCTAAACAAAGTGCAGTGCTCACTTGAAAAGTAGAGCTACAATTTCCCACTGGCAGAATTGCTGCAAGGATTAGGGACTACATAAACTGAGCACTCTGTGCCCTGACGTTGTACTCAATAAACAGTAGCTCTCATTGGTGTTCTTAGAAGGGCTATGCGTTTGATTAGTAATAGGGTTTATTTTTTCTAGACAGAAGCGAATGGCTTCGTAGAAAGAAGAATCATTACCGTCCAGTCACAGTAAGTCTGTCTTCTTTTTTCTTTTTCTTTTCTTTTTTCTTTTTTTTTTTTTTTGTTATAGGGCTTGTGTGCTCACCAGAAAGACAGAGAGAGACAGAGAGACAGAAAGCAAGAAATCACCCCCCCAGGGGGGATGGCCATGCCACAATCCCTTCTCCTCTAGTCTCCTCTCGGGATCCTGGACATGCACACATACGCGCCCAGCGTGAGTTTAAACCACTGGGTCCAGGACTCAAACCACGGTCAACTACATGGGAGTCCAGAGACATAGCCATTATGCCAACTGCTGGTCCCAACAGTAAACCTGTTTTAAACATTGTGCACAAAAAGTCAGGTGTTTGAAGGATCACTAACTACACTTTGGTCTTGCCAAGAGGCATTTCTGCAATACCCCATATTGAAAATGAGCACATCAGAACCTACAAAATCATCTCTCTAATGGATGTTGGTAAATGAGTGCATGGTGCTGGCCTTTTACTGCAAACTGGTGGCAGCCGCAGGACTGCAATGAAAGGCATGGATTAATCAGTCTGTGTACAGGCCCTGGGTCGGGGAGAATGGCCAGTGTGAGCAGAGATTCTTCCTGAAGAAACTCAAATCACACACAGGGTGACAGTTGAGGGTGACAGGCTGCCTGCCTTTCACCTGAGAAGTCCAGGGCAGAAGGGCAGGTGGCGTCCATTAGAAGTTAGATGAAGCAGCAGACCACCCCCTTCCAGCCTTGCTCTTACTCAGCTTCCAGATCAAGTGTATTCACACCCCAGAAGTGAGAGCAGACACTGTGCACTGAAGCCCCCCTTCTTGTTTGGCTCACGGCACAGGTTCTGAGCCATCCTCTCTGGAGCACCATCCGTTACTGCTCTGAACAGGCTGGGGCTTGCTTTCTAAAGGCAGCTGGGCCTGGGGACCATGTTTCACTTCTTGACACCATTAATTGGGTTATGAGTCAGAGCCGTAATGAAGACAAGTTTTGGTGTCTTCTCCAATTGTCCTGGGAAATGCACCCGCACAAGCCCCACAACCGCAGAGGGCCGGGGAGCTGCACAGATCTGCTTTGTTTATCAGGCTCACACAGTCACCAGATAAATGGTCAGTGCCATGGGATTTCTCAGTGGACAGGCCAACAGTTTTTCCTGCTGTTCTCAAAGGCCCTCTGATGTCACTATCTCTCACCCGGAGTGGCTCATTAGTAACAGGAAGAAGTGGAAGGAGGCAGGAGTGGATTCAAAACAAGCCACACAAGGAGGCTTAAGGAAGGACTAAAGCAGGGGCTAGTCCTTGTTTGTGGACTAGGCATTGACGTCCGAGAGCAAGACCAACTCCCCATTTGAAGGCCATAGGGAATGGTGCACACAGCAGCCTGCATCCAGGAGCAAACCTCCGAAGGACTGATTTGAAATACACAGCCCAGATGGATCAATTACACAGAAGCCCATTAATCCACACAGTGCTGGGTCTGGCCAGTTAGGCTGCAAAAAACAGGCAGGTAGATGAGTCCACTGCCACAACAAACTTGAAAGTCCAATTACATTTACAGGATTTTTTGGTCTAATACCTCACACAATTCTGGATGACTTCATTTTGTCTCTGTCTTTTGGATTAGATGTCTGCAACCCCAGCTGCACTCACTTGGATTTTAAAATGCCCTGGGCTGTTGTATTGTTTACAGCTAGCGGGAGGCACGTCTGTAGTCCTCCAGAGAGGATGCATTATGACATCATGTGAGGAAGTTACGAGGTACGCCATCCTAAGGTTCTCCCTTAAGTCCTCTGATCCAGGACAAGTTCATAAATCCCAACAGTTTATAAACCAAGCACAGAAAGACACAAGGTCAGGTAAAGACCAGCTTTCTGAAAACTGGGGTGCTTCTCCTGAGGGGTGAGGGAGAGATAGATACAGTGCTTTGAGGTAATCTGCTCCTGGTCCCGGGGCCTAGGCAGGACAGAAGGGCAGACTAGGCCTGAATGTTGCCCGGGGAAATTTGAGAAATACACAGGGAGAGAAGGACTTCTGTCTTTGAAGCAGTATAACATAGTGGCTCTTCCTGAGTATCCCGGGGTCAAGGTGCTTGGTTCCAATCTATTGGGTCATTGGAAAAGTCATGACACATTTTTGCATAGAAAAATACACCATGACTTTTCCAACAATCCAAAATAGTTCCAGCATTTGTGTCATTGGGCAAATTGGCCAACCACTCTTTATCCTTTTTTCTTCTTCTTCTTTTTGCCATAGGATACATGTGCTTGCTAGAGAGAGAGATGGAAAGTCAGAAATCACTTCCCAGCAGAGATGGCCAGACCACAATCCTTTCTCCTCTGTTTTCCTCTAGGGATTTTTGGCACACATGCACAGGCGCCTAGCATAATTTTTGAGCTGCCAAGTCAGGAACTTGAATCGCGGTTGGCCATGTGGGAGTCCAGCACCTTAACCACAATACCACTTTCTGGTCACGCTTTTCCTCTTTCATAATATTAAGACAGTGAAAGTACCTGCCTTGTGGTCTAGTGTCAGGGATAAGGTAATACCTATGACCCGCCCCGAATGATGCCAGATACAAAACAAATGCGCGATCCAGTCATCCCTTGGTATCCACAGGGACTGGATTCCTGGATCCCCTTGGACACACAAAACCACAGATGCTCATGTTTCTTATCTAAAATAGGACAGAATTGGTACATAACCTCTGCACATCCTCCTGTATACTTTAAATTATCTCTAGATTACTCAGAATACTTAATATAATGTTAATGGTTCATACAGGGGTTGGATGGCAATGCAGCAGCATTCTGCAGGCAGACCCACATGGGGAGTTGCCAGTTCATGTCCAGACACCCCCCTTAGTGTCCCTGCATGCATGTGCCCATGATCTGGGGCTGGCTGAAACTGCAGGTGGATTGTGGCATCAAGACCCCATCAGAGGTCTCTGTCTCTCTCTTTCCTGAAAGAGAGAAATAAAGACAAGAAAGAGAGAAGAAAGAAACAAACAAAGAAGAAAAACTTAAAAATAAATTGTACTTTAAACAATACAACATTAACCCACATAGCCCTGGAAACCTCAAAAATTTTGGCTGTGGCACAAAATTACCTGTTGCCTCTACCTTCTCACTCAAAACACAAAATAGAGACTTTCATGTTGGGACTTCTCAAAGACACCAATACCACACATGCTGCAGCGAGCAGCCTTACATGCTGCTGCCAACCTTGGAATCAGGGCACTTGGGATTGGAACTTGAGCTCCTAACCATGCTGCTTCCAGTAAGTACCAATTAGGCCCTTGCTCAACTTTGGCAACTGGCAGGCTGCAAAATCTGAACACATTATCAGGTGACAAAAAGCTAAGGATTTCCTGTTAACCTTGGTTGCTTATTAAACCTCCCATCTTGAATACTGCAATCTACCCTAATAACATGGTTATTTATCCTCAGCCTGTGCCCTGGTTCATTAACTGGCTTCCATTCTACATGAAGTTTCCATCCTGGGAATTTCTGATGCTAGGGCTAAGCTTGCAAGATTGTTCACTCAAGTAAAACTCTCATCGAAACTAGCAGATCCAACCCCACCCTCACCCCAGCCAAGGTTGAGTCATGATGTAAAGACTATTGTCACCAAATGTCATGTTCGAGTGTTAATGGTGTTTTCCTCTAACTTGGTCTGAACTGTGAATATTTCTGGGCTCACTTACTCTTAAAGACAACCCCAGCATTTCACACTGAGATTAACACTCTTTGACACAGCGCACAGTGCCAGAGTATAACATTTACAAGGGGAAAATAACTTGAAAGTGAAGGAGACCCAAAAGGCATAATTACCCAAGGCAAACTGTTTTGTTCATTCAGTGATTACAATGGTTTTAAAGCCTTATAATTTATCATGGCTTGGAACAATTTAAATCTCAGTTGTGCTCTTTTGAGAAATGGAGACGCTTCCTTTCTTTATTCCTTCTGACAGGCTATTCTTTTAATATCATCTTCGTTCTAAGATGGCATAGACTATACCTTCCCTACATCACACAGAAAAAAAATGAAGCTGACAGCGACAGACTTTTACCTTTGCATTAGGCTGCAATGCACCAATAACCAATGAGTATAACAATTCCAAATGGGTGTAATTTCTTCCAGGTTCAAGTATCAGTTTGCTTGTTTTGCTGCTGCTAATCACCTCTTAAACAAACAATTGCTTTATCTATGTACTGTGCCTCATTTCACTTTCAAATTATGTGTGTGTTTTGCTCCTAACAGCTTATTATGATCTATAATTAACAATTTTGCTGAAAGCAGAGCCGTGTATTGAAGAGAGCCCACATGCTATCTGAGAAGCACTTGAAACAGGAGGCCTTTGTTTTCATCACAAATTTGGCAAACAGAAGGCACCTCCCTTCTCCACTGTGCATTGTCTTCAGCACTCCAGAAGTGTGGAGGCAAAAAAAATTAAGATTTCAAACGTTGGCAAAATTTCAATTTGCTCCCTTTGAATCCATAACAAACAAACTAGAGCTTATCAAATTTGGCCAAATTGAAAATTATCTGGGGAGCATTTACAGGAATGCCCAGACCTAACCCCAGACGGACTGAGTCAGCATCTCAGAGGGTGGAGGCACATCTCCTGAGTAAAGACATAGTCCAACCAAGACTGAGAACTCTTGAGCCAGCCTCAAATGAGCTCCAGTGAAAGGTAACGACACAAAAGAATCAAGTGCTTAAAAGTTGTGTGTACTAGACTGCGCTGCAACGTAGGTTACTTTCCAAGTCCATGGAACATCTCCAATCGAAATGACTTGCAGAAGATTCTTTTTACCTCTCTCTCATTTTCTGGAGATTCACCAAGCCAGCAGTAAAGTTGTTTAAAAATTTCACCCTTGGCAGCAGGTCTCTGAGATAATAGAAAATCATTTGGGAACAGACCTAGATGTGTTATGGAATAGACGACCCGCTTTTCTCTTGTGATTCGACTACTTTAGAACTTTCTCTGCAAGACTTGGCAAAGGTATTAAGGACATAGCTCTTGATTTCTTGTGTTCAAAGGTCCAGAAATGATTCTCTACTTACACACAGTCTGTTAGACTGAAGATGAAGGAAAACCTTTTTTTTTTTTTTTTTTTTCTGCATGTGCATCAGAGAAGCCAGGAGCGGCCTTCAGTTTGGGTGAGCTATCACAACTTTGGGGCACATGTACTTTTGTTCCTTTGTCATAAAGGCTCAAAGTCCTGCAAGGAGTGCTTTTCTTGGCCCCCATTTTTCTTTTTACATTTTTAATTTGCTATATAGAGCATATGTGCTTACTGGAAAGAGGGAGAGGGAGAGAGAGAGAAAAATTGAAAACAAGACAGCACCCCCCAGGGGAATAACCATTCAAAATCTCTTCTCCTCCATTCTGGCCCCCATTTGAAGTGAACTAAAATTGTTTGCTGTGCTCACCCTTCTACCCTCAGCACATCCCTCTCTTGAAATAGCTCTCCCCTTTATTTCTTATTGTATTAGATGTCAGTATCAACCAGCTTCATTTCATTAACTAGTTCTCCATATTCTACAGGTGAGGAGGACATGGTACCACAGAGCCAGGCATGGCGGTGCAGTGGTAGCATGCCACTCTGTGATCCTGGGTCCATAATTAAGGTGGGGGTTCAGTTTCTGGTTTGACTTGTATCTATCAGGTACATGTCTGTGATCTGAGGCTGACTGGGAAGAATGGGAGGAGTTTGTAGCAGACCCTTCTGAGAAACCACCCCATGCCCTGTCTTTCTCTCTAAAGTGAAAATGAATGAATACATAAATAAATAACCAGAATATGCTACCCCAAAACATGACACTTTGGGTAGAACGGTTATTTTAATCTAAAGACAACTGAGAAACTGTAGATGCCAGAAAAGCGCTCTGCACTCCTTCTATTTGTATGAGAATACAACATAAATTTCCTTCTGTAAAAGTGTCTCCTTCTCCTGTACCAGGAAAGGAGGATAATTCTCAAGACTTAATCACCAGACTTTAAGCGTAGAGATAACACCAAGAGGAAACTACAAAAGAAATCTTGCTAAAACACCTCTGATCTTTCACTAGCTTGGGCTTGTAGTTACCTTTTCAGAGTCTGCCACTCCTAAATGCCTAACCTTCTTTTCCTTTGTCTTGTCACTTTGCTGTAAGTTTATGGTTCTTTGCTAAGACACTAAATTAGCCAAGTTCTCAACCCTTTGATCTCCTCATCATTGAGTGTCCTCCCCAGATATTCACACTGCCATGTTAATAAACTTAATTTGGAGGGACCAGCAGGTGGCATAATGGTTAAGGAGCTGGACTCCCACATGCTGACCACAGTTTGAGTCCCAGACCTGGAGGCTTGAAAATCACTCTAGACCCCACTGCATATGTGCCCAAAATCCCAGGAAGAAAATGGAGGAGAAGGGATCGAGGTGTGGCTATCCCCCCTGGGGAGATGATTTTTCACTTTCCATCTCACTGTCTCTGTCTCTCTCCAGTAAACGTATATGTCCTGTGGCAAAAACTAACTATAAATAAACAAACTTTGCTTTTCTCTTGGTAATCTGCCTTTTATCAGATTAATTTCCAAGCCCAGCCACAGAACCTAGAAGGACAGAGAGAAAGGTTTGGTTTGGTTTTTCTTTTCTTGTTTTCCCCTCCTCTACAGTGCTAATAAGGATTCCTAAAGGAATAAATTGCATATTGCAATTTTTTAGGCAATATTCTCCAGACTCTACCTTAACCAAACACAGACAGACTTACATACCCCTCACACAACTTAGTCATCGAATCCAGTGGTCCCCAAATATGGCTGGTCGTTGGACTCAACCAGGGAGCTTTCTGAATTATAATCTCCTAGGCCTTGATTTTGATTCAACAGATCTGGAAAAAGACCCAAGGATCTATATTTTTAGAAACTCCTGAAGTGTTGCTGATGATCATCCATATTTGGAATCTACTTATCTGGCTCATAAGTGAATGCCAGGGCGGATTAAGGAGAAGAGAAAGCATTGTCCCATAAGAGATGCATAGTGGAGTACTTAGAGTAGGTAAGGATTTGGGGCACTTCCTCAACCCTAACACAGTAGCTGTCCAAGCATGTGCCACAGATATGTCACTTCTCAGAGAGGGAATGACTGTCTGCAATCTGTCACCATCACCATCACTGCCTAAACAGTTCCCAGAGCTGTCAAGGGACAAGGCTACCTTCAGCCATAATTAAGGTTCTTATTTTCCAAAACCTGTTCTGCATGGAATAAATGAGAAGCATATACTCGATCATGTGAGGGCCAGCTCCTCAGTCAAAAACCTTAAATTCTAAGTTAAAGAAGAGAACTAGGAACTAGGAGAAAGGGACAGAGAGAAAAAAAAATTTTTTTGACAGGGCTAAAATGCATAAAATGCAGAGGAGAGAAGATCTTATGTTTAAAAACCAGTTTAATACAAAAACATTTTCTAAAATGTTGGCGTAAACAAGGGCTGGGGAGCTTCGGAACTGTGCTCAGTATCTCTCATTGGCTGGTTTGCCTCTGAGATTCTCCTCGTGAAAAAGAATACTCTGCAAGGCAAGAAATATTGTGACTTAAATTGCATTCATGAGATTCTCTGATTAAAAAAAAATCAATTTGTCAGATCAATTTTTCTTAAACAAGTTCATCATACTCTAGAGCAACGAGCCAATCAATAGGGAATGTTTTTCAGCCGCTTCTCAGCCTTCCCACTTCAGTAATTGCTAGAATTTCATATCGACAGGCCATAGGATGCTTTGAAGGCTGAATTGATCCATTAGCCTGTGGTGCTACAAGGCTGGGCCACAACAATAACGCTGTATCCCCCCGGGGACCAGGGCTGAAATCAAATAGGAGCTAAGCCAGTACATTATGCATTTGACCCTGGAGAGGCCAGGCTCCAGCCTCTGTTAGAAACCTGGGAAGAAGGAAGAAGAAGAATCAGCCAAGAGTAGGAAGAGAATGCGACAGAGAAGGAAGAGAGGGCAGCAGAGGTTCGATGGGAGGAGATGCTAAGATGGACAACCTGATTGTAAATGGGCCCCATCAGAGAGGAAATGCCATGTGACTTGGTGAAACCACATTCTCTGGGCAGCTGCAGTCAAGAGAAAAATAAACTTGAAAGGACTCCAAAAGGGAAGCTCAATGATGCTCATCAGTATCATTATGGTCATGAACCTTAGCTGGCAGTGCTCCTGTAACTGTGATGTGAATAATTACTTGTGCCTGGGGCTAAGGAGAAAGGGAGCCTTCTAGGGCACAGGCAAGGAGAAAGCAGCAAGAATTACAAGGAAAATAGACCTTTTTTTTTTTATCTTTTGCCAGGAAGTAAATTTATTCATTTTGTAATCATTCGTGGACAGCTGTACTGTGCATTTATCCAACCCACTAACTCAGCAGGTTATCTTAATAGGGATTATAATGCACAAAGCATCTAAGAGAAATCAAGGGTTGATTCACTAGAGAAAGAAATTTCCATAGGGGGCCAGGTCATACTGCCTTTTGCAGTCAAAATGTCTAACTTTGGTAACAAGAAAATAAAATCTGACTGTCAGAATGTCTTCTAAAAAGAGGCACTGACTGGCCTCTTACAAAGTCACTGTTAATCTATTAATCGAAGAATTGCTCATTAACTATCCTACACACCACAGTTACGTGGGCTTCTCATAAACCTGTTGGAAAGCAGCGTCTGTGGAAAGCAAATTTGCACAAGAGATGGAAATTGCCTACCACATGCTAGCATGGTTAACCTTCAATTTTTATGTGGAAATTAGGTATGCCTTATTAAGACTCAAAAGCCAGGATTTTATTGCTCTCAAATACAAGCATATGTAGAGACACATATTTATACCAGTAGCCTGAACAGTGTTTTGAGTGGCAGCTTGGCAGATATTAGTTGCTGGGTCAGATGGCACCAGAAGACAAACTGACATAGGACAGGCTGCCGTATGATGCTTTTTGCATGCACTAGACATTCCCCAGGACATGGACTTCCTTGGGAACTCACACTTTCTACAGTTTCTATAAACACGTTACTTAAAGAGGTCGTGTGGGTATTTGTTCAGTATATTTTATAATTAGGGTCCAAGCTGAACCTCATGCAGATATAATTCATCTGTCCACTCTGAACAGACAGCTGTGGCCCCACCTATGTGATTTTCTACATAAGAAAAACATGGAGGAAATAAGATTACAAAAATGATAACTCTGTTACAATAATAGATGGATTGATTACATTACTAGATATACTCATTGACAGAGTACTATGCGGTTCACAATGTATTTGAGCAAATCCACAGTGAATTATGGAAAATTAAGACTGACCTTTCAGAAACAACTGTGGCCCACAGAGGGTGGAGATGTTGTGGCAACACAAACTTGGCGTCTGAGGTACAGTGGTGTGGACCGACTTGCCACCCAAATACCTGCTACTTAAGGCCTGGGGCTAGTCCCTACACAAGGCAAGGCAAACAGGCTACCCTCCAGGTAGGCTTCTATGCTGCTCCAATCAAAAGCTCCGCTGAAGGGACCAGCAGTTAGCGTAATGACTATGTCGCTGGACTCCCACGTAGTCGACCGCGGTTCGAGTCCCAGACCTGGTGGCTTAAACTCACACCGGGCGGGTGTGCGTGCGTGCCCAAGATCCCAAGAGGAGAATGAAGGAGAAGGGATTGCGGCGTGGCCATCCCCCCTGGGGGGTGATTTCTCGCTTTCTGTCTCTCTGTCTCTCCTCTCTGTCTGACGAGCGCACGCACCCTATAGCAAAAACTTCCCCAAAAACAAAAAGTTCCGCTGAAGAAACCAGGTGGCAATGCAGCAGTCACACAACTGGGCCCACCTGGTAGGACCTAGGTTCACGTCCCCAGATCTCCCTGTACATGCCAGGTGCTTGCACACATGCCTGTGATCCAACCGTGCTGAAACTGGGGTTCAGTCATGGCCAGGACCTCACTGGGATGCCTCTCTGTCTCTCTGTCTCTGTCTCTCTCAGAAAAAATAAATTGTGTATGGAAAGCCATCCAAAGCAGTCAGTAAAGCATAAGGCTGAGACTTAGATAAGGCCCACACTCATCAGGGTTATTGCCCAAAGAGGCCTGTTTTAGTTGACTGTGAACAAGCTACGAGGCTACAAAAGGACTGTAGACGACAATGTAACCTCCCCAACCTCTCTTCTTCCCAATGTTCTGCAGCTCATGATGTAAGAAATAAGGCGTAGCCAATTAGCTGCCTCTGTTATTTCAAATGAACCAATGCAAACTCTTAACAACTTCTAACTTTCTCTCTTCAGCCCTTTCTCTTTGTTACATAAACCGGCTTTCTTGATCAGCATTTTGATGATCACGTGTCTGGGAAACTAGACATTTACTCACCTGGACCATTCATCCTAAGCCCTAGTTTAAAAAGACACTTTCACGTCACTTATTATACGTAAGACATTTTAGGATGACAAAATACGTAAGTTTTTTATCTGAAAAAATTTTAAAAAGCAAACACTGAAATAGATAACCCTGTCTTAGGAAATGAATCGCATATGTACCCCATCTCTAAACCAACTTTATACCAGATAACTGGGGAGGTTTTCTAAAATACATACTCCCAAGCTCTGCCTCCAAAACTTATAATTCACTAGATCTGAGGTGAGATCCTAGAATCTGTACTCTTTTCTTTCTCCGGAGGAATACGTGCTTTCAGGAGACACAGAAAGAGGACCCCAGTGAGGTGTGGTCACACCATAACCCCTTTTCTTCTAAGTCTCCATCCCATTAGGAGTTTTGGCACTCAACTACACATATCTGGCCTGCTTTCCAAGCCATCAGGGTCAGGATTCGAACCATTATCAGAAATGTGGGATCTGGCTCTCAAGGGTAGTGCCGCACCACTGCGCTACAGGGACAGCCCTATACTTTTGAAAGTTCTGCAGGTGACTGATGGATGGTGCTGAGTCGGAACCATTAAGTTACACACAATCCTTAGGTATTCCAAGTTCTTATTAGGCAAAGTGTACTGAACCAGCAGTATTGTTGGAAATGCAGAAATGCAGATGATCTGGCCCCCACTCAGACCTACCTACTAAATCTTTCTCTGGAGGAATACGTGCTTTCAGAAGACACAGAAAGAGGACCCCAGTGAGGTGTGGTCACACCATAACCCCTTTTCTTCTAAGTCTCCATCCCATTAGGAGATCTGCATTTGAACAAGATTTCCAGATAAGATGGGTAGACATTGAAGTTCAAGAAGAACTGCTCTAATTTGTTTGCATATTTATTAATTTGGATTGCTACTACCTTGCTTCTAATGCAAAGAAATGCCTTCATTAAGTTAGGTCCTCAAATTTTATTAAGGATTTCGGTGGGGGGTGAGGAAAAGAATATTTGTTTTTTAGCGAACAAAGAATAAGGCATCACATATCCGGCTGCCAAATAGCTCTTGCATGAAAGACCTATGGCAAATATTTTTGTTTTGAAAGTGGGGAGAAAAAACACAGAAAGTAATACATTTTTTCATGAGAATATGCAAATAATCAAAATTTTAAAAAGCAAATCAGTTATGAAAATGGTCTAGGATTCTACTATACACTAATAATCATACCATTGATATTTTGCTACAGTACCTGTATATATTCTATATTCATCACCATAAACACTTTCATAGGAGGAAAAATAGTGATTTTCAGGTTTTTTATGCTATATGATTTTGCTATCTGAATGCACATCACTACAAATTGTAGTGGTATGGCATATTACTAAACTATTCCTCAATGTTTACTTTCTAGTTACTTTTTTGCTGCTATAAATAATACTGTCATAAGCATCCTGAACATCAGCATTTGGATTTGCAATGAATTCTAGATCCCTATAATTCATTTTTAAATATATAGTACCTAAAATATTGACTGACTTTCCCGAGGAAACGCTGCACTAATAATTTTTGCAAAGGAGAATTAGAGCAAATTGAGTTTCCCTTTTTGCTAGTGTTGTCAGGAAGCTCAAAATCAAATGTAATGCTCGATTATACTAACCTAGATTTGGAACATACTCATATGGCCATCAGTCTCTCTTTTATGGGCCTTTTAAAAATGAATCTTTCACAAGATATCTCAACTCTTTGATGGCATTAGGGTACTTCAAATTTAAATAAATGTACTTAATGGTTTCAAAAGGAAAGATTCCAAACTTGGCAGAGTTCTTTGAATGAATGTCAATAAAACTACCATTGCATTAAGAAGAGAAAGCCCAGCAAACATTGTTATTCAAATACTAAAAGAAATAGTCCTCACTATTCTGTTATCAGAGATGTCTTTCTATAGATTACAGCATTCCCCCAGAAAGCTTACATCTCTGTTAAGGGAAGGACACATTAACTTCAGAGCATAAAATGACCACAAATGGAAAAGAGGTGACTACACAAAGATGATGAAAAGGACCTAGAAGAAAGAGAATAAAAAAATGGCCTCAGAGGGCCTTTGCCCAGATTGGAGCATCTACTTTGGCAGATTCTCGTACCGAGGGTTAAAGCACAATGACTCTTCTAAATGGAATCAAGCTTTAATTCACTATAAATATAGATTACCATGCAAGGAGTAGGTTTTCACTGCAGAGAGAAGTTTAGATTCATCCAGATTTAAATGCAAATAAGTGATGATATTAAGGAATGAAAAGGAAATAGGTGAGAATTGCTTTATCCAGCCCCAGGATCCAAAGTATGCATAGGAGATACCTTTAGAAATGTGTGTGCTCAGGCTCAGAATAAAGAGAGAACAAGGAAAAGTGGACCACCTAACAGTTCCCAAAGCAACTCCCAAGGGTTCTTAGGAGACCTGACCTGAAGCCCTGTCTCACCAATAACTGACTTAAGCCCAAAGGATAGAAACCGAAGCCTGTTACTGCCTTTTGTAACATTTGCTGCCTTGTCAGGGTCTTCTTGCTTATAGTTAGTTAATGCTAGGGGAACTTTACACTCCTCAAGAATGGCAAAAGTAGATAACCTGAAACCACAAAATAAACTTGAGGCAGACTATTTGAGCTAAACCTTGAAAATACAAACCTTCCAAGGCTCAGACCTCACACAGGACATGTCACAACTGGAATGGAACTGACTCATGAACAGAAGGCCCCTGTACATATTATAGGAGGTGACCCTTCACTGGGCTACCCTGTTGTAGAAGAGGAGAATGCAATTAGACCTAGTCTAGCTGCTTTATTTATATGTATATGTATGTATGTGTGTGTGTGTATATATATACATATATATATGTATATATATGTATATATATATACACACACACATATATAAAATTTATAGAATTTTATTTATAATTTATAGGTATATTTATTTACACACACACACATATATAAATAGTTTAGTTATTGTTATATCCTTCTATGCATTAGTCTAGACCTGGGTTTTTCTCAGTTAATAAAGTATTTAAAGTGTCCTTTCATAATACCATTGAGAGCAAAAATCTAATTATCAGTGAAAATACTTTGGACAATCAACTGTCACTTAGAAAACAAGTATTTTTAGCAGGCCAATGAACAGAATCTACAGAAAACTAGGATAAACATTATTTTGGGGCACCCAGTAAGCAATTCTGCCTCTTATGCTAATAGAACCACCCTCTTCTCACTCAAAGTAGCATACACAGGTATGCGTACATAACCCCGTGCCTAGTCATTAACACCTCTCCCAGGATTGGCTTGGGGCAGGACCAAAGGACCCAACAGTGCCAGTCTCCCTTTATGGGATCGCCATACACATGATTGAGCAAAGAAGATTTTTCCACTGTATCTGCCAAATCCAGCCATTGGGAAAAATTCTATCTGTAGAACAATCAAGTATAGATAGAAATGAGAGATGCCTAGCTGGCTGGCTGAATTGCTGGATGGCTGGTAGGTAAGTGGATGAAGACAGTGGGAAAAGACAGAGAAAGATACCAGGAGTCAACTGCTTGGTTCCATTCTTGAGACCCTGGTCCTCAGCTGTAACTTCTTATGAGTTATACCGATTTCTGAAAGGCAAGTTATGGTAAGCAATACATTTCCCTTTTTGCTTAAACTGTTAGAACTGAGTTTCTATCACTCGCAGCCTGGAGAGTTCTAAACAATGTAGTATCCTGTGTAAATACTTTGGACATGATAATGGTACATTTCATACTGACAACAGGTAATACTAAGGATACGTTTCCTCACTTCCAGGCCTCACCTGAAGTCCCTCACTTACTTCTCCCACTCCCGTCCTCTCACTATAGTCTTGCCTTTGCTCCAACTGCAACGGGGGGTCACCTTAGTCAACAGCCCGACGGTGTGGCACCACGCCTTGCAACAAGGTTTGTTTTCTGTGTCCTTATGACTCCCACATAAGAACATTCCCACAATTCCCAGAGATGTCTACAAATATATCTCCTTGAAAAATTAATCGAGTATCTTATCCTCATAAAGTTCCTCTGGGCCTTCTAAATTAAGAGAAATACTACTCTGACTCATTGCTTTCCTATGAAATTAGTTCAAATTTTACTCAAGCCAGATGCCACCTGAATCTGAAGCAATGATGACACTTGATTTTCTTTCATGTGCATAAAATCAGATCATGGTAGGGGCTGTGCCTAGTGGGCACAGGCTCATGCAACAGAAGTCAATATTGAGCCTTTCCACTGAGAGGGAATGGACTGAGTTCAGAAATCATTTGCTTATTGACCAAAAAGAGTATGTCTTACAAAAAAGGAAAGGATATAAGAAGAAAAAAAGAAAGAAAGAAAGAAGACCAGCTCTTTATTTTGAATCCTGAAGAAAAGCGACATCCTTATACACATGGGAAATTTTCCAGAGTAAGGAGTTCACATTTTAAGGTGAGCACCAGAGAATGTTAAACTCACCAAAAACAAAAACAAATATGCCACAAGGGATGGTGTGGTATAACATACCTACCTTCCAGATTGAAGCAAGCATTTTGTCTTAAGTAATTAGCCAAGAACATGCCATGGAGAAAGAAATTCATATTGAGCTGTCTCCCTTTATAATCCACGTTCTAGAAAACAATAGCTTTCCCAAGTCTAATGTGAGAACATATGTCTGCTTTATACACCATCCATTTCCCAAACATGCGTCTTGGACCTAATGAAAAACTGCATCCACCACATGTCTGGGTTCACCTCAGCAGGCTGCATCGTTGAGAAGGCTTCTTTTCATTACAAGCCAGTCTTTAAAATATGGTTTCTAAGTCCTCTGGGCTAATTAAGCACAGCTGGGTCTACATCAGCCCTGCTCAAGTGTGACGATTAAGCTGGCAAGAAAAAAATCAATCATCATTAATCACTAGATCCATGTGACTTTCAGAGGTGCTAAATGGGTTGAGCAGAGCAACGGTGCTACTTCTCGTTGAGCGACCACCTGGTTGCAGTGAGCGAGAACAGGATTCCTCCTGGAAAGAAGAACCTGGGTGGGATGTCAGATGCCCATTTGTTTACAGAATAGGAAAACCTAGCTAACGCGGGAGTGAAGTACATATCATGTCCTATACATTGCACTGCCTCCAAACTGCCTCACGTTGGGGAGCAGGAGATGTGTCTAACTACTGCCATCATTTGTCATCACCTGAATTAAATCTCTGCTGAAGTTTAAGGTATCTCTTTTAGAGTGAGTATATCCTCACTTATGAAGTGTTTTCATTGAACAGACTTTTTTCTTTTTATTGGACTATTCCCTACAGTCTTTGGTCTTACGATGCATTGAGAGTTTATGCCTTTCTCAAGTATAGCCTTTACTGAAGCATTTGCTATAAGAGTCTGGTTTATGTCCATTCCATTCATCAAAACCTCCTCTCCTTTTTTAAGGAGGGTGTAGCAAAGGTTTCAGATCTTTGTGGAGAACAATTAACACTGTCATTATTATTGCTTTTGTATATTATTTTGTCTTAAATTTGTTCTCCCCATTTTTAATTTCCCTCTGTTTGGGAATATTTTATTGTACTCATAATAAGAATTGTTTATGATAAACAGGAGTCCAGTCATTTTGTCATTGGACTTTAGTTGAGAGGCCATTTTCCCCTTGCCCGCTAACAGAAAATACTGGGTTGTTGGAAAAGTCATGACTCATTTTGCACAAGAAAATGTAGAAAAACTAGGTCATGACCTTTCTGATAACCCAATATAAGTGGAAGTGTGTTCGTTTCCCAAAAATGAAGTCCTTGTGTTTTTTTTTCTGGTACAAAGCGAGTGTGGGGATCAACTTAGACAACAATAAACTTCACATTGTCTCTATCATACTCCAGCTAAAGACAAGCGGCAGCTTAGAGAACCCACTTGCATCCCAGTTTGAAAAACAAAAGGAACAATAACAGAAAACCAGCCTTAAGCAGGTTAAGCAATTTTCACTTTTGCCTCCTGAAACTTAAAACATGTGTGTCCACTATAAACTCACCATGTGAATTGTCCCATCTTTGAGGATTCTTGATGGAAAACCAGCCTGGAAACAGGTAGCCTATAACTCCTACCCTATCATCAACCCTTTGCACCTTCTTTGTTTTTTCAACCCCAGTGCATAATCTTTCCTCAATAAATGTTGGACTTGAAGAGGGGGGAAAAAAAGAAAGGCCTAAGATCTAAGATAAAATTTGCTTCTCTTCTTTCAAAGTCACAACATCATATGAAGAAAATGAAAAACACATCCCTTTTGGTCTCTGTTCTCCTTTATCATACTAGAAACAGAGCAAGGTTAGGAATGAAAACCAAATGGGGAAAAGGATAGTAAATAGTAAAAAGGAACAATCCAAAATGGAGGAACAAAAGCAATCATGCCATGACGAGATGAGGAAAAGGAAGGAGTAGAAGAGACTGAGAAGCAGACACAGAAAGAAAGCCCTGGGGCCAGCCAGCAGCATGGTGGTTATGGTGACTGGATCCCATGCAGCTGACTGCACTTCTCGAATCCCAACCTGGCAGCTTGAAAAACATGCTGGGCACAAGCACATGCCCAAAGCCCTGAAAGGAGGGAGAGATGGAGGAGAGGGATTACAATGTGACCATCCCCCATGGGTGGTTCTCTCTGTCTCTTCATCTCTGTCTGTCTGTCTGTCTGTCTCTCTCTCTCTGGCAAAATACATGCACCATTTAGCAAATTAAAAAATAAAGAGAAGTCCTGAAGCCAGCAGGTGGTTAAGGCACTGGACTCCCACATGACCAACTGTGGTTCAAGTCCCAGACCTGGCAACTTAAAAATCACACCAGGTACATGTGCATGTGCGCCCAAAACCCTGAGAGGAGAATGGATTGTGACATGACCATCTTCCCTGGGGTGGAGGGTGGGGAGGCAATTTCTCACTTTCACTCTCTCTGCCTCTCTCCAGCAAGTGCACACACCTTATGACAGAAATCTGAAAAAAGAAATGTCCCGTACAGAACAGTAAAGAAAGTCAAGGCTGTCCACTGTTTCTCTTCCCTTTTGTACACAGCTATGGCCCCCTTAATGATGCTTAGTGCCTGGCAATCTCTGCTCATCCACCCATTTCCTCTCTCGGGGTCAGTGACCCTCTCTCAGTAATCTGAACCCACACTTGGATGCGATGCACTTTGTCGTCTACTCACCAGACCAAATCTTTTTTTTTTTTTTTTTTTGAGAAATTTTTGCCTTACAGCACATGTGCTTGCCAGAGACAGAGACAGTGAGAGGGAAAGTGAGAAATCACCCCCCACGAGGGCTGGCCAAACCATAATTCCTTTTCTTCCATTCTTCTCCCAGGATCTTGAGCACACATGCACACATACCTGGCATGAGTTTCAAGCCACCAGTTCAGGACTCGAACCACAGTCGGCCATGAGCGAGTCCAGGGACATTACCTCAGTGCCATCTTCTGGCTCCCAGACCAAATACTTATGGTGTATCTGACTCCCCTGTGTGTCCCCTCAGAGCTTCTGCTGGTGAGGACACCGCATGTGCTCACATACAAGACTTCAAAAAGTTTCTAGAAAATGAAATTAAGTACAAGTTTATTTGGGTACGAAGAAATGTGAAACCCTTGGAGCCAGCAGGTGACATGGTGGTTAAGGGCACTGGACTCCCACATGGCTGATCGCAGTTTGAATCCCGGACCTGATGGCTTGCTTTCTCACTTTCCCTCCTTCTGTCTCTCTCTCTCTCTCTCTCTCTCTGTCTGTCCCTCTCTGGTCAAATTAAAATCAATCAATCAATCAATCAAGTTAAATAAAATAATTCTTGAAAAGAAAAAGAAATTTGGAACCCATGCATGGTTTTCTTACAGTATCAATAAATTTTTTGAAGAACCTTTGTACTTACTGAACAAAAACATTAGACATGGTCTAGTGAATTGCTATGCAACTTTGAAAAATGAGCATTTTTTTTTTTAAGCCTACATGATCCAAATGGTTTCTCTGGAAGAAATCACAGGCATTTAGCAGACCAACCCCAAAGTAGATACCATGGTTCTTGGGGCGTGGGGAGGACCTTCCATTTTCACCAAGGCAATGATCTACTCAACAGCCATGGAGGAAAGAAAAGAAAGCAACAAAACTCAACCTGCATGACAGTAGTGGTTAACTCTGGGCCAGGACTCACATACAGGCACTGACACGCACACACTCCTCCGCTTCTTCCCTATCACATTGATGTCAGGCATTATAAATCCATGTTACTAAAGATTTTAAATATTCTGGGACTGCTACCACATCAAAACATTAGCCTTTTTTTTGAGAGGTTCTTGCTATAGGGTATGTGTGCTCGCCAGAAAGACAGAGAGTCAGAAAGCGAGAACGGGTCTGGGACTCGAACCACAGTCGACTACATGCGACATAGCCATTATGCCAACTGCTGGTCCCAAGACATTTATGTTTTATTCATCATTGAAGTTTCATTCCCAGGGCCTGTTTGAATGAAGAGTAGTGGAGAAAACAGCAGGTCCTATCAATCTAACTGGGAGTCACCAAGTAATAGGTCAGAACTCAGAATAAGAAAAATGTTCAGTTGCTCCTCAGGCACCTTGTCCAGATACGCAGATATGATCTTCTAAACTAGGAAATCTTTGGTTCATTAAAGCTGATTCTCCCCCAAAAAACCAGTGAGATTGACACTGCTTCACCCTCGGAGTGACTGTTTCAAGTCCCATGAACAAGATGCCGCTGTATTTTCATCAATGCATGGGACACACATGAAAGGGGCCGGCTCTGTCCAAAGGCCACAACCCCATCTAAACCAGTGTTCTTCATCAGCAGGTTTTACCAGTGAGCTCCTGGCCCAGGGTTTAGACCTGGTACAATTCGTGCAGAACTCAAGGGGGAAGAAGTGTGGACTGAGGTAAGCAAAACTGGGTGAGTGTGACCATGGATATCTTGCATTTCCTGAATAAAACATCACCAAGATCCCAGCACTCAACAGAGGAAAACTCAGGTGAACACAACTAGACTCAGGACTAGGCAGTGAAGTGGTGATAATCCTGGAACTGCACTGAAAAGGTTCTGGATTTGCATCCCAAGACCTCCCTGTGCACACATGTCTGTGAGCTAGGCCAGATGAGACTGGGGTGAAACACAACAGAAAGACTCTGTTAGGAGTACTTCTCTCACACACATGAAATAATGATTTTTTTCATTGCCAGAGGCTGTATGAGTCACCAGGAA
This sequence comes from Tupaia tana, assembly GCA_026018925.1. NCBI lineage: Eukaryota > Metazoa > Chordata > Mammalia > Scandentia > Tupaiidae > Tupaia > Tupaia tana. The sequence continues at coordinate 19,353,484 of JAKSZU010000013.1, read as the reverse complement.
GAAAGAAAGAGGAAGAGAAAGAAATTACCTCTCAGTGGGCATGCAATCGCTTCTCCTCCATTTCTCCATCCTGTACACGTACACATGTACCGAGTGTGTTTTTCAAGCAGCTGTGGCTGGTTCAAACTATGGTTGGCCATGTGGGCCAGCTTCCTCAATCAATAGGCTATGGGGCCACTCCATAAAAAAAACTTTCTTTAGAAGTATTTTTTAGGGCCAGCAGGTGGTGCTGTGGTAAAGAGCACTGGATTCCCATGTGGCTGACTGCAATTTGAGTCCTGGACCTGGTGGCTTTCTCTCTCACTTCCCCCTTCTCTCTCTCTCTCTCTCTCTCTCTCTCTCTCTCTCTCTCTCTCTCTCTCTCTCTCTTTCTCTCTGGTCAAACAATAACAAATGGAATTAAATAAATAAATAAATAAATACTTTAAAAAATCAATTAAAAAAAGAGGAAGTATTTTTTTTAAAATGATCAGACACACACATTCAGATGCATGCACACACCTACGTTCACAGTCACACACTCAGAATAGAAACACTGAACATATCAAAATAACTTTTCCTTTTTTTTTTTTTTGGAGATGTTTTTGCTATAGGGCACATGCGCTCACCAGAAAGACAGAGAGACAGAGAGACAGAAAAGAGAAATTATTCCCCAGGGGGTATGGCCACACCGCAATCCCTTCTCCTCCATTCTCCTCTCTGGATCTTGGGCACGCACACACACACGCCCAGCGTGAGTTTAAGCCACCAGGTCCAGAACTCAAACCATGATCAACTACATGGGAGTTCAGCGACATAGCCATTATGCCAACTGCTGGGCTCTCAAAATAACTTCTACGGGAGGACAGGCAGTCAGTAGAAAGGTCAACTGAGGCCTGAGATTGAATCCAATGCCCTCCAGAGATGTGCCACAGTAATAAAATTCTGATGCTCCTCGCTGCTGAGAGAGGCCAGTGTGGCTGGACCTCTTGTCCAAATGCTATTTTTAAAAACTCACTCTCTCAGTGTCTTTTTTGACCTGAGTACCACAGAATAATGGCTTCTGATCTACTAGATCGTCGGGAAAGTCATGACGAATTTTTCTGTTTTTCTATGCAAAAGTGGCATCATGATTTTACCAAGGACCCAAAAGATGCCCAGGCAGAAAGACTAGGATAACAGGGTTTTAGAATGAGACCCTTCATGTCTCCTTTGTCAGTAAGGGGCTTAAGTGACAAGGCACCACAACTATTATGAGACATGACCTCCCATAAGTGGAATTTACAAAGGCAATATAGGAGAATTTGTTCTATCAGTCTTGAACCTAGCCACCCACTCTGAGAAGATCAAAAGGAGTATAAAGTAGTGAAAAAGAGGACCAGCAGTTGGCGTAATAACTATGTGGCTGGACTTCCATGTAGTCGACCACAGTTCGAGTCCTGGACCCAGTGGCTTAAACTCATGCCAGGTGCATGTGTGTGCTTACCCAAGATCCTCAGAAGAGAATGGAGGAGAAGGGACTGTGGTGTGACCATCCCCCCGGGGGGTGATTTCTCACTTTCTGTCTATCTTTCTGGCAGGTGCACATGCCCTATAGCAAAAACCTCTCCCAAAAAAAAAAAAAAAAAAAAAAGTAAAACAAAACAAAAAAAGAAAGTAGGAAAGAAGATTGGTAAAGGACATTTTAGAAGAAAGCTGTTAAGACACCATTCAGGGTTTTTTTTGTTTTTTTTTGTTTGTTTGTTTGCTTGTTTTTGGAGAGGTTTTTGCTATAGGGTATATGCACTCACCAGAAAGACAGAGACAGACAGATAAATAGAAAGCGAGAAATCACCCCTCAAGGGGGATGGCCATGCTGCAATCCCTTCTCCTCCATTCTCCTCTCGGGATCTTGGGCACACACGCACACGTGCCCAGCGTGAGTTTAAGCCACCAGGTCCAGGACTCAAAACACAGTTGGCTACATGTGAGTTCAGCGACATAGCCATTACACTAACTGCTGAGCCTGATTTAGTTTTGTTCCACATATTCCATGTACTCTAGAATTCCAGAAGCTGCTAGATCCAGCAGACGAAATATTGAAACTGCCCCCAGAAAAGATGAAGCCACAATCTCGTCCCACCACACCCACTGGCCCTTAGGGAAAGGAGTAGAAGATGTTGCCTTTTCTCCATGTGTGTGCAAGAAATCTACAAAGGCTCACTCAGAGATCTTTGAAATGGATTCCCTGCCACTGTAAGACAAAAAACACTGGAGCCCAATTCATGCCTGAGAAAGACCAAGTGGGGCAAGCACTGGGACGGACTCTGGCCCACAGAACAAAAGGGTGAAGGAAGAGTGGACTGCTTTGGTGGTAAGGCCAGATGCATATGGCCGGATCCACCTCCAACCCCATCATCAATCACAGCAGGTGAAGAGGGGAATATTTCTTGTTGGCCAAAAGTGGGTCATGCAGGAGTGTGTGGGTCTTTGAAAGGGTCTTGCTATCCTCCCCCAAGTTTTGCAGTCAGCCAGGGTCATTGGTGCCCCTAGCATGCTCAGGTAGATAGGGATGTGAATCTAAAGCCTTCCCATAGGACTTCTTAAGGTCACTCAGTGGTCATCAGCCCAGGTCAAGGGGATTATAAAAATAAAGGCAGCAAAGAACCTCCAAATAGAAAAAGAGCCAGCTTGAACCCTCTGCACACCCAGAGAGAAGCCACCAGCCAAGTAAGAACCATCCTATTCCTTACATCTCCTTTCCTTTGTTACTCACCACAACTACCACCCTTTACCCCAGTAAACCCATAAAATAGCAGCTAGCTCCTGGAGGGAGAAGGTCTACGTAGAGAAAAGACACATAAAGCCAAGAGGCTCCCATTTACCATTGAAGGCCTAGCTGGAAAAGGAAGATTTAAAACTGTTTGCTATTGCTATGTAGCAAATTATTACCAAAATCTTAGCAGCCTAAAACAGCATTCACTTATTGCATAACTTTTCCCAAGTTTATTTATTTGTGTCTTTCACGAGACAGAGACAGCACCCCCTATAGGGTCTTGGCACCATCATTCCACCCACATCAGCCAGCCTTTGATCATGGGTACAGGCATGCCTAGCATACTCAGGGAGGTCTTCGGGATGTGAACCTGGAACCTTCCTATGTGGGTCAGCCAGAAAGAGCACTGCATTCATGTGTCACCCTCTCACCCCCCCCCCCCCATTACCTCATAGTTCTGTAACTCAGATCTCCCACATAGCTCAGCAAATTCTCTGCTTAATCTCACAAGACTGAAATCAAGGTACGAGCCAGTGAGGCTCTTACCTGGAGGCTCTGGAAAGGAATCCAAGTCCTATCTCATTAGGTTGTTGGCACAAATTAGTTCCCGTGGCCATGAGTCTGTGGTCTCTGTTTCCTGGCCTTGGTCAGCAGCTACTTTCATCTCTGTGTGGCACTGGGGTTCTTGCATGTGGCCAACTCTGTCCTCAAAGCCAATAATAGCACATGGAGTCCTTCTCAGGTTTATATTCAGTCTTCTTCCACTACTAGTTGGAGAAAACTCTGTGCTTTCTGAAGGGTTCATGTGATTGGATTGTCCCACATGGAAAATTTCCTTTTTGCCATATAAAGTGACATAATCACCAGACCAATATCTCATCGTATTTGCAGATTTCACCTGCACTCAAAGGAAAGGGGATTCTACAAGAATCAGGGTCCCTGGGATTCGTTCTTAGGAGTCAGTCCTACCACAAACATTGAGTCAGGTGAGAAACACAACAGAAAGGTTAGAAGTTCTGATTACTGCCCAGGTCCGAACATTCACATTACTAACTAAGGGGTCTCCGTACTACACAAAGGGACTGTAAAACTGTGTCCTAGTGAAGAATGAGCACGGAAGTCTGTGGTCTCTTTTTTTTTTTTTTTTTCCAACTGGAGAGAGAGAAAATGTAGGATGAGGCAATGACCACCAATGAATGAGTTTTAAGGACAGTGGGAGAGAGAAACAAAGCTCACATTCTGTTTGCATCATGAGTTGTGCTGGTTGGATAAACAGTTTATCCAAGGAGCATAATCCTAAAGATAGATAGGGATGAATTAAACCCAAATAATGCATGCTAATGATGGAACTGCCAGAGTGGGTTAGAAAAGCAGAAATAAGGTGAAGTCCCCTGCTACAAAGACAAAATCTGATTATCAGGAAAGGAATGTTCTCAAATCTTTCTGCACCACAGAGGAAAACATGGTTATGCAGAAAACATGAAAGGATGGAGCCCAGAAGTATATGCCTGGAGATTTAAACCTGGTCCTTGTTCTGCCCCCTAACATATAGTGCAAACCTGAGCAAGAGCATCCTCCCTATGATTCAGTCTTTTACTAAGAAACAATCAAGAATTCATGGAATAGAGTGGCATAACCTCTGAAGTTTGCTAATGGAGGCTCAGATGCTCTATCAGACCCACAGATCTGTTTTGTTTTGTATTTTTTTTTTACCCATGCAGTGTTTAAAAAGGAAAAAAAAAATCATGTACTGCCAGCCCTGAAAACAGAGGCCCAGCTGCAGTAGTGCAGGCAGTAGGGATACTGCTGCCCAATGCTGGAGGCCTAAGGGAAGGCTCTAGATTCACGTCCCTATCTACCTGAGCATGCCAGGTACAGCAATGTCCTGGCTGGCTGCAAGACTTGAGGATAGCAAGACCCTCTCAAAGTGCCTTGTTCTCCCTCTCTCTCATGAAGGAAATAATTAAACGTAAAAAAAAAAAAAAAAGAAAGAAAGAGAAGAAGAAAATACCATTTGGGCTAGACAGTGGCACCGTGGTAAAATGCAATGCTCCATGAGGCTGACACACACGGGAAGGTCCTAGGTTCATACCCAGGGACCTCCTTGAACACACTGGGCATGCATGCCTGCCCTTCAGCCAAGGCTGACTGAAGCGAGGTGTGGTTTGTGACATCAAGACTCTATTAGGGGTGCTGTGTCTGTTTCTCTCTCTCTTGCTCATGGAAGAAATAAGCTTTAGGAAAAAAATAAGAAAAAGAAAAAAATAGACTTTCTATTTTTTTCCAGCATTTTTTATATAGTCACTGGATATAAAATGGATTTTCCCAGCATGAATGCAGTGTATATTAGTCCAATTAAAGATGCTATCAACAGATCATTTTCCATTTGTGTCCCTTAAAAGTTTGGCTTCTTTCTCTTTCCCCTTGATGTCCTTCCTCTCACCCTCTATTTTTAACAAAACCCATATTCCCAGCTAGTGGAGGAGCACTGGACTTGCGCTCTGCATGGTAACAGATTCTGCAGCTCGGCCTCAGTGGCCCTCCTCCAAGGCAAGCTTGGGCTCTCCAGTCCCCACCCTCCCCACCGGGCGGGCGGGCTTTGGTAGCCTGGGGAACTCTGCTGGCCCCTGTTCGCACCTGTGTGTTTGATCTCAGGCTAAAGCATTACACAAGTGTTGGTTGTTCCTACCTGTAAAATGAGGTCACTGGAATGGATGACCCACTTCTACTTAGGGAGGCTATAATTCCAGTCTTTAGGATGGGTTCTTCAGTCACTTTTCCCAAAAAGGTATAAAATGATCACCCAAAACCCCGGGTGGTCCACATCCCCTGAGTGTAGTATAAAGGCCATAAAAATGCTCTGAAAATCAGGCATTTGTACCGTTGCAGAAAAGCTTCAATAAACTGCAAATGTAGTTTTCCACTGGGCAAGATTTCGGTACCGACTTCTTTAAAAGCGAATAGAAAGTGGAGACGGGGAAAGGACAAAGTTACCACCAACATTAAGAGACAGGGGCAGGGCTCCAAGAAAGGAGGGGATTGTGGGGAAAAAAATATGCACCATAAGAGAGCTAATCCCGAGTGGTTCGGCCAGAGAAAGGAGCCCAGCATTTACAGTACTTTCTGGTTTGTTGTATTTATTTTCCCCCCACTAGCTGTAAATCAATCTATTTAGATAGAGATGGTCGAGAGAACACATTTTATTGCCGTGGATAATTTCCCAAGGGAGAAAGATCATTTTGTTTCATTTCTAACTTTTTTTCCCCTTTCAGTTTTGTGAACCCCCCCAAGTTTATGAAAAGTTGTCCAGATGAGGACACAGAACTTAGCAAACTATTCCCATCTTTAATTCACATAAAAGTGGAAACACATACTCCTGCTCATACACACAAAGCACTAGAAACCCGGAAAACTAATTGAGCGCCAAGCACTTCTGGTACCCTGAGGATATATATATATTTTGGTAGCCTGAGGCTGCCAGAAACTTTGCCTGCTGAATGAATTATAGAACAGGAAGCAGATGGGCTGTGTATATGAAACAACCACTATCTGGCATGATGTGCTGTGCAATTTGGCTGCAAAGATTAAATTGAGCTATTGAATGTTTAATACACTATGCATAACAAATACAGCCAGAGCCACAAAACAGCATAAATTACAGAATTGGTATTCACACGGCCTTTCCCAGGAATCAATACACTGCCACCGCTCATAAGAGTCTGTTGTTTAATACACATAAAGAAGAGAAGAATTCTTCTATTAAAATGAGTTATCTGGGCTATTTACCAAAGGCAGTGATTTAGCAGTGGTAAAGTCTATGTAGTGCTGTTGAATGCAGATGATAATACTTCTTGTCCTTGTCTGCCTGTTTCATTGCGCCTATCAGTTGCTGGGGCTGCGAGTCCCTTGGGTACATTAGCAGTCAGCCCAGGAAGTGTGTTTAAGTAATGGACATAATGTTCACATTTGCTAGACCAGCCTTCTCCCTAATCATGAATTATTCTTCCCCAAGGCTCAATTGGAACATTACTTTAGAAGCAGAAGATTTAATCCTTTTCAGCTGATTGGAGGGAATGATTACAGTATTATTTTCTTGTACAGGCTGTCTCCAGTGAAGGTGCCTTTTTCTGTCCCCATCTTTAATAGGCAGCAATCTTTATTTCCCTGGAGGGAAATGGCAATGAATTCGAAATAGGATAAATCTTCAGGAATGCAAGGTGCTGAAGCTGTAGATCACTGCTGGTTAGTTAATTAGTTTAGCCCTCACTTGTTTCATCTCCAAGATAGAATACCTTGTAACAAGGGGAAACAGCGGGTAGGTGGATGGGTGGGAAGGTGGGTGGAGCGGGACAGTGGAGGAGCCAGCTGTAGGCAGATAAATCACGGAAGCCTTAAAGCCACGACGCCCCCCAGAGCCCCACTTACTGCAATCAGTAAAAGAAGCTTTACTTGTTTTGCTCCAACCATTCTGACTTTTAAGAGCAATTCGAGTTACCAAAAGGGCTTGCATCTTTCTCTTACAGAAATAGTTAATGCAGAGTAAGGCAGAACCCTATAAAAAATGAGACCGAAGGAGATGAGAGTTGTCACCCTTAAGGATATTTATACACAGAGCTAGCCCCATAGTAAGTCCTGGGAGAGGAAAAAAAAAAAAAAAGTGCCTTCCCAGTGTGTGCTCTTTAAGCGCCACTGCACAGAGAAGAAATAAATAACAATTGACTCCCTTGGTTTTGGGGTTTGTTTTTAATTTTTATGATTAATGTTTCCAGGAAAGGGAGGGGGTGCTGGGGGAGTGTAGCTTAGCAATTAATTACATTGGATTGGAAGATCTGAGTCTGACTTACCCTTTTTCCCTACTCCCCACCCTTCTAGTGGAAAGGCCAACCTGTAATTCCCCTGCTGTTTGGTTTTACGGGGAAACCCCAGAACATTCCCTCTACCACCTCTTTTCCATTTCTGATATATATCAATGAAAGGAAGAAATCAAACCTAAAGAGATCTACTGAATTAGAAGGAAGTCCTTGACAACTGACATGTCTTACATCTGATTTAAAGCCGGAGCTCCCCATCTAGCTGCCTATGATCTACTTAGAATGAAACAAGGCCGTGCTGCCTTGGCCCTGATTATAAATATATTACGTTTAAGTGATGAACACCACGTTCAGGAGGAGCAGGAGATTGAGAGTGCCTGAGGCTGGCACTTTCCAATCTCTCCTCCGTGCCAAGTCAGACTTAAAATAAACATGCTTTTGTATGAATGCTACAAGAACCATGTACAGAGGTACGGGAATGATTTTGCTTCTAAGGCGGAATATAATGAGAGAAGAGGCTAGTTAGAGCTCCTTGGAGGATGGAAAGAAAGCTTTCGCTGGTTTTACCCAGGGCTCCCTCTGTCCACTCTGGTTTATTATCTAAGCTACCAAGAAAGGTAGAAAAGGTCTAATTTCTTCATAGCAAAGACAAAGATGGCATGATATACCTCTTTTTTGTAGACTATATTCATTCTAGTTCATTCTGCTGCAACTAACAGAAAATAGCTGATCCTGGATACTTTAGGAAAATAGAAGTTTATTTAACTCACGGTTTGAAGGTCCAAGGTCCAGGGGCCACCTCGGGTGGTGGTCTTCCGGCTGCTTTACAACATGCAGAGGGCAAGAGAGCGTGGTAATGCGTGTCTCCTGGGCTCATTCCCACTCCTTAAATACCCACCAGAATCTAATCCTAGGGCCTCATCCTAATCGCTGAGTCACTCCCAAAGCCCTACCTTTCAACACCATAATGGCAGTAGGTTTCCTTTTCATTTATTCGTACCCAAATCTCAACACATAAATCTGAAGGACATAAACCATAGCAATGTTCAACACTTGAATTCTCAGATCTTCTCTGAATGACAACTCCAACTCTCTGCTACCTCTATAGCTCCTAGAATACTAGGACTGGCCTCAGAAAAATCACTTATGGCAGCCTTCTAATTTCAGAGGGGCACAATGGTGTTTTAAAGATACGCAGCTGTCAAACAACCCATCTGAGACTGAGATCACCAATGCCAGAGTCCTACGTGTTTATGTGGGACTAGCCGCCTGCTCTAATGTCTTCTCGCCAAAGACACCCCTGGATTCTGCTCCCAGAAACTTCAAACTTCTCTACAATCAAAAGGACCTGAGCCATGATAGAGAACCACCAGCAGTTTCTCTCTTTCCACTTCCATCCCTTTCAGTTAGTCAATCAAATATTTATCAAATACTGATTTTCCTCTTTTGACAGCTGAATTCCAACCAGAATTATCCTTCCTGTCCCAGATCATTTTAATGATCTGACCCACTGCTGGTTTTTTATTTTGTTTATTTATTTTACCTCCATCAACTTCTGGCTCAAAATATTTTCCCCCAAACCAACATGTACTTATAATACCATATGTTTCTACTCTGCCATGGCAGGAAATAGGAGCATTATCATATAGTGCACAATAATGGAAGGAGCTCCTGCTGACAGCTCTGGGCTTCTCTTTCTCTCCCTCTCCTCTCTGAAGAGAACAGAGGTCAGGGAAATGGCCAACGCTGAAGAAAGGAAGAGATGGAGAAAACGTGGGTGTGAGCATGTCGAAGAGGAATGAACGAGGGGCTCAGGAGTCTGTGGGACTCAGTCCTAGAGCCAGTCATGGCCAAGGTGACTTGTCTAGCCACAGTTGTGCCACTCAATCCCCTCAGGGCCTTGGGGTTTTTTTGTTTTTGTTTTTAATTTGAAAAAATGAAAGGGTAGACTCAGGTCTCTGCCTGCTCTATATCTCTATGGTCCTGTTGGCTCCCAAAACATTAATTGGATTTTACATCATTTGGTTTCATTTCCGGACATTTACAATTCTCTGAGTAACGAGTAACATTCACAGCCCAATTACTTTGCCAAGCTCATCGAAATTTAATTTGCTGCATGCAGTGACACAGAGCCTGAGTTTGACTAGGAAGTCAGAAAAGCCACACCAGTGATTTACGCGAGGCTCCCTGCCTACAAAATTTACCATCGGGATGTCTAATGAATTTTTTTTTTCATGTAAACATATAGCTTTCACATCTAACTGGAGTCGCAGCAGATGAGCTACCAGGGACAGAGTGTGCTAGACATCACGCTCCTTTCCTCATAATGAGCTCAGAAAACTGCTGCAAAATGAAGGGTCTTGGAATTATTATAATGTTTCATAAATAGAACGCTATCTCTTTCAGGACTTCACAACGCTATTTGTATGTAAAAACAAACAAACAAACAAACAAACAAAAAACCTGACCCTGGGAGGCTGCATTTATTTCTACAGCAACTTTAAGAATACTATACTCCCCACATTTTCATTTAAATACTGATACCTGTGCATGCTTCACTCTCAATTTATTGAAAGATTTTTGACAAGGAGGGCGTTTTGACATAAAACTAAGGTGATTTTATGTTGCAGAAAATATGATTAGAATTTGGAAGTCACCATCACTCAATGACTGGCCCAAGGCATTCTCTTCTCTGTCACAGAGCTTTAAATCATACTCCCTATACCTGCACTGTCCGGTGTGGTAGCTACTGGAAACACCTGATGACTGAACACCTGAAATGAAGACAGTCCAATCAGTGACACGCCAGCAGTGTAAACACACAAAGGCTTCTTGGCTCCCTTTACATTTTTATTGGGCAGCTGTAACTGTCCAGTATCTCTGCATTGTGTCATACAGAGACTACAAAGTTCAGTTAGTCTGCCATTCTTGAGGGTTTGCGATGTGCCATGCTCTGCGCTTGATGGAAGGAATTAGAAAATGAGCACAGTTCTCCCTTTGAAGGGTCATATACTTTAGAAGAAGAAATAGCCATGTCAAGAAATCATTCAAACCTACATGGTACTCCATGTTTCCTAATCAGGGCCCTAACTTTTGTGTAGCAGACGTGCCAAGGTTGCACCATCTCCTCTGCAGGTCTAGCACCCTCTGACTAAACAGCAGGCAAGATTTTTTTTTTTTTTTGAGAGGTTTTTGCTATAAGGCGCGTGCACTCGCCAGACAGACAGACAGAGACAGAGAGATAGAAAGCAAGAAATCATCCCCCAGGGGGAATGGCCACACCGCAATCCCTTCTCCTCCATTCTCCTCTCGGGATCTTGGGCATACACGCACACACGCCCAGCGTGAGTTTAAGCCACCGGGTCCGGGATTCGAACCACGGTCGACTATGTGGGAGTCCAGCGACAGAGCCATTACACTAACTGCTGGTCCTAGCAGGCAAGATTTTTATGTCCTGGGGTGGATCCAGATTTCATGAGGCCTGAAATGTATGAAAGCCCTCCTTAATAAAAAAGGATTTAAAATGGCAAAACTAGGTAAGTATTGTAATTAAAGTGTGAAACACTAAAGTTGAACTATGGTAAGAATAACTGATCTTCTGGGTGAATCACAGTTATTTCCAAATGATCCTTACCTGTGTCATGCAAGACGAGCAGAAATTTGGTTAGAAAGTTAGCTTTCTTGAGACCAGCAGTTAGCATAATGGCTATGTCGCTGAACTCCCATGTAGTCGACCATGGTTCGCATCCTGGACCCGGTGACTTAAACTCACGCTGGGCACGTGCACGTGCGTGCCCAAGATCCCGAGAAGAGAATACAGGAGAAGGGATTGCGGCGTGACCATCCCCCCCGAGGGTGAATTCTCTCTTTCTGTCTCTCTGTCTCTCTCTGTCTTTCTGGCAAGGACACGCACCCTACAGCAAAAACCTCTCCAAAAAAAAAAAAAAAAGAAAGAAAGAAAGTTAGCTTTCTCTGAAAGAGAAAAGCACTTAGAAGTACGAAGGTACTTTGACAAGAATGTAGAAGGAATCAATAATGATTAGAAAGGAAGCTGGAGCTCTTTCCCACTATACACGATGGCAGGTGATAAAGCTGCGAAGCAGGAGACCAAGGAGAAGAAACCTGAAGCCAAGAAGGCTGATGCCAGTGGCAAGGTTAAAAAGGGTGACCCCAAGGCTAAAAAGCCCAAGAAGGGGAAGCCCCATTGCAGCCAAAACCCGTCCTAGTCCGGGCATCGGCAGATACTCCCGGTCTGCCATGTATTCCAGGAAGGCCGTGTACAGGAGGAAACACTCGGCCACTAAATCCAGGATCGAAAAGAAAAAGGAGGAGAAGGTTCTTGCCACTGTCACAAAACCAGTCGGTGGAGACAAGAATGGTGGTACCCGGGTGGTTAAACTGCACAAAATGCCTAGGTATTATCCTACTGAAGATGTGCCTTGAAAGCTGTTGAGCCATGGCAAAAAACCCTTCAGTCAGCCTGTGAGAGAGTTGCAAGCCAGCATCACTCCTGGGACCATCCTGATCATCCTCACTGGACGCCACAGAGGCAAGAGAGTGGTTTTCCTGAAGCAGCTGAGCAGTGGCTTGCTACTTGTAATTGGACCGCTGGTTCTCAATCGAGTTCCACTGCATAGAACACACCAGAAATTTGTCATTGCCACCTCCATGAAAATTGATATTAGCAAAGTAAAAATCCCAAAGCACCTTACCGATGCTTACTTCAAGAAAAAGGAACTGCAGAAGCCCAGACACCAGGAAGGTGAGAGCTTCGACACAGAGAAGGAGAAATACGAGGTTTCAGAGCAGCACAAGGTTGATCAGAAAGCTGTGGACTCGCAAATTTTACCAAAAATCAAAGCTGTTCCTCAGCTCCAGGGCTACCTGCGATCCGTGTTTGCCCTTACAAATGGAGTTTATCCTCACAAATTGGCGTTCTAGATTTTTTTGCCAAGAACCTAATTAAATAATTGATCATATATTAAAAAAAAAAGAAAAGAACAGAAAGGAAGCTGGAAAAAAGACAGGAACGGGACAGACAAGTGGAGGCTTGAATGCCAAGCAATAGAAAGATGACTTCATCCTGAGGTGTAGAAATTCATCTTAGTGTCTAATGGGCCTTTTCTGTCCCTGAGCCCTCTGTGAAGTCATCTCAATTTACCCCTAACTGGCAAACCATAAATTCAAGCTCAGTTATGTAGATATAGATATATATATAGATATATAGATATATATCTATATATATATCTGGAAGAACTCATGTGCCACTTCTGCTGATTAGCCTACTCATTTCCACACAAACTTCTAGCTCCACATACCCAAAGGTTCTCTGGCAAAAGTAACCAAACACATAACTACAGTGATAGTCATAGAAAAAACATGGGACTTCACGAATGTCCACTCAAATTCCTTACTTTGTCTTATTCTTAACATGAATTCACTATAGACAGAACAATAAATGCCCTTGACACCCCCAGAGCCAGGAAGCACACTGGGTATAGGGATTGGATTACATTCACCCTCAGACTGGTGCCCTGACTGCACGTTCATCTCCTGGCCAAGAAGATGAAGCTCCTTTTAACACAGGAGTGTTCTGGAGCAGATGTGGTAATGGTGATTGCAGTGCTAAAATCCAACTTTCATTGAGTCTACCTTCATTGAGGCCAAGAACTAGCTCACGAATATGTTCAAGAAGTGTGAGGTCCATGCTTAGCAACTGTGGCCATACGTTCACCTAATTGCAATCCTTCAAGTGTCATGGGCTGAACTGTGTACCCCAAAGTTCATATACTCAAGCTATACTCTCCAGTATCACTGCTTTTGGAAATAGAGCCTTAAAAGAGGTAATGAGGATTGATCAGGGCATGAGGGTAGGGCTTAATCTAACAGGAGCAGTGTCCGATAAGAAAGCAGAGACACCAGGATACACATGCACAGGGTAAGGCCATACAAAGACGCAGAAAGAAGGCTACATCTCTAAGTCAAGGTGAGAGGCCTCAGGAGGAGCCAAACCTCCCAGCACCTTGATCTTGAACTTCTACCCTCCAGAAAAATGAGAAAATAATTTCTGTCGTTTGAGCTACGCAGGCTGCAGTATTTTGTTATGGCAGCTCCAGCATTCTAATCTGTCAGGTATATGAACCCAAGGAAGACAACGGAAGTGAACTCAGCCTCTTTCCCAGACTGAGAATAGAAATTCAGCTTCTTTTTTCTCCAAAGGACTTGAGATTTGATGAGGAGATGGTAGAAGGACTTCTGAGAGTTTTCTACCTGCCAGGAGCTATTCTAAATGCTTTGTATATTGATTCATTTGACCCTCAAGAACCTGGAATTAGATGTTATCACCCCCCAGTGGTAGATGACGAGAGATACTCAAATGGCCAGTGGAAGTGTGAGGTGCAGGAACATGAAACCACTGATCCTAGGGATCCAGAAAGCACAAGATGGAAAGCCAAAGGAAAGTGAAGTTCACTCCTGTGTTCTTGCCACCTTCTTAGCTTTGGCTATTCATGCTAGACAGCTGTCACAGTGGTGGGTGTAACTTGATTTTCGTTAAAAGGGGACTTAAAACATTCATGGAAAAAGAAAACTAAAGTGCAAGTTTATTTTGGTGCAGAAAAGTCTCTGAAATTCATCATATGAACATCTTTATAATAGGTATTTTTCATGAACTTTTTGAATATCCCCCTTCGTATTTGTATCATGCAAATATATCCCTAATACAATGGGAGTGAAAAATTTGCACCCTAGAAGCACCTAATCCAGGGGGAAAAAAAAGAAATTTTTCAGCTCAAACCCAGTGTAACCCAACTTTCACGCATAAGACCTCCAATCCCACCATTTCATTGGACTTTTTGCATCCTCTGCTCCTTAGATCTCATTTGTGCTGTGTGTTGTTTGAGACTTGAAGGTGAATTATTTCAGTGGTAATCACCCCCAAGAAGGTGCAAACATCACAGAAAGTTCGCAATTCAGTTTTTATGTTATTCTCGATTGCTTTTACATACCATGTTACTTTCAAAATATTAATAAATGCCACATGACTACTTTATTTTTACTAATGTATTAGCAGGCAGTTCAAATTGACTGATGGCTGAGCAACAGAAAGTTTATCCTTTTCTTACACATAAACCCAAAGGTTAGAGTCTGAATTTTTATAACTCTAAGAATTCTTAAAAAAAGATATTATTTTAATAAATTCAGGCTACCATAACACAATACCATAAACTGAGTGGATTAAACAACAAACATTTATCTCCCATTTAAGAGGCTGGAAAGTCCAAGATCAAGGTGCTTAGTGATCCAGTGTCTGGTGAGGACTCTCCTTCTGGTTGGCAGACTGCCAACTTCTTACTGTGCCCTCACCTTCCTGTTTCTATAAGGGCACTAATACTATCACGAGGGCACCATTGTTATGACCTAAGCACATCAGAAGCCCCACCTCCTAGTACCACCTTGGGAATTAGTACTTCTACATATAAATTTTGGTGGGGACACAAGTATTCAGTCCATTGTAGATACCTTCAAGGATCAAATGTGAAAGAAAATGCATAACCTCAACACTCTAAAAGCAAAAGCCATACACATATGCCATGCATGGATTAGAACCTTGTATTGTCATACACACTTGAGCCGTAGGCTTTAGATCCACGTTACGTAGTTAAATGAACTTGGTTTTGTTTTAGATTGGCTAGATAAGCTTCCTTTTATTCTCAACATAATCATACTCTTGCTTCTGGAAATGCCAACAAAATCAGAGAAAGTGAGGTTAAATATAGCAATCTTGATATTGGGGAAATGTGAACACACACAGAGAACAAACAAAATCACAACAAGAAGAAGAACACAATTCCGAGGAATTGTGAAGATTGGAGGGGTGTGTGGAGATCATGGGAATTGCTCCCGAGAGCTAAAATGGCCGGCTGCCAACAGGCCACCAAAGATAGTATCCCAACCCAGACATGGCTCTTCAGTTTTAAAAGCTCAGAAATTGGATTCTGTGAATATCCTAGGCAGAGATGAGTTTCATGAAACAAAAGAGCATCATTTCAATTCATAAGAGACTAATGTAACAGCCAGAATGTTACTCAGTATATTCTTCCCTGTGGTGAAATTAACATGAGCAGCCAAATTCTGATCAGGAGGTTGTTTGGAAGGCCTGACGTTGCTGGGGGAGGAGGTTAGACAATTCACATGTGTTTTGGCATCAGAAGACAGCCCAGACATCTGGGAGACCCTGGAGCCTCTCTCTTAACATAGCATGAGATTCATGTGAACCAAGTGCTCCCCCAGTTTTGTACAGTTTTCTCAACTGCAGCTTGAGGCATATTAATATAGCCGGACTATTTCCTCTATTTCTGTTGTCAGGACTCAGAGGTGAGATCAGACTGTTGAAAACCTTCCCCTACCTGACAGCATTGAAAGAGAATGCATGCTACACCACTAGAACCCACCCTCTTAGACAGAGGAAACTTTTCCTTTAGACTTGAATAAATGATTACCTGTTTAGAATTTTTTTTTACCATAATATGCTTACTTTTAAATCACTTTAACTCTACCACCCCATCTAAAGAATTTACTGGTCACCAATCACTCTCCCTAATAAATGGTAAAAGAATGAATAAATTAAACAGAAATATAGAATACCCTTAACATTTTTACTGTAGGGGCCAGCAAGTAGCATAGTGGTTAAGTCACTGGACTCCTACATGGCCAACCGTGGTTTGATTCCTGGACCTGGTGGCTGGCATTCTCATTTTCTCTGTGTGTGTGTGTGTGTGTGTGTGTGTGTGTCTGGTGAGTATGCATGCCCTGTAGCAAATTTTCAAAATAATAGAAATGATAAATAAAATTAAATAAATCTAATTTTTTTTTAACTATAAAGGACTTAGGGCTGCCCGGTAATCTAGTGGTTTAATGTAGCTGGATCCCACAAGGCCAACTGCAGTTCTAGTCCTGGTCCCATGCTAAGTGTATATGTGTGCACACCAAAAGTCTCAACAAGACACAGAAATGAAGAAGGGATTCCCTTGTGAGCTCACCCCATGGGGGCATGCTTTCTCCCTCTCTTTGTGTCTGTCTCTCCTTGGGAAGTACCCCTACTCTCTGGCATTTTTTTTTTTAATTTTAGAATTAAAATGCAAAGAATTAAAGACTGAGCCCACTGCGGACCAATCTTATACTCTTCATTCAACATGACACACAGTAGGTATATCAAAGACCAAAAATGAAAAACACTCATGGAAGAAGGTAAACTTGAGAGTTATTATCTAATTTTGTACATGAATTTCTCCCTCGGATTCAAAACTTCAAAGCATATCAAGCATTCAAACAATATATTTATATGTGAGAGTATTGTGTAAGGATGATGGAGTAGAGATTAAAGAGGTAGAATCAGAATCAGCCAGAGACAATCTGGGCTCAAATTCAGGGCCCACTTACAAGCGATTACGTAGTTACATCTTTAAAATGGTAACATCAACATATAGTGTGGTTTTCAGAATTAAGCAGGATGAGTTAATGTACTACCACTGGCCCTTGTAGATTCTCAAATAAATAGTACCAATCATCATTGCTATCGTTTTGGAGATACTTTTTATTTTTTGAGCATTTCCTTTTTCTTCTACAAAGTCATCCCACATCTTCTCAGGCAAATGAAACTTAACAAAACACTCTCCTGACCCTCATCATGTATAACAAGAGTATACACATTCTTGTTAAAGTTCGTTTTCTTTTCTCTTCCTATATAAGAGAGACAAGACCCCAACAGGGTCTCAACACCACTGTCCACCCCAGTCTCCAACCACCCCAAATCATGGGCCTGGTGTACTTAGGGAAGCCTCCAGACTTAAACCAGGAACCTTCCCATGTGAGGTTGCCCCACAGAGCATCATGTCTGTGCCATCGTCTGGCCCCAAGAGGATACACGTTCTCACCATTTCCTCTAGGACATTATGTTTATTTGCCTGGAAACAGGAGGAGGAGGAGGGAGAGGAGGGGGAGGAGGGGGGAGGTGGAGGGAGAGGGGGAGGAGGGGGAGGAGGGGGAGGAGGGGGGGAGGGGGAGGGGGGAGGAAGAGGAGATTTAATCAGGTGAGCTCACTTTTCCATGAGGTAACTAGAGTCAAATCAGTCTTCACATTGACCTGGACATAGACGTCAAGGATAAAAAGTCAAGACCTAAAGCTAAAGACTGTCACACAGTTTACAGGTGATTTGGCTTGACTTTCTAATTCTGTTTCGATGGTGGTCTATTTTTTTTCATGTATTTTTAGCACTCTATTTTAATCAAGGTCTTCATTACCCCGAACAAAAGAGAATCTTAGTGTGGCTATGACCCCAAACAGCCTCCTCCTCGCATCTTGTTATTGAAAGGTGTTGGGAGCACA
The DNA here is from genome assembly GCA_026018925.1 of Tupaia tana. NCBI lineage: Eukaryota > Metazoa > Chordata > Mammalia > Scandentia > Tupaiidae > Tupaia > Tupaia tana. The sequence goes on along the minus strand of JAKSZU010000013.1, from coordinate 19,335,552 downwards.
CGTTCAATACTAGTTTGCATTTACCAATGTGCTTTCTTTTTTAATCTGCCTCCCACTTTTTCTTTTTGATTCAATCTGCCCCTTACTATAATAAATACATCAGTAGGTGTTTCAGAAAAAAAATGAATAAATAATGAACTCTATAAGTAATAGACTGAATAATAAACTGTGTGTCTTTATATCTCCATTTGTCTAATTTTGCACTGTTTCTGACCGACATTTTAGCTGGGAATAGAACATAATTTGTTTTCCCAGAATACTATGAAAGTGTCATTTAGTTGCTATCCAGCATCTACTTTTTTCTGTGAGAAGTCTGTCAGCAGTAAATACCTGAAAAGAATAACAAACTGGTTTCTTTTTTCTTCTCCTCCTCTTCCTTCTTTTTTTGGTAACTTTAAGATTTTATTACATTCTGCTTAAATTTTGAGGCCCAGGTCTTTAATTTTGAAAGAACTTTCTAGCCATAGTTTCTTCAAATATTAACCCTTTCCCATTTTCTCTGTTCTCATCTAGAACTCTTACTAAACAAATGTTGATGTTTTAATATTTTCCTCCTTCAGGCCTCTTCATTTCTCTTCCATTTTCCTATCTCTGTATCTCATTGAGGCAAATTCTAGGCAGTAAAATCATTAGATTTTATTGTTCAGAAAAATGTTTTGGGGGGTGGTCTAATTACTGATTCACCTATTTGTTGACTTTTACTTTATTCTGAAACTAAGAATTATACAAACAAAACAAAACAGCCTATGGTTTTAACCTAATTCCCTGAATACACCAAAGAAATGAAAAAGTAAATTCTTATGCAAATGTTCTTTTTGTGGTAGATGTTTCTGGAGAGGTTTCCGATTCATCTTCTGTAAAAATAGAATCTTGCCATTTCGGTTCTATCATAGTGACATATTGGACATCCTTGGTAAAATGAATCTACAGGGAGACATATATTTTTCCAGCTAATTATCTGTCCTGTTTTAAAGCATGCTTATTTTTGAAGTGTCAAAATGTACTAATCCATACTGCAATTGTTTGGAAAACTTCATGAACAAGTGTATTTCAGCAAGAAAAGACATTTGATGCCAGCCAAATTCTCTTTTTTCTGTCACTATAAATGGCTTTCCTATTTTCAACAGTTTTTCAAAATCAAAGTCATATCTAAGCTGACAACTTCTTTGGCAAGTTTCAGCTAGATGTAATTTGAAACAGTCAAGGAAGCAAAGCCTAAACAATAAGGTTTTTAGTGGTAATGGTGACAGATCCTTAACTACTGTCACACTGTGTCTGACACTAGAAGACTTGAGAGGAAATTCGTTAAATAAATACTTGCAGTTAAAAAAATACACCTGCATTTAGTATGCATCCTCTGTCATGAAATTATGTAAGACCTGAGAACTCAGGGATGTTAAGCACTTAGCCAAAACATACCTGAAAGAAATCCCCCCAAAGGATTTCTTTCTTTAACCTTCAGAATATTCTTTAGCTATAGTTAGCAACCAAAGGCCATTAAAAGGTCACAAGGCATAAAAAAGAATAGACTCTCCTCTCTTTCAGTCTCAGGTTAGTTCTATACAAAATAAGACTATTTTCTCTTCTTGTTTTTTTAGAGGTTTTTTTCCTATAGGGCGCGTGAGCTCGCCAGACAGACAGAGAGACAGAAAGCGAGAAATCATCCCCCAGGGGGATGGCCACGCCGCAATCCCTTCTCCTCCGTTCTCCTCTCGGGATCTTGGGCACGCACGCACACGCTCCCGGTGTGAGTTTTAAGCCACCGGGTCCGGGACGCGAACCACGGTCGACTACGTGGGAATCCAGTGACATAGCCGTTAACCTAACTGCTGGTCCCAAAATAAGATTGTTTTCTTCCCTTCGTTCTTTTTCTTTTTCTTTTTCTTTTTTTTTAAAGATTTGTTCTGGGCACGTGAATTGGAAGGGGAGAAAGAGAGAAATCACCCCCAACCCCAGGAGGGATGGCCATGCTACAATACTTTCTCCTCCATTCTCCTCTCAGAATTTTGGGCACGCGCACACACATGTGCCCATGTGTTTTTCAAGCTCCTGGGACTGGGACTCCAACCAACTGCAAACTGGGCCATGTGGGATCTAGCTACTTTTTTCAGGATGCCACCAGCTAGCCCCAAGACTATTTAGGTTCTAAGGGAAAAGGAAGCTCTCACATGGCCTTAGAATCACTATTACTTACACACACACATACACGAAACACACATTTTGCTTTTGTAAGAATGAGAATTTGTTCTTTTTATTTTTACTATTAATCTTTTTAGAGAAGCCACAAAATGTTGTAATCTGCAAAAATTTTCTCCTTATTCTAGAATTACATAACTGTGTTTAAGTTAAATATGAACTCTAATTTCACCTTAGAACACACCATGTTTAGAATTTAGGAACTCAGGGACCAGCAGTTGGCGTAATGGCTATGTCGCTAGACTCCCATGTAGTCAACCGTGGTTCAAATCCCGGACCCGGTGTCTTAAACTCACGCTGGACGCATGTGCATGTGTGCCCAAGATCCCAAGAGGAGAATGGAGGAGAAGAGATTGCAGTGTGGCCATCCCCCCTGGGATGGGGGGTAATTTCTCCCTTTCCATATCTTTGTCTCCCTCTGTCTTTCTGGTGAGCACCCACACCCTATAGCGAAAACCTCTCCAATAAATAAGTAAATAAATAAATAAAAGAATTTAGGAATTTATTTCAAATATGCCATGCTTCACATCAATTACTCTGCTTTTTTAAAATACTAATTTTCACATCTAATTACGATTAAAGGCTAGTGTCAACAGAATTCTACTTCTTGTTTTTCTTCTTTAGGTTTTTCCCATAAGGCATATATGTGTGCCGGCTAGAATGAGGGGGAAGAGGAGGAAATCAACCCCCAGGGAGGGATGGCCATGCCACAGTCCCTTTTCCTCCATTCTCCTCTTGGAATTTTGGGCATGCACACATATATCTGGTGTGATTTTCCAGCCGCCAAGTCTGGGACTCAAACCATGGTTAGCCATATGAGAATCCAGCACCTTAACCACCATGCCACCTGCTGGCCCCAAATTCTAGTTCTTCATAATCACGTTGTCATAACTCACTGAAATCACATACATCACTAAAAGAACTTTATGATATGAAACAAAGGTACAAAAGGAATGCACAAAACATTCTAGAGGCAAAACCAAATAGAGAAACAAAAGATAAAGATTAATTACTTAACTTTATTGTTTATAAAGCATCCCTTTGACTAAAGTTCTCTTGTTCCCTAACTCAACTTCAAATTCCATAAGTATCCATAAAAATTCTGTTATAGGAACATTACAAACTTAAGGACTTCCCCAAGATAATCTAGTGATAAGAAAGGTCAAAATGTATTCTTACTTGGGACCAGCACTTAGCGTAATGGCTATGTCGCTGGACTCCCACGTAGTCCACCGCGGTTCGAGTCCCGGACCCGGCGGCTTAAACTCACGCCGGGCGCGTGTGCGTGCGTGCCCAAGATCCCAAGAGGAGAATGGAGGAGAAGGGATTGCGGCGTGGCCATCCCCCCTGGGGGTGATTTCTCGTGTTCTATCTCTCTGTCTCTCTCTGTCTGTCTGATGAGTGCACGCGCCCTATAGCAAAAACCTCTCCAAAAAAAGAAAAAAAAATGTATTCTTACTTGATAATTATTTAATTTATAGCAATTTTGTATTCGAAAAATCTTATAAATGTTATATTGGTTAAAAATTATCATCTGAATTTGGTCTCACAATTAGAAAATTGAAGAAAATGTGGTGGGCATACATATTAATCTTTTATATTTACATATATTATATAATTTTAATAATTTACATATAGATATATATGATATGTCATATCTATAATATATACTTATACACGTCTATTTATAAGTTATATGTATTTGCAACATCTATGTTGCAATGATTATTTGTCTTTGAATGTCAGTTAATAACATGAATATGAAGCAAATAATGACACTCAAAACAGCAAGAACATACTCAAGGGAAATTCTCAACCTGGAAAAATGGAGAGAAGAAGGGAAGAAAAGACAGTGAAAATATTCTAAAGATCTCATTTTACCAGGGAGAAATGAAGTGTCTTAGTGAGAGAAACTATACCTGTAAGTGGTGAATAATAGTATCTTGTTTTCATATAGCATAAGGAACTATGTTTGTATCATAGTTCAGGGAGATCGAAATTAAATGCTAATGAATTGAAAAAATAAACAACCAGATTTATATGGGAAATGAAGAAATATTAACTAGATCAAATCAACAACAAAACAGGGAGAAGAAGAAAAGGCAATGAAAAAGTAAATATCATAAGGTAAAGTGGAAAGAAACATTCAAGTATATTAGTCATTATACAACCTAAATTCTTCTAGTAAGAGAGACCATCTAATTGACCTCTAAAAAGCTATATTCTACACTTATTAACAATAAGTATTAATGCACTGAGATAAAGGAAGGTTGAAAGTAAAAGAGAGACTAAATAATAAATACAGATAAAAAAATCGAAGATAAGATATTAATATCTGGGATGTTATAATGTAGTATTTACAGTAAAGATAGCAAAGAACTATTGTAGTTTATATATTTTTAAGTGGTCAGACTCAGAAAAAATAGAAAAGGACAGAAATGAGGATGAGGCAAGAGCACAATGGTAACAAGATCAGATCCACTTGGGAAAGAGCCCGAGATACGAACCCAGAACTCCCTCAGGACAAGGGTCCGTGATATGGGCCAAGACTGCAAAGCACAGTGATAGGAGAACTCTGGTCTGAATAGCTCTCTCTCACACTTTCTTGCTCTCCTTTTATGCCTCTTGCTCACATATGAATAAACATTTTTTAAACAAAAGAACAAAAACAAATTAAAGAACATAATTAATAAACTAGATAAATTAAGTATGTGTGTATGTATATATGATATATGTGTGCTAATATTTTGAAATATATGTAGACAAAACTTACATTCCTAAAAATAACTGAATATTCATTTTTCCATATGCCCTTGAAATATTTTTAAATTAATTATTTATTTGTAATAAAAAAAGTAATGAATTTTTTTGAGAGGTTTTTGCTATAGGGTGCATGTGCTTGCCAGACAGACAGGGAGAGACAGAGAGACAGAAAGTGAGAAATCACGCCCAGGGGGGATGACTGTGCCACAATCCCTTCTCCTCCATTCTCCTCTCAAGATCTTGGGCACGCACGCACATGCGCCTGGCGTGAGTTTAAGCCACCAGGTCTGGGACTCGAACTACAGTCAACTATGTGGGAGTCCACTGACATAGCCATTACACCAACTGCTGGTCCCAAAAATTAGTGAATTTTTAAAATCAGATTTTTACACAGCATATTCTTTGATTACACCAATACAATCAGAATTTATTTTAAATGACCAAACAAGCCCTTCATATCTAAAAATTTTAAACACAATTCTAAATAAACATTGGAATAGAAAGAAAATCAAAAGGGAAACTATCAAAAAACACTCTTCTAAAAAACTGTGAGGATGTCTCAAAGTAAATTAGAAAATATTTTAAATGGGCCCAGCCCACAGTGTGAGGGTTAAGGTATCTGGATCCCACATGGCCAACTGTGTGTTTCAAGTCCCACACCCAGCGGCTTGGAAAACACACTGGGTGCATGTGTATGCATGCCCAAAACCTGAAAGGAGGGAGCAATATAGGAGAAGAGATCGTAACATGACCATACCCCACGGGAAGGAGTGCCTCCTCTCTCTCTCTCTCTCTCTCTCTCTCTCTCTCTCTCTCTCTCTCTCAGTCTGTTTCTCTCTGGGAAGCACACATACCCTTTATCAAAATTAAAAAGGAAAAAAAGTATTTTAAATGGAATAAAAATTAAAAGTCACATCAAAGTTTCTGAAATGCAACTAAAGCAGTGCTTAATAAGAAATTCATAACAGGGAACCAGCAGTTAGCGTAATGGCTATGTCGCTGGACTCCCACGTAGTCGACCGCGGTTCGCGTCCCGGACCCAGTGGCTTAAAACTCACGCCAGACACGTGTGCATGCGTGCCCAAGATCCCGAGAGGAGAATGGAGAAGGGATTGCGGTGTGACCATCCCCTCTGGGGGGTGATTTCTCGCTTTCTGTCTCTCTGTCTCTCTCTCTCTCTCTCTCTCTCTCTCTCTCTCTCTGGCGAGCGCACGCGCCCTATAGCAAAAAAAAAAAAAAAATTCATAACAATAAATTTTTACATTAGAAAAAAGTTTCAATAATTTAAATTTTTACCATAGAAACTAGAAAAACAAGGAGAGTAATATAAGCCCTAAGCCAGCAGCAGAAGAAAATAACAGACGTAATGGCAGAGATCAATAAAATTAAAACAGAAACATGATATAGAAACTTAGTGAAATCAATCAGTTCTCTGACATCATTAAAATTGAAAAAACACAAGAAGTAAAGTGGTGGGAAGAGGGAGGGAGAGAGGGAAAGAGAGAGGAAGAGAGGGAAGGAAGGAAAGAGAAAATTAGAGAGGGGAAGGGAGGAAAAGGGAGAGGAAGCAGGAGGGAAGGAAGGAGGAGGAAAGGAAGAAGAGAAAAACTGACACAAATGGCCAACATGAGGAATGAAAAGGGGAATATCACCACAGACCTTGCAGACATTACCAGGATAAAAAGTGAATACTACATAGAGTGGCCATACACATAAATTTGATGGCTAAATAATAAAAAATTGATAAAATTGGCTACTTTTTCAAAACCCACAAATATACCAAAATTTTCACGATACATAATCATAAAAGTGTGTTTATCGTTTGACTAGAGCTACTATAAAATATATATGTGTGTGTATACACACACACACACCACAAACTGGGTAGCTCAAACAACAGAAATTTATTGTCTCCCAGTTCTGGCAGCTAATAGTTCAAGACCAGCAGGGACTAACGGGTTAGCACAGCTGGCTCTTTCTGAGGGGAGTTAGCATCTGTTGTATGCCTCCCTCCTAGCTTCTTATGAATTACTGGCACTCTTTGGCTTCTTTGTTTTAAAGAAGCATCATCCCCAATGTCTTCCTTTATCTTCACATGATATTCTCCTGTGTGAATCAATGTCTGTGTTCAAAATTCTCCTTCTATAAGGACACAAGTTGTATCAGATGAAGGCCCAACCTCCTCCAATATGACCTTATCTTAACATATTATCTGCAATAAACCTGCTTTCACAAAAGGTCCCATTCTTTCAGAAAAGGTGAGACAACTACTTTTCCTGAACAGAAAGAAAACTCATGCATCTGAAACTTGACTAATAAACATACCACAAGAATGCGGCTGCACAAATAGTAGATTCTGATCAGACAAAACAGTTTAAGAAATTTTTTAGAACCTATAATAAACTCTGGGGGGCTGGGGGTTAGGACGTCAATATATAAATTGTGGACAGGACATAATTAAATCTATAATGGTTCTATAATTATTAAGTAAATTGTATAAGTAGTTGAAAACCTTCTGAAAAAGAAGTCTCTGAAGCCAGCAGGTGGCTTAATGGTTAAGGTGCTGGACTCCCATATGGCCAACCATGGTTCAAATCCCAGACCTGGAGGCTTGCTTTCTCACATTCCCTTTCTTCCTCATTCTCTTGTTCTGTCTCTTTCTGGTCAAATTTAAAAGAAATAGATAAGTAAAATTAAATAAATAATTTTTAAAATAAAAAAGGAGTCTCCAGTTCCAGGTTTCATTGGTGAATTCTATTAAACATTTAAAGAATAAATAACACCAGTTCTTTATTTCTCTCAGAAATATTTTCTTCCAGAAATATTTTCCACTTACACTATTAACAAAAAAGGAAAAGTACACATCAATAGTTCTCCTGAACATAGACACAAAAATGCTCAGCAATACATGAGCAAATAGAATGTGACTGTATACATAAAATACATTACAAGATGACCAAGAAAGACTGTGATGTTACAAGAAATACATATTTGGTCTCTGCCTCTCTGTCTTGGGACATAGGAACTAAAACCCTTTCCATCTCTGGAAGTGGCAGATGTCTCCTGTAGACTAATAAGATGATGGGGGGGGGGGGGGGCCCTGGGTAGCCTCAGGATAGCCTCAGGATGAGTCTAGTTGCCAGGGGAATAAACCAGGTGATCAGAGGGTTGGAATATTCAGGGTCACTTCAGGTAGGGAGAGGAAATGAAGATTGAGCTAATCACTGATAGTCAATGATTCATTCAATCACGTCTACATAATGAAACCTCTATTAAAAAAAAAATCAAGAGGACAGAGTTAGACAGGCTTGCAGGGTATTAAGTATGTGGACATGCTGGGAAAACAGCATACCTAGAGAGGGCATGGAAGTTCCTCACTCCTCCCCCTATACTTTGTGCCCTCTGTACCTTTTCCACGTGACTGCTCCTGGATTCTATAACCCAAACTCCATAAACTAACAATAAGTTTAACAAGTTTGCAGAATATAAGGTCAACAAACATACATACACACACACACACACACACACACACACACACTAATCCTGTCAGTTTTCTATATAGTCACACTAAAAACGTGGAAACTTAATTTAAAAGAAAATTACCATTGCCACATGGGTGTCAAATATAAGAGGTTGTGGTTAAGTAAGAAATCACTGGAGACATTCAAGGAAAGGTGAGACAACTACTTTTCCTAAACAGAAAGAAAACTCATACATCTGAAAGGTGACTAATAAACATACCACAAGAATGTGGCTGCACAAATAGTAGATTCTGATCAGATAAAACAGTTTAAGAAATTTCTTAGAACCTATAATAAACTTACAAAAATATGCATTTTGGACAATATTAAAGATTTTACAATAAGAAGAGTAAAACCTGAAGAGACCACCTGTTCAGAGCATTGATTACAGAAGTAACTAAAAATTGCAAAAAGAATATTCACAAGATTTATAGAATATCATATTAAGCAAAATAAAGCCCTGGAAACCAAAACAGGACTCATTGACTAACCACAGTAGAGAAGTCCTGATGAATGGGTTATTGATACAAGATGCTAATAGCTGTAGCACTAAAAATTGAAGAGTTGTCTGACAGAATTCCCTGCAAAGAGTAGTCACCCTGTTAAACTATCCATCATGACTGTTCAGCAAATAAAAACCACCAGGGGACCAAAATCACTGTTTACCAGAGATTATCAAAATAGAAGGTCTTATTGTTTAATAAAAATATTATGAAGCAACTTTCATTGAAGTCTTAAGATTCAACAGCTTGGTCACTTGATTAGGACAATAAACCATTATTTCTTCAATTATGACTTAATTTGGAAGCAAAATGTGTGTTCAATCATATATGAGATAAAGATTTATACTGGATAAATGTAAAAAATAATAATTAAATTTAAAAATAGCAAAACCTTGATACAGGAACTCAAAGAAGAGCTAAATAAATGGAAATACATACATACTATGTTCATGGATTGGAAGATTCAACATGGTAAGGATGTCATACAGGCTCTCATGATGACACAGACAGTAGAGTGTTACCATGTGATGCTGGAATCATATGGACAGGCCCAGAGTTCAGGTCCAAGGTCAATGTGAACATACCGAATGCACCCACATGTGTACCTGTGATCCTGGTTGGCTGAAAGGATCAGGACTCAGGGGAAGATCACAACATAACATGACTTTGTTGGGGGGGGGGGGGGGGGCACAGTCTCTCTATCTCTCTCTCTCTGTGTCAGTAAAAGAAGTTTGAGAAAAGATGTCATACATAGCTGATGGAAATGCAAAGTAACATAGCCTCTCTGGAAAACAGATAGTGTTGCATAAAATTAAACATATGCTTACCCTACAATCTTGCCATTTAACACTTGGTATTTTCCTGTACAAAAGTAAAATTTAACTTAACACAAGAACCTACACACGTATATTTACAGAAGTTCTAGTCATAATTACCAACAATTAGAAAAAGCCTCAAAGTCTTTCAACAGCTGAATGAATAAACAAGCCAACTATTGATTCATGCAACATCATGGATGAGTTTCAAAGGCATTATAAAAAGTAAAAGAAACCCATCTCAGAGAAGTTAGTTTAAATGGTTCCATTAATGTGACTTTCTTGAAAAGACTCCATCGATAGTGAGGGAGGACAAATCAGTTTTGCCAGGGGCTAGCAATTGGAGGGAGGGTGTGAAAAAGAGTTTTGTGAGCAAGAAAACTGTTCTATATGTTGTTTGTACGTGTAAATACATAAATTATACATATTAAAATTCATAGAACCATACACCAAGAATGAAGTTTACTATATTGTTTACAAAACAGAATTAAAATAAAATAACCTTTATTCAACTAATCCAGGCCAGAGAAAAACAAAGAGAGCTCTTCTCATTTTATAAAACTTACATGACTGTTTTTTTAATAATTATTTTATTTAACTTTATTTATTTATTTACTTATTACAATCTGACCAGAGAGGGACAGAGTGAGAGCAAGACAAAGAGGGAAAGTGAGAAAGCAAGCCTCCAGGTCCAGGACTTGAACTGTGGTCGACCATGTGGGAGTCCAGCACTTCTAACCATTACACCACCTGCTGGCCCCCATGACTGTTATTTTTAAACCTGGTAAAGTTAGCACAACAAAGGAAGGACTCACTTCTGGATATAAATGCACACTTTTTAAGACAAATACTATCAAAGAGACTCCAGCATCATAACAAATGAACAAGCCACTATGTCCAAGAAGACATTATTAGAAGAATACAAGGGTAGATCATTATCAGGCAATATATCAATAGAATTAATTGCACTGAGTGTTAAAGAAAGAAAAACAAATGATCTTATCAAGGTTGCTGAAAAATAGAACTTTTAGAGTTCTCACACCATTCTTATAACAAATTTCAAGTTTCCATGGGAATTAAAGTATACTACTTCAAGGTAATAAAGACTGCTGTCAGAAATGTTATCATAGATTATATATACTTGTGCATAAGAAACTTCATCAAGGTCTTTATTACCTTTAAGTAGTAAGCAATACATACATAATACATCATAAATGATACATATAATTACAAGTGCATGCACACACACATACATATATATGTATATGTATACATAAACATAATTTAGAAAGTATTTGGAATTGGAAAGAATGATCTTAAAATTTCCATGGAAGAAATAAAACTCACAAAATAGTCATTTTTAAAACAGAAGAATGATTGACCTAGTCATAGCGGTCCAGGCGGTAAGACACTGCACCATAATGAAGCCATAGGGAAGTCTAGGCTCAGAGTCTGGGTCTATGTGAACATGTAGGCTCACTTCCCTGTGATCTTGGTTGACTGGGAAGCTCAGGGGGAGGAGAGCAGCATAGCAAGACCCTTTTAGGTGTACCTGTCTCTCTCTCACAAAAGAACTAAAAATAAAGTAAAATAGCAGGAGCAGACTTGACTTAGATGATATTAGACCATTCTATTAAGCCAAATGTGTAATCAAATCAACATGTTGTTCACCTAGAAACAAACGAAAGATCATTGTACAGACAAATAATATAAAACTAGATGTCAACATATTTGAGAATTTATGGGACAAAAGCACTATTTTAAATCAAAATAGGATATTGCTTGTTTAAGACGCTATACTTGTTTTATTAAAAACCTAAGGTAGAGGCCTCAGTGGTGTGGTGGTTGAGGTGCTGGACTCCCACAAAACTGGCCATGATTCAAGTTCCTGACCTGGCTGCTGGATTTCTCTCTCTCTCTCTCTCTGTCTCTCTGTCTCCCTGGTCAAATTAAGAAATAACAATAATAATAAATACAATAAACTAATTCTTAAAATAAAACATAAGAGTAAAAAAATAAAGCAATTATAATTCTGCAAGAAAATACAGAATACAGGCATCTAATCTAGGTGGAGGTAATCATTTTAACTAAAATTGGACCCCAAGAAACTATGAAAACAAAGATAAACCTTTTGGTTACATTTTCTCTTAATAAGTAGAAAAGCAGAGCGAAGCATCTATTAAATAAATGATCAATTTGAAAAAGTATATGCAACGGAGGGGCACCATGTTTTTATTGATAATATAAGATTCTTCTTCCAAATTTACATTAGAGAAAAATAAGCCAAAAGAAATATGGGCATAGTGGGGAAATCAGGCAATTCAGGAAAAAGCAAAAAGAAGGCTAGCCAGTGGTGTGGTGGTTAAGGCAACTGGGTCCCACAAGACCAACTCTGGGGTTCAAGTCTTGGACTGACAGTTTGAAAAAAACATACCAGGTATGTGTGCATATCTGAAATTCTAAGAGGAGAATGGAGGAGAAGGAATTGCAGCATGGCCATCTTCCCTGGGGAGGGTAGGGGGTGCTTTCTCACATTCCATTTCTGTCTCTTTTTGGTGAGTATATGGACCCTATAGGAAATGAAGGAAAAGGAGGAGGAAGGAAAGAAGGAAGGAAGGAAGGAAGGAAGGAAGGAAGGAAGGAAGGAAGGAAGGAAGGAAGGAAGGAGGAAAGGAAGGAAGGGAAAGGAAGGGAAAGGAAAGGAAAGGAGAGGAAAAGAGAGGAGAGGAGAGGAGAGGAGAGGAGAGGAGAGGAGAGGAGAGGAAAAGAAAGGAAAGGAATATGTTAAAATAAACTTGGTCTAGAAATTTTTTTAAATGGGAAGATATTAGATAGGCACACATGGAAGTCTGGCATTACATAATGCCACCAGGGATACTGGTGGGGGGTACTTTCCCATATGATCAGTGAGAATACAAGTGAATTATTAAAGCCTTTGGAATAAAACAATCTGTCAATGTCGCTCTTTAAATTTAGAATCTCCATATATTTCACCAGAGCCATTCGTTTCTAGGGATCTATCTGATGTAAATGAAAGTATCATTAACCATAGGACATATGAACAAGGATGCTTACTGCGAAACTGTGCTAGAAAAAAAATGGGAAATGAAGTGAATGTCCATCCACAGCGAGAAGATTTCATAGCTTGGGTATGTCCACACCACAAAACTGCTATGCTGCTGTTGAAAACAAATATCTGGTGACAACAACAAAAAGCAAAATGTATGAAAAGGTATGTATAATCCTGTTAAGAGAAAGAGACATACTAATGAAAACCTGGGTGAGCATGTACATATGTGTTACATTTGTGAGTAATTATAAAAGCATGTGTATGTGGGTACCATGTACTTCTTGTAATCAACTAAACATGGAAATACCCAGAAGTGGATACACACACGGTTGTCAACCTGGATTCTTAGAGAAGAAGTCACATGATAAAGTCAGAGAAGAGGGAAGGTAAAGAAAGAAGAGAAGTTAAGCCAAACAAAAGAGAGAAGAAAAGAAGAAAAAGAAAAGTGCAAAAAAAGAACTGCAGTATATATGATAATGTCACATTTATACATTTCTGTGAAATGTCATATGCAGATGAGTAGTAATGAAAATTCAATTAGAGAAAAAGAAGCATGCAGGAAGATGAGGAATCGGCTGCATTTACCATAGGAAACCATCACATTACCAAACAGCAATATTCCAAAAGTTTCATCATGACCTTATGACTTGAAACATAGATCCCATTTGCCCACTAAGCGCACAGGCACACAGATTCCCAAGGAACTATTTTTTGACCCTGAAATGTCCCTGGGTCATATATTACAATGAGTTCTATAGAATCTGTTCAACAGGAAATTTAACTCCATCTAGAAAAGCCAGGGCCAGCTTCCTGCTGCAGCAGTAACAGTAGTCACAGGTGGGCCTATTCCATTCTTCCCCGCCCCGGGAGTCCAGAACTGACAGCAGGGCCAGGAATTTTCCACAGCTCAAGGGAGAACCATTCACATTGTATTCTAAGTAATCCTGATCCTCCCCGCACTGTTAAATAGGGCCATCCTGGCCAGGACATTTCCTAGCTCCAACCGGTTTCTTATTTATTTATTTATTTATTTTTATTTACAGAGGGTGTGTATCCTTACCAGACAGAAACAGAGAGGAGAGTCAGAAAGCATCTCCCATGGGATGTGGTCATGCCACAATTCCTTCTCTTCCATTTCTCTACCCCATCTGGATTTTTGACACACACATACATGTACCTGGCATGTTTTTCAAGCCACAGGGACCAGGACTTGAACAGTGGTGGCCATGTGGGATCCAGCTCCACTGACCACCAGGCTCCAGGGCTGGCTCCCTATTACCAATCTTGCAGTGGTGACGCCTTGGATCAGAAGCAGGGATTCCCACACAGATAATGGTGGAGAGAGCCAGGGAGTGAGAGGTTAGAGTTAGAATAGAGGTCCAGGGAAGCAGGGAAATGGCAAAGAGGGGTGAAATCGAATACTAGTGGGGGAGAGAAAAGGCGAGACAGACATCTGAGCACCACATGACAGATCTGTAAATCAGGAACTATTCTAGGACCTGATGAGAACCTGAAATTTAAATATCATTACGGAATAGCAATGCGGAACCATGCCTTCACACAATATTTAGTTCTCCCATTCAAAATTGTAATCTTTAATAAAACTAAGGTAAATAAAGAGAATGTGTAAATAAGCAAGAATTGTTTTTTGAAGTTCACTGTTAATTTTGAGTCTCTGTTATGAGTTGGGTCAAAGTTTTATAGTCATCTCTGAAAGCCACTTTTATTTTTCAGTAACTTATTGGATGCTTCAGGCTTCTAATCAGGCCCAAATATTTTCCTCTTGCAAATGGAACCATAGTCTATAATTATAGCTTACCACAAGCCACCCGATTACCCAGTGCTTATTCAATTGTGTTGTACAAAGCAGGAGGCAGTGATGTCTACAGTCTGATTTCTACTCTCACCCGCATGTAAACATGTGAAGCCTCCAAACACAGTTGGGAGCCAGGGGTATGCCAGAACTTTATCTATATTTTATTTTTAAAAGATGTACATTCCATCCTTCACAGTACATCTCTTCCCTTTCTTCCCTCTGTCTAGCATGAACTCTTCCACATGGACACAATGTCATATAATAAAACTGTGACTTAAGGGGCTTTCAAGAGTATTCGTGCCCCACATAGTTTCCACAGTGAATCCTTTCCCAGAATGTAATTGCTAAGCTCTATCTAAACCCACAGCTGACACACATAACAAGCCTAGACTCTCATCAGTGCAGAACATCCTGTGGTCTAAGCAGACAGTCATGTCACCTTCGATGAAATGGAGACCATCAGGCAGAGCTCCTCTTGTATCAAGGGGTTTAGACTGAGACTCATGATTCTATGTTGACAGCAAGACTTGCACATCAGCCAAGAGTCTGACCTAAAAGAAGGAGAACTCAGGCACCAGCCAAGGGTTATTTACAGCCTTCTAGCACTCCTAAAGCAGCCTGGCAAGGGCTGCTGCTAGAGCAATAGATATTTTCACTTGTTTCTGATTCTGTCCAACCAGCAGATGAGTCACATAGCTACGGCCAAAATTACCTGCTCATATTTCCCCCTTGACACAAGTTAATCAGGACAGTGATAGCAGAAGAGGCCAAGAGAGAGAAAGGCTCAAATATCCAACTGCCAAAGGGAGAATGGAGAGGAGCATAATGTGGGAGCAGAGTTGGTGGTTCAAGCCAGTCTCTACTAGCGGCAGAGAAAAACAAGTGGTTTGTAATTACAATGTTGTTTTCTTAGCTGGTTAGGATTGTCTGGTTCAACAGTTAAGAAGAAAAATTTGGCTAGCCTCCATCTAAAAAGAAACTCTATCAGCACAACCAATTGATTTGGCTGTCAAAATGGAAAGGTCTAGGCCAGTATGTTGGTTGAAAATTTATTATTGTGGCTTCAGAGGAGCAGAAATGAACATGGTTTATAAATGTTAGCCTGGTACACATTATCAAAGATCATCAGCTTTAATTCTTCTGAGAATTTTCTTCCACCCCATCTCGTACTTCTTTCTTACTAACCAAATATTAGAAAGCTGACTCAAAAAACTGCTTATTTTGGAAATTGTCATTACCCTAACTCATGATAATATTATTTAGACTTGAGAGTTTGAAAGGTAGTTCTTGTAATTAGCCCCCACCAAGAAAACAATTATAAATAGAGAATGCCCTGATTCACAGAAATGCCTCAGTTATACTTTTCAAGCAACTATAATACTCTCTGATTTGGGAAATTATCAAGTGTTGCTTTCTAAACGTATTTAGGAACCACAAGGGTTTTTCAGTTGGTCAGGGCATTTTCCTATTTAAACATTGATTTAGAAATCTTGCCAAGTAAACCAGGAAATCCAGAGAGCAAAATTATGCAGCGCATAAAGAAAGCAGCTGCATTTCTCCAGCCCTAGTAATTTAACCAGTCATTTCTTTAAACAAAAAAATGAAGAGGGGAAAAAAAAGAGAAGCAAATCTGGCAGCACTAATCTCATTTCATTAGCTGGCAAACCAAAATATCAGTTATCAAACATATTTGATAGAAAACATTTGTCCATTGTGTTGGTATTCTTAAAAGTGAAACCTACAATATGGTAGAGGAATTTAATATCAAATTACATTTGCAGGGCCATTTCAGTAATTAAGTGAGAAAATGATTTCTAGCAAATGCCTTTCAGTTTAAAAGTATACCCCAGGCAAAATTTCTTGGCATTAGGAAAGATCAATGGTCTCAAGAGATTTGGAAAATTCACACATATACATACACAAATGTGAGGCCAGAGAATGGACACCTCCAGCAGTCAAACACAACAACATAGGAAGACAAACATGCAGGTAAAGTAAGCAGGGCCAAGTCTTCATCCAATAGAATATACAAGAAGAAAACTGAAAGAGGGAAGAGAAGAGAGAAAAAGAGAGATCCTTGACTAAAGAATTATAGTATAATTTTACGCTTTCCTGGGGTTGCTGACCCCATCTTTAAAATTTTAAATTACATAAATTAAATCATTTATGGATATTTTCTTAGTCTCCCGGTTAAGCCCAAGTGGGGGAAACTAACTAAAAGCTCTCCTTAAGTAGAAAAGTGCTCAGAATCATATTCTTCTTTAATTCATATTATCCGTTCACCCAAATGTTTACAGATAAAAAACGTAAGTGCACCAATAACAGTCAAACAGGTTTGATTCTCTAATAAACTTTGAAATATCAGTGAATAGGAGAAAGAACTTCCAAAATTCCTGCTGTATAAGCAGCTAGCTGTTTCACCTACAACGTGACAGCAACCTAGTCCACGCACTAGGCTACTAGAAATGATATTCAAGTCTTGAAGAGGAAGCTACTTAAATTCATTAAACCTCAAATAACATAATACTAATGTCCCTATAATTTAATTTAAATGATCTTTCAAGGCTTTACAAAGCACAGAGTTTTCTGTATTCTTTGTTCATCCATCTCCTTTGGTTTCAGGGATGTGCCATGATTGTTAACTCATTTTAAAGACTCTTTTCAAGAAAGCCAAAAGATCCCCATTTTAGATACAATGAATGATTCTTGTATTCATGTGCTAGGGCTGCCATAAGTACCAAAGACCATGTGGCTTAAACAGCGAAATTCTGTTAGGCCCCCTCCCAGTTCTCAGGCTAGCAGTCCAAGGTGTCAGCAGGATCCTTTTCTTCTGAGCCCTTCCTCCTTGGCTTGTGGTTGGCTGCCTTTTTCTGGTATTTTCACCCAGTTTTTACTCTGTGTATATCTGTATCCTAATCTCCTCTTATAAGGAGACAAGTCATAATGAATTAGAGCTTGCCCATTTAACCTCATTTTACCTTAATGACCTTTTTAAAGGTTTTCTCCTAATAGTCAAATCCTGAGGTCCTGGGGATTAGGAATTCAACATGTGAATTTAGAAAGACACAGTTTATCCCCTAACAGTTAAAAATATGCAAGAGAAAATACTTGTCAATTTTTTAATTTATTAATGAGTTACGAAGAAAGAAATAGAGTAAAAACTAAGTAAAGAAAAATCCAAGTCTGGCCCTGTAACCTGATGGTTAACTGCAGTTTGAATCTCAGTCCTGGCAGTTTGAAAATACTAGGTACATGTGCATGTGTGCCCCAAATCCCGACAAGATGGAGAAATGGAGGAGAAAGGGTTAAGGCATGGCCACACCATTTGTTTTCTCCCTCCTCCTGTTCTCTGTCTCTCTGGAGAGTACACACGCACTTTGGCAATTAAAAAAGGAGGAGAAGTAGAAGGAGGAGGATATAAGCCCATTGCTAAGGCTTACTTCTACACTAAGAGCATTTGCCTAATATGGGAGATCTTGACGTATGGTTCTCAAGGCCTTCAGGGCTCCAAAACCAGAAATATCTCAGGGTATTTTTTAAAGAATTATTTTATTTGGAGAGACAGAGAGAGAGAAAGTGAGAAAGGAAGCCATCAGGTCCAGGACTCGAACTGCAGTCAGCCACGAGGGAGTCCAGCGCCATTAACCACTGTGCCAACTACTCTGCTGGCCCCACTCTTAGGGTATTTCTAAGAAAAAGCATTTGCTAAGATATGTTAAATTCCCATAGGTGCATAAAACTGAAATGCCAAAGAGAAACTTGGAATCACAGAAAAACTTGGAATCACATCCTAAGTGATTTTTAGGGAAATAACCTATACCAACCAGACTTGAGTAAAATCTTCCTTAAGAGTTTGTTATCATAAAAACATGCAATAAATTTAAGTAAAGGGCACTAAAATGTAAATAAGTAATTATTACGAATGACTAAAAAAAATTAAAAAATTTCTCAAAATGAAAAATGTAACAACAGCAAATCAGATGCAAACAAAGAGAAAATTACAGAACTAGAAAATATTTCTTTAAAAAGTTATCTAAAATGCAGTACCAAAACAAAAAATTATAAAATGTGAAAAATATTTAAGTAATTATAAAACATGAAAAATATTTAAGTAATAGAAAACAGAGTTTTAATTTTTAATAATAACTAACTTGTATTTTGGCACTTCTAGATAGAGAGGGAGAAAAAAAGAAAGGCTAAGGTAATAGTTGAATTGCTGAGAATATTCCAGAGCTAGATTTTTTAAAAAACACCAATCTACATATATGTAAAGTCCAATAAAAGCCAATGAAGGTAAATAAAAATATACCCATACCAAATCCATCATAGTGAATGTGCAAAACAACACCATCAACAGAAGCAAAACCAAAGAGGAAAAAGGTTAATTTGACAGGAACAAGAAAGATTACCTTCTAAGGAATAACAATTTGACAGAATTGGATTCTCAACAGCAACAGTAAAGTCAGGAGATAAAGAGGAAAATACTTTCAAGATATGGAGACAAAATAATTGTCACCTAGAATTCTATACCTCCAAGCATGGCTTCTTTTGATACAATACAGGAAGCACCAGGCCTCAACATGTATTGACAGTCTAAATATATTGTAAGAACAATGTTGAGATAAAGACTTTTTTGGACAAATAAAAACAAAATTTTCTAAAAACAGACCCTTTTATTTCTTTTTGTTTTTTGCTAACGGGTGCATGCACTCACAGAGAGAGATAGAGCGATAGTGACAGACAATGAGAAAGCACCCCTCAGAGAGCTGGCCATGCTATAATTCTTTCTTCTACATTCTCCTCTCAGGATTTTGGGCATGTACATACACACACCAGTATCTTTCTTGAGCCACTGGGTCCAGGACTCAAACACGCAGTCAGAAATGTGGGATCTAGCATCCTGAACTACCACACAACACTAGGTTTTGCTGGCCCAAAAGCAGATTCTTTAAAGAAAAAGAAATAAAAAAAGAAATACTAAAGAATATTTCTTAGATGGAAAGAAAAGTGTTACAAATTAAGAATCTGAGATGAAAGAAAGAATGAGAAGCATAGAAAGCATAAAAAGAAGATAGGAAGTGCTAAATAAAGGATAAATGTCAGTTAAATGCTACTTAACACAATTATAGTAATATGAGTTAAAACATTTTTTTTCCTCTTTCAAAAAATGGCAGCATGGACATACCCACTGCCCAGCTTTATCCCTCAGACAGACAACACCGTACATGAACAAATGGGAAAAAGCCTGGCTTCCTAAAGGACTGATTGAAGTCACTTTCCCAACTTACTCACTTAAGTCATTGTATTTTTGAAATCATAGTATATCTAAATCTAAATTTAGTATTTATGCCCTAAGCATTTCATTGTAATTACCCACTTAAAATTTATATAACACTGTTATAAGATATTGTAAATAATACCATATATATATATATATATATATACCTAATAATATAGACTCAATAGTTTAAAAAGTATAATAGAAGTACTACAAAGAGAAATGAACAAATGTT
The DNA here is from genome assembly GCA_026018925.1 of Tupaia tana. Classification (NCBI taxonomy): domain Eukaryota; kingdom Metazoa; phylum Chordata; class Mammalia; order Scandentia; family Tupaiidae; genus Tupaia; species Tupaia tana. Next base: position 19,315,355 of record JAKSZU010000013.1, on the reverse strand, counting down.
ACACCATGATGGAGATTTCCATACAATTCTCTCAGTAATATAAAAAATATTAATAAGGATGCAGATAATACTAACACAATCAATGAGCTTGAACTAATGAAAATATTGAGAACATTAGTGTCAAAACATGGTAAAATATACATACTGTTAAAGCATATGCAAAATATTTATGAAAAATTACCACATATGGGGTCGTAGCTCAATAAGCTTCAAAGAATTATTATTTTTACAAACTACATTTTAGGCATATGATTCAGTTAAGTTAGGAATTAATAACAAAAATATAACAAAACTACAATACATTTAGAAATTAAGAAACATACTTCTAAGTAATATTTGATATGGCAGAGACTGACCACTCACTTACCAATCTGTTCTACATAGGGCCATATATGCCTGGTTCTTATCTGCAGATTGTAAAACAAAGTACTATATCATTTGCAGTCCATAGTGGTTAAGTCCAGTTGGAGTTCTCCACACACTCACTTTTCACCCCTCTTTAGTGACTTTGGAGCTAATATGTTAAAGATGGTAGACATAAGGTGAAAGAAGTCTGGATTTTTGAGTCACATTATTATAGCTTGTTGGATAGCTACTCAGAGAGCCATCCAATGAGAAATATCAGCATTGGACTTTAGGAGAGAAAAATTATATATATATATTTATTTATATATATTATATATAGTTATTTTTATATATTCTATATAGTTATTTATATATATATTAGTTATTTTTATATTATACATGTATATAGATATACATATATAATGTATATATATTATTTATATATTATCTTTGTGCATATATACATATATAATGTATATATAATAACTATATATTATAGATAATATATACAGATATAATATACATTATTTATATATTATATATGTACATATATAATGTATATATAACTATATATTATATATAGATATATTATGTATAGTTTTATATATATTATAACTATATATATTATATATACACATACATTATATATATAATATATATATATATAATTTTAAGTCACAGAGATTTTACAGTTGTTACAACAGCTAGTCCAATTTATCCTTTCATCCTGACTATCCCTATGCTATTAGGACAATTTCATAAAATTGTAATTGGAGACTCTTACATCACTTCTCTTTTCTCTCTTTGGATGTACAGGACAAAATTCTAGAGAGATAACTAGAGAGGAAAGTAAATTCTTAATTAAAATAAATTCATTATACTGCATAGGAGTTAAAGGGCTCCATCATTGGAGCCAGAAACTATGTCTGTGCATCTTGACCACCATTTACTTGAGATGTGACCTTGGGTCAATCATTTCTCTTCTCTGAGTTCCAATTTCTCATCTGTAAAATTCTTTCAGCTTTAAATAATTGCTCCAGGATTAAATTAAGCAAGAGAAAAATAGATAAAATTTGTAGCACTGAGCCTCATCATAGAATTTGCTATCATTATAGACAGAACTTTATTCAAAACAGCATACCTAAATTAGAATCCACAATAGAATTGTCCCTTGAGGGACCAGCAGTTAGCGTAATGGCTGTCGCTGGACTCCCATGTAGTTGACTGTGGTTTGAGTCCCAGACCTGGTGGCTTAAACTCATGCCAGGCATGTGTGTGTGCATGCCCAAGATCCCAAGAGGAAAACGGAGGAGAAGGGATTGTGGTGTGGCCTTCCCCCCTGGGGGGTGATTTCTCGCTTTCTATCTCTCTGTCTCTCTCTGTCTTTCTAGCGACCGCACGTACTCAATAAGAAAAACCTTTCCAAAAAAAAAAAGAAAAAGAAAAAGAAAAAGAATTGTCCCTTGACTGTTCTGCCTTCATTTATACTCCTAGTCCCTGGCCACAGATTTTTCTATTCTGCCCTCTTCCAAACCTGTATGTGATTACACCAAGCCCAAGAGAAAGAAAAATATATATGCATAGATAGTGGATGCAAAATCATATTAATAGACAAACACCAACATGATATCCCATGACCTGTAGCAGCTGGACTCCAAAAGCCTTTAAGAATGCAGCTCCAGCCTCTTAAATCCCAGCCCAATCCACTTATGGCTCCTGCTATTTGATTAATGTGAAAGTTTCCTTTATTCTTCCAAATAAGCCCCTGTTTAACTTGGGCAAATTTAAATAGCAAATTTCTATTCCTTGCACCAAGAAGTCTAGACTAGTACAACTTATTCACATTACTTCAGCTACTTTTTTTTTTACCTCACTCCGAAGTAGCAAATACTTTGCATAACACCAAAACAGACAAAAAGACTACATGCACTCAAGCTAGTTTTAGAACACATTTGATTCTTATTTCACTGAATCAACATCATTGCTATGCTAAAGTCAGCTTCTGTAGCATTCCCATGTGTGGAGATGAGCTCATTCCACCACTCACTTCTCTTAGAAACTTACCAGTTCCTTTGGAATCTTAAGCACATAAATCAAAACAGTAGCTTCTTGGCAGCAACATGTAGTTAGTGTTACAAAATAATCCAAGTGTCTTCCTAAGATAAAACTCCAGAGGCCAGGTGTGGCCTTTGCACAACATTCTGCAAGACTGGACCCACAAAGAAGGTCCCAGTTTGTGCCCCTAGGCCTGTCCATATGTGAGCTCACATGCTCATGATCTGGGCTAGCAGATACCGGGTGGATCACAGTGTGAAGACCTGTTTGGGAATGTTGTCTCTCTATCTTTATCTGTCTCTCTCTCTTTCATGGAATAAATAAACTTTAAATTTAAAACTCCATAGACATCACTTTAAAAATAAATTAGAAATTATACCAATATGGTAAATACAAATAAATGTATACTGAGTTAAAGTGCTTTAAGAAACAGAATTTAAAACTCCAAATAGAGCCAAGTCTGTGACCTAATAGTTAAAGGAGCTGAATCACACATGGCCAACCATGCAGTTCAAATCTTGGCTTAGGCAGCTTGAAAAATACCAGGTCCATATGCATGTGTGCCCAAAATCTTGGCAGGACGGAGAAATGGAGGAGAAAGGATTGCAGTGTGACCACATCCAGTTGGGGGGGGGCGTCCTTTCTCACTCTCTGTCTGGTGAGTCCACATACCCTCGCACAAATTTAAAAAAGAAAGGAAAAAAGATAAAAGACCCAAATAAAATGGAATTAGTGTTTTTCTGCCTTTAGCTTTACGCAAAAATTTGCTGAAGTGCTCATGAAAGCAAATATTTTTTAAAAGTCCAAATTTTCTTATAAAATCAGACAGCGGCTTAATGCGGGTATATGGAACCCATGATTGTGTGGCTACTCCTGACAAATTAGGCTTTCATCTAATTGGGAAACTCATCCTGCGTGCACACAGCCTATGCAGTATGTTCCAATGTGCTTTGCTTGAGACAATTTGGAATTGTTGCAGTGAATCACCTGATACAGTACTTTAATATCTTGATTAATAAACCCTGGGAGAGGAAATCCGATTTAAAAAAACAAAAGTCAATTTGATTGTCAAAGACATTGGGAGACCATCTTTTCAGCACTGCCATCTGTAGTTAAAGAGGAAGACATTGGCGATAGCTCAGGAAGAGGTGGCACTGGCAGGATCCCAGTTTGGTTACAGAAGTGAGGCAGATGCCAACTGTGGGTTGGGGCTTCCATGCTACTGGGTGAGATCCAACTGCAAAGCTGAAAAGACCCTCAATATATTCATGTTGAGGTCATTGGCCATAAAGACCGACACCTAAGAAAAGGAAAGAAAAATTATCCTCGATTTCTTTTCTTTTAGCCCCCATTTCCAGTAAATACCAGGTCCTTGCAGATCTGCCCTCTGAAATAGGTCTCAAACCTGTCACACCCTCCCTATTCCTACTATCAGTGTCTTCTTTTGAACCATCATCCTTTCCTTTCCACAGCCTGCTGACTTTATTTAAATATCAACACACTCCAAAACTTCTACGTGATCTGTTACATAACTGTGATCATGCAACATCCTCTTTAAACTCTCTAAAGGTAAACTATCATATATTATAAAGTTCTTCATTCACAAAGCCCCTGAAATCATATGGAAATGTGGATTTTTTTCCTTAATAAAGTTACAAACCATTTTTTGTCTTTGTTTTTGTTTAGAGAGAGAGAGAGATTTTTGCTATAGGGTAGGTGCGCTTGCCGGAGAAATAGAGAAACAGAAAATGAGAAATCACTCTGCAGAGGAGATGGCCATGCCACAATCTCTTCTCCATTCTCCTCCTGGGATTTTGGGCATGCACACACATATACCCGGCATGACTTTGAAGCCACCAAGTCCATACTCAAACCGTGGTCGACTATGTAGAAGTCCAGCAACATAACCAAATGCTGGTCCCAAGTTACCAAACTTTTATCAAATCACCAAATGGGTTCTTAACCTGAAAAACTAAAGACTACCAGTCTACAAATGAAGTCCAAATTCTTTAGCTTTCTATACAAGGTCAACCATGAGATGTCGACCTTCCCAGACACGGTGACTTCCACTCCATGGTGGTTCTATCATGTGCCCTTGACAAATTCCTACTATTGTTTTGTTGTCATGTCCTCTATGAAAACCCTTGACACATCCATACAGAAATGACAGGTTAAAGATTTGCCTTTGTGTGTTCCTGCAGTCACATTCACGTACAAAGGCAGTTATGCACTAAGTAACTATTTACAGGTCACCTTTCTGACTAAATAGTGATCTTTGTAAACAAGAAGCACATTTAACCATCTCTGTGTGAGGCCTGCCCGATCAAAGTGGGCCATGTGGGAGTCCACTTCTCCGATGGACTATTTTCCCATCTCTTAGATTATTTATTACTTATGTCATTAATTCTCCACCTTTTCTAGGTGCAGCACCCTGTGAGCTGGAGTTGTGCAACTATAATGGGACTCATTCACATAAAACACAATGGACAATACAACAGCCCTGTCTTTGATAATCTAAGGAAACCTATGGGCCCATACTCCTCAATACACATAGTCACACTGAACAAGATTTTCCATGGAATATCAGGAGATCTGTGTTCAATTTGTAAGGACTCAAAAATACCAGGTAAAAAGAAATCATTATCTATAATAATAAAGTTTCTGTCATCAGAAAGAGACATACCATGCATTCTTTTTAATGAGCTTTGGTATTTCAATCCCTGAGGCAGAACTAAAGCCTTTCCTTAAAAAAAAAAAAAAAAGAAAGAAAGAAAGAAATTTTGAAATTAGGGAAAATTGATTTGGAAATTCAACTCAGTCACTTTGTAACTGTATAACTTAGACGAGTCGTTAATAGCTGGTATCCTGGAACCTGCCATAGTGGCACGGGCAGGAGAGCACGGCTGCAAGATGCTGGAGGCGTATGAGTAGGCCCCGGGTTTGGCTTCCCAGTCGACCTGAATACTCCAGGTATGCTTAAAGCCTTGGGGAAGGATTGTGGTATGGCAAGACCATGTTAGGAGTCCCTATTGCCTTTCTCATTTTCTCTCTTCCTCCTTCTCTCATGAAATGAATAAACAAATTTAAAAAATAATAATTAATATCCTGGATCTTACTTTACCACTACAATGAGTAATGAAAGCTACCTGACAGAGTTACATAAAAATTAAATGAGATGTCATAACTAGAGAGTCTGGAACAAAACTCAATAAATGCTATATCTTCAACCCCGCCCTTCACTGTACTCTTCAAATGAATTATATAAACCAGTTTAAAAATGACAATGTAGACCATGTTTCTCCTTTGGCTGCCTCCTCTCGGTTAATATTCTTTCTAGTCTATTGGATGAGGAGCATCTTTCCACTTCCTCCATCTTCAGATGGTATTTTTCTGTGTGTGTCTTCTTTCAGTATGGTATATTTTTTATGACACCATATTGGACAGAACAACACCCTGCTCCAGTACGACCTCATCTTACCTAATTACATTTCCAATGATCCTATTTCCAAATGAGGTCGCATTCTGACAGTCTACGGTACTGAGATCTTCAATGTAGCTTTTCTTTTTCTTGGAGAGGGGTAATAATTCAACTCCTAACAGCTAGCATATGCGTAGTGAAAGCTCCAGAAGGAAAAGAATAAGTAAAGAGCCAATAGAAAGGATGAAATAAAATAGTAAGAATCATTTATTTATCTAATAATAGTAATAATAATATCAAAGAGAAGGACAATACAAAAAAAAGAAAATGCTTCAAATTTAAAAATAAGAGCAAGATAGTAGACATAAAACCAACTATATGTAGAATTTAAGTCAAGAAATATAAAGATGATAATGATAAATGGATCAATTCAACAGTAAGATATAGGAATACTAAACATGTGTATACCTAAACATATTTTCAAAATATATAAAGTACACTTTGACAAAATAAAGAAAAAAATAAAAATTTTTAAATTCATAATTATAATGGAAATTTAAAATATTAATTTTTCCCACAAGTCTTTCCCCCAAAAAACAAAAAAACAGAAAAGTGAGGGGGGAGTATTAGGAATCTCCACCTTTTTCTTTTGTTTAAATTATTTTATTTAACTTTATTATTACTATCATTATTATTTTCCAGTTTGATCAGAGAGACACAGAGAGAGAAAGGAAGTGAGAAAGCAAGCCACCAGGTCCGAGACTTGAACCGTGGTCGGCCCTGTGGGAGTCCAGTGCCTTTAAACCACCATGCCACTCGCCGGCCCCAAGGAATCTCCACCTTTTTCAGTCGAACTCCTGGCTAGGAAGAGACAGAGATTCTTAGATAGACCTATGAGCAGTTCTTCAAAAAGGAAGAAAGACACAGAAATTCCAAGATGAAAATGGAACCTACTTTATTAAAGGATCAGAGCAAAAAAAAATGAGGTTAAACTATATGAATTGCTGTATCTGTAGGTCAAAATTCACTATTAGCAATTTCATACATTAAATTTAACTTATTTGCATATAAGTATGATTTAACACCAACTCTTCAGCATTTTCACACATCTGAACATAATTATATAATGTTTTCACAGCATTTTCATAAGATATATAGTGTTGTAGGTAGAAGGAGAATCTCTAGTGAGTAGAAAATTTTCCCCTAAACACTTCTTTTCCACTATACAGATATATAGAAAGAAAGAGAGGATAGATAGACAGACATATATTTATATTCATCTTCTGTGTGACATCCAACAGAGCCCTCTACAGATATCCACCCCATAATGTTTATCCCCTGGAAATATATTGTCTCAAATGGGTCAATAGTCGTTTCAGGTCGGCTGAGCCTTTAAGTGAATTAAATCAGACTGAACTGGGTTTCTGTCATTCATCCTGTTCTTAACAAACTCTTCATGACAACTCCTGATCCATTCTCTGCCTGTGTCGCATTTTGTTTGTGTTTGCGCCATAATCCTAAAATACATAATCCCAAATGCCATAACCTTGAATGCTAAAATTCTGAAAGATCAAAATCTCTAAAATGCTGGAAGAGCAAAATCCCAAAAATATAACTCTGGGGAAAAAAAAAATTTGATTCCTTAAAAGAAAATTACCTAGATTTTGAAAGGGGAATTTAGGTCCAACAGATGGCTTAGTGGTTGTCACTGGACTCCACAAAGCCAGCTGCTGTTCGAGTTCCAGACCCAGTGACTTGAAAATCACTCCAGGTGTATGTACGTGCATACCCAAGATCCTCGGAGGAGAGTGGAAAAGAATGGATGGCGGCATGGCTGCCCCTCCTGGGGTTGATTTTTTACTTTCCTTCTCACTATCTCTGTCTCTCTTCTGCAGGTGCATGTGCCCTAAGGCAGAAACCTCTCTCAAAAAAAAAAAAAAGGAAGAAAGGAGGATTTACTTGAGAATCATAAAAACTATAAAACATTCAATAACATAGACAATAATAACTTTTTTGGTAGGGTCTCTCTGCTATGATCATATGGCCTCACCCTTCCAGGTTAGTGCTACCATGTCCAGCTCTTCTTTATTTTTTCCCCTTATTTTTTACATCAATCAGTGTAAATTTTTACAATGATGAAATGAATGTTCCCAGCATGAATACCTTGTCATTCCAGTCAAAGAAATGATCATACACATTGTAATCAACATAATTTTTCATCGTTTTGTCCATTGAATGTTTTTCTCCTCCCCCCCCCCCACCCCACCTTCTTTAGAAAGTTTCTCACTCTGTCCAGGCCATCCTTGAGCTCCTGATCCTTCCCTCAGCTTTTCACATCCTTAAGATTATAGGGACAAACCACTGCACAAGGCCTTTGGGTTGCACCAGGAATTAGATACTGGTCTCCCATGTAGCCCCAGCCTGTAGGCAGAGTCTTAGCAGCATGAGCCACTACAGCTGAGCCCTACATATTTTTGTAAGCATAAACACTCAGAATATTAATGACAGCTGCATGGGTATAACACTTAGGAGCAAACTGCATTTGTAAAGAAATAGGTCAAAAGTGAAATGTAGACATGCACGTCCCTATGGTTGGTAATTGTGTGTGCCAGACTTTGTAACTGCTGTGATCTGAAATACCATGCTGAGTAACCTGAGCCTTTTGAGGAGAAAGGTCAAAAACTATGATGGGTCACCACTGCATATGCAGTTAATCAAAGAGCTGAAATATTGAGAAATCTTGTCATACACAAATGAAGATGTATATGAAGGACATATCTTCATGTACTGAGGAATTTCAACATTTTTACATACATGCACAAAGCTTACACACAAAGTCAATGTGATAATACATTTTGTGGAATCAAATTTGCAAAAAAAAATGCATAAAATGAACAAGAGCTCTCTAAAGTCTTCACACAATTTATACCTCCAGTATTGGAAATGATGCGAAGATGAAATACAACATATAGCATAGGGGCAGCAGATGGCACAATGGTTAAGGTGCTAGACTCCCATGTGGCCAACTGCATTTTGAATCCCAGACCTGGCAGCTTGCTTTCTCTCTCTCTCTTTCTCTCTCTCTCTCTTTCTCTCTCTCTCTCTCTCTCTTTTTGTCTGGTGAGCATGTGTGCCCTGTAGCAAATTGAAAGATAATAATAATGGTAAATAAAATGTAATAAATACTTTTTTAAAAAAGAAATACATAGTATAGCAAGTTATAAAAATAATGCTGACAGGTACCAGCAGGTGGTATAGTGGGTAACTTGCTGGACTCCCACATGACCAACTGTGGTTGGTGTCCCAGACCCAGCAGCTTGAAACTCCAGCCAGTGCATTTGTGTGTATGCCCAAAATCTTGAGAGGAGAATGGAGGACAGGGGATTGTGATTTGGCCATCCCCCTTAGGGGGTGATTTCTCATTTTCTGTCTCTCTGACTCTCCAGTGAGCACATATACCCTATAGCAAAAATCTCTCAAAAAAATTAATAATGCTCACAATTTCATATAGTTAAAAGAAAAAACTAAAAAAAATATGACATATGAAAAACTATATTACTGGGACAGCTTATGGCAGTTTCACTGTAGTCGTTAATAGAGCTCGTTGCCTTGAATGATCACTAACGATATTTTAAAAGTCGAGCATTAGATCTCCGCTCTCATGGTGGACCTAAAGACTTCTCTTTTTTTAAGACAGGCTGGCAGTATGTTTTCCAGGCTAACCTCAAACTTACAAGCTTCCTACCTCAGTTTCCCAAGAAGCAGGGATTACAGGCTTGTGGCACTATGCCCAGCTCTGTATTGTGAGTCTGTGGTGACGAATAATTGCTTTTATTATTTTAGGGCATGGCTCTCCTTGGACAACACATTCACATTCATTCTCTATGTGGCACTGTGGTTTCTGACATTTTTCTATGGTTCAATATATACTGATATGAACTTTCCCTATGACATTTTTCCATCTTCTAGGCCATATTTCTATGATGTTGTGGGTATGCACAAATCCATGCCTCATGGGAACTGGAGTTTTTGAGATTTTGGCTTTCAGGATTTGAACATTCAAGATTTTTCTTGTTTTAAAGAGAGATTTTTGCTATAGGGCATGTGTGCTCGCCAGAGAGACAGAAAGTGATAAATCACACCCCCCCCCCCCAAGGGGGAATGGCCATGCTGCAATCCTTTCTCCTCGATTCTCCTCTCTGGATTTTGGGCACACAGGTACATGTGCCTGGCATGAGTTTTAAGCCACAAGGTCCATACTCAAACTGCGGTCAGTCACATGGGAGTCCAGCAACATAGCCATTATGACGTCTATTGGTCCCTCAACATTTAAGAGTTTAATCTCTTGAGATTCTAGATGTTAGGAACCTTAAAATTCATTGATTTTTATCTTTTAGAATTTCAGCATTTGGGATTCTGTCTTTCAGGATTATGATCAGCCCCAATCTTAGTTTCCCTTTCTTCCAATCCCCCTCCCCTGCTGTGATAATATTGCAGCAATAGCCACTACAACCTCACACTGGTGTCCAATATCAGACTTCAGCAACTTAATTGAACCATTAGTCTCCAATTCATTGATCCATTTCAGCCAGAGGGTCTTTTCTCACAAGAGATTCCATCTTTTTCCAGTTGGCTTAGGGACAAGCTTAAACTGGCAAGACTCCATCAATCAACAACAGGGAAATTTGTTTTTATGATTTATCTCATCACTTTTTCCTTCTTCAAAATTCCAAGGAGAAACTAAATCAATGTTGCTGAAATATAATAATTAATCTTTTTTCTTCTGCAGAATATGTTAATTATGCTTAAAGTACTTTATTAAAATAAATGTTGTATTAAGAGGGCTCTAAAGCATTCTAAAGGTCAAAATATTATTATGGAATAAGGCTTATACCTACTAATGATATAAAACAATACATAAGAAGATATCCTGGACGTTTCTGGCAAGATAACTATGTGCTATACTTCATTGTCTTGCAAAAGTTCTCACTCTTGCGTCCAAGGTCAAACTTTAAATACTCAGGCAGACTTCCTAAGGCATAAGCCTCCAATAGTAATTCATCCATCCACTGTGATAACCAGGATCAATTCGAGGGTTAAAGGTGAAACATTCAGGAAATATAGATATTAAAGCGAAACACTAATAAAAAGAAGAAAGTCACTTACAGCATCTACATTCACCAGAAGACACTTCTGAACGCTCATACCCATCCAACCATCCGGTTCTACAATAGTTCTCTACAACTATGGAAAAGATCTTTTTTCTCTTGGACAAATTTGTTGAAACTGAGAAACAGTTTGAGTTACTAGAGAATGTATTTCTCCTATAGATCATGAATAAATAAGAAAAGGAAAATGAAGAACAAATTATACAGTAAACTTTTTTCTTATTGACTTGATTTAAAAGGTTTATAAATTTTTTATTTTACATTAACGTTTTAACTAACATAATTAAACTTTTAAAAAACATATTTCTGTTTTTAAATTATTTTGTTACTGAGACATTTAAAATCACTTAAATATTAATTATTTCACTTACATTTCTGCCCATGAATTATCAACTGTTACAGGAATTGCTGTACCACCATAAACACTCAGAGACACACACAAAGTACTTGAAACAACTGTTTTTAAACACTGATGACAGGAAACATAGGAATTTGAATCCTGAGTGAAAGAAAACAAATTAAATACACTTAGTAAGTGCCCCCAACTTACTGCCTACAGGCAGTGGCAAGGCTACAATGCCAGGTCAGGAACTCATCGGTCCTTTCAAAGTTAAGGAAACAGAGTTGGGAAGTTCAGGGAAGTTGTAGCAACTACAATTTGCAGGGTAGAGGACTGGACAGGAGTAAACCACACAGAGAGAGAAGTCTGAAGTTCTAAAGAGAGATCTCTTCTAGTCTTGCTGGAGTACTGATTCATGCATGTACTGGGTAAAACTTTCTGAGGCCACAGGAAGAAGAACTAGGAATCAGTAAGGCAAACAATTCCCAAAGCTAAAACAAAATGGAAAAAGTTTGTATCTCACCAGCTAGAGTAGACAGACTTCATACTATATGAGGTCAAAGATAGAGTCCTCAGAAGAGTCTTAACCTTACCAGTGGAGCTACTTTGGCCCTAAGATTAAGTTACTTTGGAACTGTCATTACAAAGTTTAAAAACAGACATCGGAAGGATAAAACTGATCCAAGGTTTTATGTCAAAACACAGTCCAATGCTCTGTAAAGGAATCCCCCAAAAGAAGATGTACCCAACAAGGCTGAAGTCACAATGATCAGCATCCAAGAAAAAATTACTACACTTGTAAAGAAGCAGGAAACCATACCCATAGTAGGAGAAAAATCTATCATCAATAGAAATAGATCCAGAAATGATAAAGATGATGAAATTAGCAGATTAGATCCTTAAAACTGACTTTAAAATCCTGGAAATAAGTCCCAAAATGCCAAGGGTGTCGAAATACAAAAGGAAAAAAAGTCTGAAATAATTACCAGTTATTAGGAGTCTTGACTGGGACCAGCAGTTAGCGTAATGGCTATGTCACTGGACTCCCATGTAGTCAACTGCGGTTCAAGTCTCGGACCTGGTGGTTTAAACTCACACAGGGTGCGAGTGCTTGTGTGCCCAAGATCCCGAGAGGAGAATGGAGGTATGATATGTCCAAAATGCCCATCATAGCCTCTTTAATTAGATATCATTACTCCATTTACTCATTATCCTATAAAAACATCCCTTTGTTTTCCACTACCTTCAAGAGAAAATTCAAAATGATCAGGGTTCAAGGATGCAAGGGAGAGGACACCAAGGCAGGGTGGCTGAGGCTACATTGAGAGGGTGGGGTTCAATTCTCATCCCAACCTAAATAGGCCAGGCACAATGGCATGAGCCTAACTGGGACATGCCTCATTGGTGCTAACTAACGGGGAGTCTGGGTCAGGAGGCTTGCAATGTGGAGACCCTGTCAAAAATACTTGCCTCTCTCTCTCCTCCCCTCCATAGTCTTTCTCTCTCTGTAAAATTATAGGGCATTGCATTGTTTTCCAAAAAAATTACTAGTGTCCTCTTTCACAAAAAATGCATTTAAAATTTTCTTATTTTCTAAGTTAAATTACTTAAGAGGAGTAAAACTTGTCTGTCTCATTTTGAGTATATATGGTACACACTCCTCTTTATCCATTTGAGCTCTCTCCTCACTCAAATGTCTCTTTAAGTAAATGAAAAGATGCCCCTTGGTACAAATTTGAAAGGCAGTACAATTAGAATGTGGGATCTGCAACTGGACTACTTGGATTCAAATCCTGGGGACCAGTAGATGGTGTAACGGTTACATCGCTGGACTCTTATGTACTTGACCATGGTTCAAGTCCCAGACCTGATGGCTTAAAACTCACACTAAGCACATGTGCAAGCATGCCCAAAATCTTGAGAGGAGAATGAAGGAGAGGAGATTGCAATGTGGCCATCCCCCCGGGGGGATGATTTCTGGCTTTCTGTCTCTGTCTCCCGCTGTCTCTCTGGACAGCACACATGCCCTATTGCAAAAATCTCTTTAAAAAGGACAAGAGAAAAAAAAAGAGGATTTAAATCCCAGTTATATCAACTATTATCCTGGTAAACTTGAGCAAGTTACTCAGCTTCTCTGTGGCCTTGTTCCTTCATGTATAAATTATGCAAATCATTATAGCTACTATATTTGGTTCCAATCAGGGTGATATTAGTTAATATATATAAGAAATTTAGCATAGTCATTGGCATTTCATATATGATATATATGTTAACTCTTGTTATTTTCATTTTATTGAACATTAAGGTAAAATTTTGTAACATCAATGACATTCATTACTAAATAATCTTATTTAAATTAGACACTTTAGACTCATTACAAATCAGAGTCTTTAACATACATGTATGTTGGAGCCAGAAGATGGCATAGTAATTACATCACTGGACTCGCACATAGACAATCATGGTTCAAGTCCTGGACCCAGTGGTTTCAAACTCACACAGGGCACATGTGTGTACATGCCCAAGATCCTGGGAAGAGAATGGAGGAGAAGCTATTGTGGTGTGGCCATGCCCCTGAGGGGTGATTTCTCACTTTCCCTCTCACTGACTCAGCCTCTCTCTCTCTCTCTCTCTCTCTCTCTCTCAAGCACATGTGCCTTACAGGGGAAAAAACCCTCTAAAATAAAAATACATGTATGTCATATATGTAAGGAATAACACCACCATGAGACTTCCCCCTACAGGAAATGTACATCAAATAAATGTAAGCAGTATCGAAGCCTGAAGCATTTGAAAATAAGTATCTCTTTTACGTGTGCATTGAAGCCGCTTTCCTACTTTTATCATGCCCTACATTATTCTTTATTTTTCATGCATTTCAAAACACTCTAATGGAATTTTTCTCAGCCTGAATCCATATGCTTGTATTTATGTGCATACATCATTTATGAACAGAAACTAAAACAAAAAGAATAGTATCTTGCAAATAAACTGTAGCATGCTCACTTTTTTGTGTATTTCTTTATTGCCACAATAATACTGCATAACAAAGAACCACAAAACCTAAGTACATACAAATATATATATATAAATATATTTGTGTGTGTGTGTATGTATGTGTGTGTGTATATATGTGTGTGTGTGTGTGTGTGTGTGTGTATATATATATAACTTTTTTTTCCTCATGACTCCTAATTGACTAGGTAGTCTGTTCAGCCAAGCTATGCTTGGCAGAACTGATGTTCAGTGGTCAGTCTGGGGTTGAAGAGACAGCTTTGCTGCATTTGTATGGGCTCAGCTGAGACAACTGGGCTGACTCAACTCTATTCTGTGTGTGTCATCATCCATCAGGCTAGCTCAGGAATTTTCTTACCATAAAGGCGGAAAAGCAAGAACGAAGAGGCTCAGTCATGCAAATATCCTTTTGACCAACACGCGTCATTTAACCAAGCCCAGAGACTGAGTAGGAAGGGATCACAAACACGGGGGCAAACAACATCATCTAGAGAAGCCATTAACTGGAGTCGTTGATAAAGTCAGTCTACCACACTGTTCCACAGATTTTGGCATTTCCTTTTCTTGGACTAAACTCACTATCTTTCATTAGCTCATAACCACTAGGGTTTTAAATTTGACAAATATTTCTTTCTTGAAACATACTGCACTTATATCATTGAGTCACATGTATCTGGCTTAAAATAATTTAAGTTCCAGTGTCTGTCAGTAAAGGATTCTCATTTTTCTGCATTCTCACTTAATTCAACATAAAATAGATTACCTATGAATAAATGTGCCACTTCTCAAATTTTCAATTGTCTTTCTCCTAGAAAAATCTGACAGTATTATTGATAATCCAAAGTAACCAGAAATTATATGATTTTCAGTAACTGTCTAGGAAATTAGAGTCATTTGGGCATTATATAGTTTAAAAGTATTTTCTAGGTTAGTAATGGCCCTGTCTGCCATCTTCATCTTGAAAACTTCACTCTGAGGCCAGCAGATGGCATACTGCTTAAGGCTCTGGGATCCCAAATGACTGACCACAGTTCAAGTCCGGGACCCGGAGACTTAAAACTAATGTTGGACGCGTATGCATGTGTGCTAAAAATCCCAAGAGGAGAATGGAAAAGAAGGGAGTACAGGATTGCTATCCCACCAGAGGGTGATTTCTCACTTTCTCTCTCTCTATCTCTCAGGAGAGCACATGAGCCTTAAAGCAAAAATCTCTCAAAAAAAAAATTGGAAAACTTCACTATGATATCTCATTAGCTTATAATTTCTTGTAGTGAAATCAAATTTATTTCTATTTTATCTATCAATTTTTATATAAGGTGTTTTACATTAAAAATTATAAGCTTTTTTCTAGTCTTCTGAGCATATACTCAGTAAGTATTGACAATGGCCAAATACTGTATTATAAGAGATACTCTAAAAACAAAAGTTGACCTAAGGCAAGTTCTCACTCTGTTTTTTGTACTCAATGAGGCTTTCTGAAATGAGTCTAAATGACCAGTTAAATAGAGAAGAGAAACAAATATTCCACAAGATCTTTATTATAATATTCTCAAGCCTTTAATTATTGTCATATCATTAGATGGACACTTCTGTATTTTGAAAATTTCTATGCAAGCCCAACACAAGCACTCACTCAAACCACAAAACCATATTGTAGCTGGGAAAATGTACATGCAAATCAATTACCTGTGAGTCAGAAGTCTCATTACAACAGCAGGCGAGGTTCATTTAAATCTATTGCAGTCTGGGGAACCAGCAGTTAGCATAATGGCTATGTCACTGGACTCCCACGTAGTCCACCGCGGTTTGCATCCCGGACCCGGTGGCTTAAAACTCACGCTGGGCGCATGTGCATACGTGCCCAAGATCCCGAGAGGAGAATGGAGGAGAAGGGATTGCGGCGTGACCATCCCTCCTGGGGGATGATTTCTCGCTTTCTATCTCTATGTCTCTCTCTGTCTGTCTGGTGAGCGCATGCGCCCTATAGCAAAAACCTCTCCCCAAAAAAAAAAAATCTATTGCAGTCTGCTTTTATCATGCCTTTGTTTCATGCTCAGCACCTATTGATAATGTATACGTAAGGATTTAGTAAGTTACAAAATTTCAAAAAATTAGAAAGCTACAGGACCATTCCTGTAGCACAGTAGTTAAGCCCTGTACATACAGAATCAGGTCCCATGTGGTCAACCACAGTTTGAATCTCGGCCCCAGTGGTTTGAAAAACACACTGGGCATGTTTGCATATATGCCCCAAATTCGGATGGAATGGAGAAATGGAAGAAAAAGGATTTGGGTGTCTCTTTCTCTTTCACCTCTCTCAAGCCCTCTGGCAATAAAAAAAATGCAAATGTATTATTCATATTCTCTCTAAAATGTCAGCCTCTACGTTTCTAATTATTATTAGGTTATTCATCTTAACTGAAAGTTTCCCATAGCCCTGAAAAGTAGTGCCTCTCAAACTTCAATGTACATATTTACCACCTATAGATAAGTTTTACGAATGAAGCTTCTGATTGAGCCAACCTAGGATGAGACTCGAAATTCTGCATTTCATTTTTTATTTTTAGAGAGAGAAATTTTTTGCTATAGGGTGTGTGCACTCACTGGAGAGACAGAGAGAAACAGAGAAATAGAAAGTGAGAAATCTCCCCATGGGGGGGGGGGGGAGTGGCTGCACCTCAATCCCTACTCTTCCCTTCTCCTCTTGGGATTTTGGGCGTGCATGTACACACGCCCAGTATGAGTTTCAAGTCACAGGGTCCAGGACCCAAACTGTTGTGGCCATGTGGGAATCCAGCAACATAACCATTATGCCATCTGCTAGTCACAAAATTCTGCATTTCTAATAATCTCCCAGGTGCTATTGAGACTGCAGTTTCATGAACCCACTGTTAATAGCAAGCAGTAGTCATAAGGGCTTTTATCCCCATATGTAGACTACACCACACTATGGAAAGCAATCACCATTTCCCTCTCAACTCATTCAAGAAATCATCTGAGATTCCTTATAAAAGACCAAAAAACTTATTTTCATAAATAAATTTTATTATTTTTAATTGATGCAATAATTGCACATATTTATGTTCAGTGTTTGGTATATGAACATGTATTATGATGAAATCAGGATAACTTGCACATTCATCACCCCAAACATTTATCACTACTTTGTGTTGACAGCATTTAAAATTCTCCCTTCTAGCTATCTTGATACATACAATAAACTATGGTTAACTTTAGTCACCTTACTGTACTATAGAACACAAACTTATTCCTTCTAATTGTAATTTTATATCCATTAACCAATACCGTCCTATACCCTGCCACCCAGCCTTTCCAGGCTTTCCAACCTCTAGTAACTACTAATCTATTCTCCTTCTATGGAATCAATTATTTTAGCTTTCACATATGAATGAGAACATGTGGTATTGCTTTTGCTGTGCCTGGCTTATTTCATCTAATATAATGTCCTCCAGACTCATCCATGTTGCTTCCAATGACAAAATTTCATTCTTATTAATGATTGACTATTATTCAATTGTGTGTGTGTGTATAAATATATAAAATCACAATTTCTCTATTCATTTTTTTATGGAAACTTGCATTAATTCTACTCTTGGCCATAGTGAATAGAACTACAATGAACATGGGAGTGTAGATATCTCTTCAACAAACTAACTTCCTCTCCTTTGAGCGTATACCCAGTAGCAGAATTACTGTATAATAAGCGTAGTTCTATATTTAGTTTGGGACCAGCAGTTAGCATAATGGCTAAGTCGCTGGACTCCCACATAGTCGACCGTGGTTCGAGTCCCAGACCCGGTGGCTTATTGAGGAGCCTCCACACATTTCTATAATGGCTATACTAGTTAAGATTCCCACCAACATATTCCTCACTGTGGTTTTAATTTTCATTTTGCTGAAGGTTAATTATATTGAGCATTTTTATACACTCATTGGCAATTTGTGTGTGTCCTTTTGAGAGAGGTCAATTTAAATCTTTTGTACAT
Organism: Tupaia tana; assembly: GCA_026018925.1. Lineage (NCBI taxonomy): Eukaryota > Metazoa > Chordata > Mammalia > Scandentia > Tupaiidae > Tupaia > Tupaia tana. Next base: position 19,297,007 of record JAKSZU010000013.1, on the reverse strand, counting down.
TTTTTAATTGTTTTTATTTTGTTTCGTTTTTACTGCTGAGTTGAATTTCTTGTATATTCTGGATGTTAATCACTTGTTGGATGAATAATTTGCATTTTTTCCTCCCATTCTGTGTGTCTTCTCTCTCTTGATTCTTTCCTTTTTCTGTGCAGAAGTTTTTCAATTTGATAAAATCCCATTTGTCTATTTTTACTTTTTTTGCCTGTGCTTTTGAGGTCTTAACCAAAAAACTCTTTGTTCAGACAACTGTCCTAAAACATTCCCCCTAGTTTTCTTCTAGTATTTTTGTAGTTTTGAGTCATATATTAAAGTCTCTTATTTTTGTATATAAATGAGATAAGAGTATAGTTTTGTTATTCTGTAATTGGAAATGCATTTTTCCCAGCACCCTTTGTTGAAAAGACTGTCTTTTTCCTAATGAATTTCCTGATGCCTTTGTTTAAAATGTGTTGGCTGTACATGTATTTGTACTTTTTTTTTTTTTAAGATTCTCTTTGCCATACAGTGCAAAAGAGAGAAAGAGAGACAAAGAGAGAAAGTGGGGGATGGCTACACCACAATCCCTTCTCCTACATTCTCCTCTTGCAATTTTGAGCATGCATGCATGATTTTCAAGCTGCCAATCCAGGACTTGAACCACGGTCAGCTATGTGGGAGTCCAGTGCCTTAACCACCATGCCAAATGTTGGCCTCTTTGTATGTGAATTTACTTCTGGATTCTTTATTTGTTCCATTGGTCTATATGTCTAGTTTTATGCCAATACCATGCCATTTTAGCTACTATAGCTTTTTAGTATATTTTGAAATCTGGTAGTGCGATGCCTCCAGCTTTTTTTTTTTTTTTTTTTTTCATGAATTGTTTTGGCTATTCAGAGTCTTTTAGGTTTTCGTGAAAATTTTATGAATGTATTTCTTATTTCTGTAAAGACTGCTATCAGCATTTAAATAGGTTATTGCATTGAACCTGTAAATCCCTTTCAGTAAGATGGACAACAAATTTTTTCCATTTTAAACTTTCACTAAGCATACCTTTAACCTTCTTAATAAATATTTAGAATAATGCTTGGTGCATCATAAGTACTCAATAATTTTTTGCTGCTCCTATTGTGCTATTATTTTGTTAACTGAAACATAGCTATTCCCTCAAATAGAGATGTTTTACTTATGCATCTTATACACCTTGGCTGTGAGAATTCAGTAGTCACCCTCCTCTCCCACTTATCACTTCAACCTATTTCTATTTCTCTTTCTCTATCTATTAAATAAAAACAAACAAAACAAAAACCTGAAAACAAAGTATGTCACTAAAGCCTGTACCATCTGACTCTACTGTCTACTACCCTATAGTTGTTATAGTAATAACAACCATTATGCTTGCTATTACTCTCCATTGCTTCTATATCTAGGTAGATGAGCCAGATGATACTATAATCTCAGTTTCTTGAATTTCTCACTTCAGACAATATTATCCTCCATTCTTCTCTAGTCAAACATTCTATGAACAAACCCTAGACTTTGTCATCACTACCTTCAAAATATTCACATCAAACACCCCATTAGTGCCCAGTACCAGTGGCACAAGTGGCAGGGCTCTGCCTTGTGAGACTGGGGCTGCTTCGAAGGCATGGGTTTGGTTCCTGGACATACTTAAACAGGGCATGGTAGCATGTTCCTGTAGTCATAGCAAACTGGGAGGCTGAGATAAGAGGATTATTATATGGCAAGACTCTGTCAAAAATACCTGTCTCTGTCCCTCTCTCCATCTCTATCTCATTTTAAAAAATGCATTATCCAAAATAAGTATCTTTAGCTGAACAAGGAGGGTTAGCTAAAGGACCTCCAGCTACGAATTCTTTGATCCCATGGACACCTCTAGAGCATTGAAATTATTTACTATATATAAAATTGTATATAATCATGACATTTTATGAATAATGAAAGTATATATGCACAATTCATACTTATCATAAAATTAGAAATCTATTATCTATATTTGGCTATGTATACATAAAATGAAATTCAAGCTTTTTATACATGTGTTTCAAATAATTCTACATAGACTTATTTTACTTTTGAAGTATCATAAATAATGATACAGCACCTGTCATAGTCCAAGAACAGATGTGATTTACCTGATGTTGAAATTTGAGATCCATGAATATAAAACTCAATTTTGGTTAAAAAAAAATATATATATATAAGTATATTTAATTATGCACATTATTAGGACAAGTGACAATAGATTTTAGCACACTCTGAGTGGTAAGGAACATTATATAGAGTAAGAATTAGAGAACCTTTCTCATATTTCAGGCATGAGGAAAAAGTAATGCCCTCAGGAGAACTAGGTGAACATGCATACCATAAAAATCATCTATTCAGGATAGTGAAGGGATCAGATTTTCTTAAAAATGGATGTCTTCCTAAATTCCTTTCCAAATCTAAATTTCACAGTACACAATCCCATTGAATTCAATCCTTGCCACTGTGCTAAAGACTTATCTGGACTAATACATGGAGTCTAAAATTTTTAAATAAATAAATAAATAAATAAAAACATAGTTTTCTCTTATCTGTATGTTTTTATTTGTCATTACTTCCTTTATTATAGAAATAAATAAACACCTACAAACTCTCAATAAAGATAGGTTATGTGTGGCTTCTTTTAGAATCTTTGGCTTCTTTTTAAAATGAAATTTATGATACAGATAACTGAGAGTACATTATGTACACAGAAAGTGTAACATATTTTCTTAACAATTCAGACACGTTTCATTTGTGAATCATCAATTTTGTGTCATGACTCAAAATTCTAATTGTCTATGGGCATATGTCTTGGAAAATATTTCTAATGAAACAAACTAGAGGAATTATAGCCCTATTTTCGGTTGGTCTTGACATAATAATTCTGAAGCTATGAAAATTTAAGTTCCATGTCTACTGTCCATAAAACATTTGATAACCACTGAATGAAAGCTCTTAAAATCACTTGCAACTGAATCTGTAAAAGGTAGAATAATATCCAATATTTGCTTGTCTTCTCTTTGTTTCCACTTGGTAAGATTACATGCTTTTGGTTAAAAAGCAAATAACAATTACTTAAATAATTCTAGCCAACCCAGGCAGGACACCAGTTCATGCATAAGAATAATTCTGAACCTTAGATTCAAGAGAAAATTGTTCCTTTAAACAGAGACATTGTTTCAAAAGACAAACATAGAATTAGTTACAGGAAGTTTATCTTTTATAACTAATTGACAAATAATTTGTACTTTATGCCTCAGATATTAATTTTTACCTTCAGAAGAAATAGAGTAAACACGTTTTTCTCAATTTTCTAATCTTCAAATTAAAAAATAAAATATCCAGGCTGTTAAATACAAGACATCACTGCCAAACTAAAACCTATCACAACATAAAGCTTAGTGTTGGCTAGCTAAAACTGTAGTATTACTATTTTAGATGAAGTCAGTGCGCTTGAGCAAGTTATACAATAGTATGAATGATACTTGAAGTGTAAGATTTAGACAACAACTTCATTGTTTGTCCAAGCAATAACAAAGGTTAACTCATTTAGGTATAATATAAGGTATCTAACATAGTCAAACTCTTCAAAGTAGAAAATGGAGTGGTGGTTGCTAGGGGTTGGAGAAATGGGGAAATAGGCAGTGCTATTCAATGTTTCAGACATGCATATCTGAAAAACTCTAGATCTGTTGTACAACAGCATCTTATAGCAAAATAATGTACTGTACACTTTAAAAAATACCTTTATGCTTTCTTTTATATTTACCTATGCAGTTGCCAATGCCTTTGTGTGTGTGTGTGTGTGTGTGTGTGTGTGTGGATTGAGTTCATGTCTGATGTCCTTTCATTTCAGCCTGAGTATTCCCTGTAGAATTTCTTATAAGGTGCATCTGCTAGCAATAATCATTTATCTGGAAATTTCTTCATTTCTTCTTTACATTTAAGGGATATTTTTCCTCTGTATAGAATTATTAGCTAACTGGTTTGTTTTGTTTTCCAACCCTTTGAATAGGTTATCCCATGGCCTCTTGATCTCTATGACTTTTGATAGAAAATCACCTGTTAATCTTACTGAGAATCCTTTGTATGTATTGAGTCACTTTTGTCTTGCCACTTTGAAAATTTTCTGTCTTTGGTTTTCAAAAGTTTGATTATGATCTAAGTTTGGATCCTTGAATTCATCTTTTATAGATTTCTTAGAACTTCTTAAATGTGTAAATTAATATTTTTCATTAAATTTGGGACGTTTTCAGCTATTAGTTCTTCAAACATTCTTTCTAACTTTTCTTCTCCATTTCTGTGACTCCCATTATGCCTGTGTTGGTACACTTAGTGATATCCCATAGGCCTTCAAGGATTTATTCAGTTTTCTTCATTCTCTTTGCTTTCTGCTTCACAAACTGGATAGTCTCAATATCTTCAAGTTCATTAACTTTTTCTTCTGCTTGTTCAAATCTACTCTTGAGCATCTCAGGTGAAGTATTCATTTCAATTACTGTATTTTACAAGACCAAAATTTCTACTTTGTTCTTTTTTGAAATCATGTCTATGTCTTTTTGTTCTCTATTTGGTAAGTCAGCATTGACATACTTTCCTGTAGTTCTTTAGATAAGATTACCTTAAATTCTTTGAATATATTTATAATAGCTGATTTTAAATTATTGTCTAGTAAGCCCAAACTCGTAGTTTCCTCAGGGACAGTTACTATTCACTACTTTTTCCCCATATATAAACAGTTCTTTCTTACTTCTTTGCAGGTCTCATAATTTTTGTTTAAAATGGACATTTTAAATTACATATTGCAAAAATTCTAGAAATGAAATTCATCACCCCAGGAGTTATTGCTATTATTAAATTTTTTTGTTGTTGCTACTGTTGTTGTTTATTCAGTGATTTTCCTATACTAATCTGTAAAGTCTGTATTCTTTGTCATTTATAGCTACTGAAGTTTCTGCTTGATGATTTTAATGGTTGGCTACTGAATAGATAGGGATTTCTTTATATGCCTGGCACCAATAAACCTCTTGGCTTTTTACTAAGGGTTAAGGTGGGCATGGTGAAGTCAAAATTTGAATGAGCTACCTGCTAAGACCTTGACTGTAGCCTTCACGTAGCCTTCACTTCCTGCTTATGTAGCGACTCAAGGAAGCCAGGCAGGATTAGAGCCTTCTCAAATATTTCTTGGGCATATGCACAGTTCTACACATACCTGTGGCCTTCCAATTTCCAATATTATGCTAATGCTTTTCAAAATCAATATGGGCATCATATTCTCTAGTTTTTCTTTTAAATTTTTTTAAACAGCCTCTTGTTTGCCCTACTGTTAGCCCTGCCTCAGGCAGCTGTGATATTAAATAATTGTGTTTGATTTTTTTTTAACAAACACCTGAGGGAAAAAGCAATTCTCAGCATGTGAGCTCTGAATCAGTTCAAATAAAACAAACCCTGAAAGTGAGGATTCTCAGGTAACTTCTAGATAGTCAAATAATGACCACTCATAGAAATAACTGAGTTTTTAGGACAGCTCCAAACCTATTCTACTATCTTCTCAGCTCCAAACCTATTCTACTATCTTCTGTGAGTACTATGCTGCTGGTTTTCACTGCTACTATAGTTGCAAAGTTGTTGGGTTTCTTACCTACCAGGAGATGGAGGAGAGGAATAGAAACAGGGAAAGTTAAAACATCACAAAGTTGACTGCTTATACTGATATGCAGTCACTTTTCTTGAATACGCACTTTTCCACAGATTATTGCAAGCCTTTAGTTAATTTCAGATACCTGACAAAGTAGGTTCAGAAATGCAATCACCTCCATTTGGTGGCAGGAGGAAATATGTGAGTGTGTGTGTGTGTGTGTGTGTGTGTGTGTGTGTGTTGTTGAAGGAAATAACCAAACTGCAGAAATAATAGTTAATGCAGTTTATCCTAAGCATGAGATTGAGTTACTTTAGACCTAGAGAAAGACAAAAGTATTTCATGGGGTGCTGACACACAGTGGTTCCTTTTATTTAATTCTGAGAGCAGGAGAGTTGTCAGTCAGCATGAGGAGTCTTTTATATCGTCTTGGCCCAGAAAGGTGGGACATCTGCAAATGGAGGCTTGTAGGTTATAGGTGAGTTTGAAATTCTTAGATTCGTAATTGGTTAAAGAAAAACACAAGTCTCTGTTCCTGAAAGAAATCAGCCAAAGAATGTCTGCTTTACTGTAAAAGATAAGAAAGCTTACTATGCATCATAAAAACACTATGCCAGGCTCTGTTAGTGTTTGTAAAGCCTCTTTAATGTTTGTAGGCATGTCTCTCCCATGTCCCCTGGAAACAACTCTGACACTTTTCCGAAAGTGGTTAGAATTTCCTTCTTTCTCGTTTTTCACACAACAATCTTTCTCTATGTGTTTTCTATAATGAGTATCTTTATTGGTAATGTTAGTGAAATATATCTATATACCATCCTCTATTATTTCTATGCCTGGACATTTTCAATGTTTAGTCACTGAACTCCCACGTAGCAAATCACAGTTCGAGTCCCAGACCCGGTGGCTTAAAACTCACGCTGGGCGCGTGTGCGTGCGTGCCCAAGATCCCAAGAGGAGAATGGAGGAGAAGGGATTGCAGCATGGCCATCTCCCCTGGGGGATGACTTCTCACTTTCTCTCTCTCTGTCTCTGTCTGTCTGGCGAACGCACGCACCCTATAGCAAAAACCTCTCAAAAAAAAAAAAAAAAAAACTGATTATTTTAAAATATTTGAGTCTTTTGATGGATATGATTTGGAATAGTACTATAATGGAAACACTATGATCACGTCAATGGAAAATATGTTTGGAGAGTTGAAATAATTGATATGATATTGAGTCATGGTCTTTAATAAGAATGCTTTCAGGGACCAGCAGGTAGTGTGGAGGTTAAGGCAGCTGGATCCCACATGGCCAACTGAGCAGTTCAAGTTCTAGACCTGGCAGCTTGAGAATCATGCCAGGTACCCGTGTGTGCATGCCCAAAATACTGAGAAGAGTTTGGTGGAGAAGGGATTGCAATGTGGCCATCCTCTACCCTGCCCCTATTCCTACCATGGAGTGATATCTTTCTCTCTTTCTCTCTCTTTTCTGGCTAGTGTACACACCTTATAACAAAAAATATATATATTTTCAGAAAATGTTTCTTGTGTTCATTGACAAATGTAAGTCTAATATCCCAAGATTATTTGCTGACTATAACTCTTGACAAAAATTGTCCTTAATAGTGTAATTGTACATGTGGTTATTTTTTTCCCCAGCGGTTGACAAGGAAAGATTTTTCCAACAGCCTGAAATTGCCAGAAACTTACAGGAGCTTTAGAGATCTTATGATAGAGACGCAATGATGATTGTCTCTAGTATAGCCTAGACTAGACTTGGACAAGTCACAATTATTGGCAGGGAGAACATGAGTAGAAACTCAAAAGTGTATAACTTTAAGCAGGGGGAAAATAAAACTACAACCCAAAAGATAACAAGAACATGTAAAAAAGAGAGTAATATATAGGGGAATCTTTCCTGAATGGCCTTGGGTAGAAGCTACCTCATGTCATCATTGTCTTACTCAGAATCTTTTCAGTTAATAGCCAATTTCTTGGATTTTTCTGCCTCTGAAAATTCTCTGTGGAATATCATTTGAAGGTCTTTAATATGTGCAAACTTTTCAAATCTTGTTAGACTGTTGATATTGTTTTAGTTGGGAAATATATGTTCAAAACATTTTTTTAGAATTATTTAATTTTATTTATTCATTCATTTATTTTAATTTGACTAGAGAAAGACAGACACACAGAGAGAAGGAAAGTGAAAAAGCAAGCCACCAGGTCTGGGACTTGAACCATGATAGGCCACATGGGTGTGTCCAATGCCTTAACCACCATGCCACGTGCTGGCCCCATTCAAAAAATTATTTTAAGCAATTTAATTGCTGTACTGATGGTTAGTACTTGTTAAGGAACCTTCTAGAGATATGCAAGGGCTGCATTTCTCTGATGTCCTTTCTAATATTCTAGTTCTGGTTTAAAACCAAGGAGGAGCTGATTAGGAAGTTGGTAAGGTAAGACAAGTTATACTTGTGGATTAATAGGACTGAGTACAATCAGTTAGCCCTTTTATATTTAGCTAAAACTTAGCTAGACTCACTTGTGAACTGTTTCTATTAAATATGGATGATAGAGGAAACATGAAAGTAAAATGGTGCAGCCACAGTGGAAAAGAGTTTGGTAGTTCCTCATAAAGGTAAATGGAATTATCACATTACATAGCAATTCTGTTCATAGGGACATACCCAAAATGATTGAAAATAGAAACCAAACAACTACTATATTCCAAAATTGATAGCAGCATTATTTCCAATAGCCAAAATATAGAAATAACCCAGTTGTTCATCAACAGATGTATGGTAAACAAAATGTGACATATACATAAAATGTGATATTATTTATTCATAAAAAGAAATTCAGTTCAATATATGCTACAACATGCATGAGCCCTGAAAGTTTATACTCAATGAAAGAAGCCAGATACAAAAGGACCGGTACCATATGATTCCACTTACATAAAGTACCTAGAATGGGCAAGTTAATAGAGACAAAAATGAGGTTACCAGGGATTGGAGAAATGGGAGTAATTTCTTAATGGTTTAAAAAGTTTCTGTTTGGGGTGATAAAGAAGTTTTGTAAATATATAGATAGTCAGCATGGTTACACAACATAATGAATATAGTAGAAGCCACTGAATTAAACACCTAAAGTAAATATCATGTTATATACATTTAACTCAATAATACAAATCAGATGGAGATAGTGCTAGTCGTGTGAGCCTGCCGATGACTATTTTATAGGAAGACAATCTCTTAAGTTCCTGAGGAGGAAGATCATGGGGAGAGCTAAGACCTAAAAACAATATTTTAAGTCATAGGAGTTCAAGGGTATCTGAGAGTTTCAACAGTACCAGTTTTTCATATGTCTTTTCTACTTTTCCACAAGATCAAGGGTGATACAAACTGGTAGAATAATTAGTCCTTTATTAAACTGCTCACAATTGGCCTATATTCTTTTTTGGCTTTAGCTTTTAGAAAATACTGAAAAATTTTAGGCAAAGGGTTACAAGACTCTGTCTGAACTCCTGAGGGTGCTGCTTCAACTATTTTGCCTTTACCCATGGTGATTCTAGTATGCAGCTAATTCTCAGGCTATTTCTGAAACCACATATAACATAAGTATATTATCTGTATAATCAGATCACCTCTGACTTGATTGTGTAAGGAGAATTGTCTGAGACTTCTATCAAAATCCTCCTGCAGTACATTGTACGGGCAGTTCCATTTGCAAAGTAAATCTCTATTACACGGGCAGGGAATAGGTCAGAGAAGAAAGGGGTGTTTTTCCGATAATGATGTCAAAGTAATACATGAAAGTTCAGACATGGGAAAGGCTTGGAATTGTTACAAATGCCTACTACTTGAATGATTTTAGTACTCTGAGGGAACTGCCATTATATGGTAGTGAGATTAATGATAATTGAAGTGGTATCAAATCAACAAGAAACTGTAGAGTTGTTCATTCATATTTCTAGATCATAACCCTTGTGAGTTCAGAGGAAGGGCACTAATGTTTCCTTGAAGGTGCATCATTGGACATCTTCTGGAAAGCTGATCTTTTGTTTCTTACTAATGCGAGGCACAGGCTCTTTCAATAAACCTTTTCCCTGTACAAAATATAGGTCTCCTTATTTATGAGCTCCTGAGTCTTTAAAAAATAGAAGACCTTTTGTTCTTACTTTCATTTCAGTGGTTTTACCTAAAGAGCTAGAAGTTTATTTTTATTTCTAGCTGGTTTGCTTTATTGTTACTATTTTAAAATGTTTACCACATGTTAGATATATATTTTTTTTTTTACACTAGCAATTTCCCATTCCAATTTATTTTTTTTCTTTCTGGGACCATTTACAAAGAGTGAGAACAAAGCTCCTTTGCTTCAGCTGTACAATCCACCCAGAATCATAATTGAAAATTTTTTCCATTTTTTTTTTTTGAGAGGTTTTTGCCTAGGTCATGTGAGCTTGCCAGAGACAGAGACAGTGAGAGGCAAAATAAGAAATCACCCCCTTGGGGGGATGGCCACACCGCAATCCCTTCTCCTGATCTCAAGATTTCCTCCAAGATCTTGAGAGCACACACACACATGACTGGAGTGAATTTCAAGCCACCAGTCTAAGACTTGGCCACTTGGGAGTCCAGCAATGTAACTGCTATGCCACCTGCTGCCCCCAAGTTTTCATTTTAAACTCATTAAAAAAAAAAACACCTTACTTATTAATTTGTCATTAGTTTATTGATAATTACATATTTTGGTTTAATCATTATTTAAGAAAAAGGCTTCTGAAAAGGGCCTTATGTAGTGCAGTCTCTATATTTCTTACCCTCTATAGCTCAATTTTTAAATTATGCACATGTTAGTTACTGAAATTCTCTTCTGGCCTTTCTCTTCTTGCTTCTTTTAACTATTTTTTCCCTAATTGACCTAACAATAAATAAATGAGCTGGTACAAATCTGTTATTCCAAGACAGTAAGTATACTTTAAAATCCTGAATTCTGCAATGCATACTTGTCTGTATTCCTGATTATATTAAAATGTACCTGGAATTTACTTTAGGCAGCATGATGAAGCACGCATACGAGAGTAATCGTCATGAAGAAAGTTTTTACTTAGATAAGAAAGCACAGCAGCCTTGCAGGCCATGAGGTGAATACCCAGGTTAGAAGGTAGAGAAGGAAAGAGTGTATGACCCAGGTCTTTTGTTGGGTTTTCAGAAGAGGGAAGAAGGGAATAGGATAGGTCCACTGAGTAAGTTTAGGATTGGATAGTTCACATGATTTCAGTGAGCTTGAGGCTAGAGAAGTAGTTCTTAGTTGTGGAGGGCACTGCATATGGAAGCCATTTTGAGCTATCCTCCATCTTGAGCTATCCACCATCTTGGAAACCATTAAGCTTCACTTCCTCACTGAGCAAACTGGTTCTCAGAAATCATGTGACCAACCGTTCTCCCCGGAAGTGGTTGGGGAGAGAGATCCATCTACACCAATGATTGGTTCATGCTGTTCTATCTCATTTGCATTTTGGGCAACCAGTCATGCCCACCAGCCTGTATATAACTCACCATTTTTTCCTCAATAAGAGGAAGAAGAAGAAGAAGACGACTTGATCAGCACCTCGTATTGTCTCCACTCTGTGTGTGTGTGTGTGTGTGTGTGTGTGTGCATGTGTTTGTCCCATCTCTCACTCCCTCCCCCAGGGAACCCGTTCGACTGTCCCCGAGGTCGGGCCACCTAGTTGTCTGGTTCTGGGCCATGTGGTGATTTGAGGCAGAGTGATATTAGCTTGGTGTGTGTGAGTTTGATAGAGGAGATGGTGGAGGTATAGTCTCTGAATCGGGTATTTACATATGAAAGGCACTCTGGAAGGGAAGTTTTTCACTATCTCTAGGAATTAGCCCTAATAGGGGCAATCTCTTCTGGATCTAGGCACCAAATGCCAGAGCATCAGAAATACAATGAACAGGCCCACACGTGGTAGTATGTGCCAGATGCTGCTGCTTGGCTCATTGGGGCCATAGGGGAAGGAGGGCAGGTTTGTTTCTCTGCCCAATCTAAAAGCCTGGCACAGTAGCGCACATTTGTGGTCCCAGCTATCAGGGAGGTAGAGGACTGTGACATTGCAAGATCCTAAGAACACCACACACGCATACATTCACCACCACCACCACCACCATAAAGAGATATGGAAAATATAGTCAATACACTGATATACATACATACACTTATTTATTTATTTATTTATTTATTTATTTATTTATTTATTTATTTATGGAGAGGTTTTTGCTATAGGGCACATGAGCTCGCCAGAAAGACAGAGACATAAAGCGAGAAATCACCACCAGGGGGGATGGCCACACCACAATCCTTTCTCCTCCATTCTCCTCTTGGGATCTTGGGTACACATGCACATGCGCCTGGTGTGAGTTCAAGCCACCACGTCTGGGACTTGAACTGTAGTGGACTACATGGGAGTCCAGTGAAATAGCCATTATGCCAACTGCTGGTCCCAATACACTGATATTTAGAGGAAATAAAATGCTTTCTCACAGCTTTAAACTAGTATTTCAGCTGTTTTGTCTACTGATACAATTCTTCCTTTCCTGAATGTAAGAGAGTTGTGTTCGCCAGGCCCAACCTTCCTGCACAAATCATACTAGTGATCTTAGAAAGGATTTTTGAGAAGTGTCCATGGTTTACTTGTTCAGGAAATGGCATTTTTTTCAGATGTTTAAAGGAATTGACACTGCCTATAAAAGCTGAGGTACTCGGGTAAGACTAGTGCTTAGTTGACATTTAGGGTGTGTTTAGTAGAGAGAATGATTGGTTGGTTCTCAGAAGTGAAAAGCTGCAGCAGGTTGGCTTGCAGGAGTATGTTTACTGATGGAAATTATTGATCAGTTGAACTGATTTAAAACTCATGCTTTGATCTCATGCTTCATTTTCCTACACTGTGAAAACTTTTTTCTCACCCTCTAGAGCATAAGCTCCTTGCAAGCATGTGTTTTATTCACTGTTTTATCCTAAAGTTAAAAGAGTGCTTTTCATGTAAGTTACTAAAAAAAAGACTTCTTAAATGGATGAATAAATACATAAATGAATCGTAAGCTTAGTCATTTACCTGTCCTTTCAGTCAACTGTTTAATCACCTATACTTTAGTTTCCTCTGTATGTAGGTTAATGCTATTTACTCCACAGAGGTGTTATAGAGATTAAATTAAGATGTGCATGTAGTATATTGGGGAAGGTGTCTGATGTATAAAAATATTTTAGTAAGCAGTAGTGGCAATGTGGTGGTTTGTATCCTTCTCGTAGTTAGGCAGGAAGATGGGACATACATCTTTCTGTCTAACAGTGTCACAACCCATGACCACAAATATGCTCCAATCAGTCTTATATCACTTATAGGTCCCGTTTTCTCAGGGCCTTAACTTACCTCTTTTGAACTAATAAAAAACTAAAAATATCTATTTTTTTTTTATTTTTAGTTTTTCTGCAGGGCATATATGCACTCACAAGAGAGAGACAGAAATTGCCCTCTGGGGGAGATGGCCACACTGTAATCCCTCCTCCTCTATTCACCTCTTGAGATTTGGAGTATGCATGCACACATGGCCAGTGTGATTTTCAAGCTGCCAGGTCCAGGACTCCAACCACAGGACTTGCTATGTAGCACCTTAAGCTCCATACCATCGGCTGGCCCCAACCTGTCAAACTTATTTTCTTCACAAGACATATATTTCCTTGCCAGAACCCAAAATAATGATTAATGGTGGGAGCCTAGAGTCCTAAAACAGTACAGAGGAGATTTTCTGGAGGAAGGAGAGTGCTACCACCATCCCTGAATTCATCTTCGGTAAGATGGGGCAGCCCATATTCCATGCCAGCCTGTCTAGCTACATCCTCCCAGTGCTCTCCTAATGAGTACATCATATTCAGATATACCAATCTGGAATTAAGGAGAGATGGCTGGTCAGAGATACATATTTGGAAATAAGTCAAGTTCTAAAGAATGTCTCCTGAGTACCTGACTAGGTATCCATGACCTTCTTGAGAGTAGTTTAAATGATACAGTTGTTGCCTGCAGAAGCTATGTGAATTCTTTAAGGAACGACTGAAAAGAAATAATGAAAGTAAGTTATTCAAGAAGGTTTTTTGGGAGAAACTATGGCATAGTGGTTAAGTGCTGTGCATATAGGCCCAGATTCCATATGGTTGACCATGGTTTGATTCTCAGTCTTGTTGGCTTGAGAAACAGACAGGGCACATATACAAGCACACTCAAAGTCTGACATAATAGAGAAATGGAGGGAAAAGGTTTGCAACGTGATCATTCCCCATTTGAGGGTGCTTTCTGTCTCCCTCTCTCTCTCTGTAGCAAGCACATAAGCTCTCTGAAAATAAATAAATAGAGGAGAAGATTCTTCATGGCTCCTGCGAACTAGGTAGGAGAGGCCAGGCCTTCAGAAGAAGACTCCTCACGGCTTCTGTGAACTAGGTATTTCAGGGCACACGAGAAATGAAGACTTTCTACTGATAATTCAGCCTCCAGCAAACAAGCTAACCTGGCAAGAGAGGCCAGGCCTTCAGAAGAAAATTTCTCATGACTTCTGCGAACTAGGTATTTCAGGGCACATGAGAAATGAAGATTTTCTACTGATAATTCAGCCTCCAGCAAACAAGCTAGCATGATAGGGAGCCCCCCGCCCCGGCCTCCTATCTCTGTTTCTGTGTCTCTGTCTCTGTCTCTCCCTGCTTCTGTCTTCCCATTTTTTTTTTGTAATTTTTCCTTTTTACATTTTTTTTAAAGGTAAAGTTTTTCTCTTGCTCTCAGCTCCACCTTTTATCTTGTTAATAATCCATTCTGGTCTTCCCACCCAGGCAGGAGAGGCCAGGCCTTCAGAAGAAGATTCCTCATGGCTTCTGCGAACTAGGTATGCACCACACGGTTTTCTATTTTGCAATTTTTTTCTTTTTAAGAAGAAAAACAGTAATTACAATTTTTTTCATTTTTTTTCTCTTTTTGTTGTTGTTTCTCTCTCTCTTTTTCATTTTCCTTTTTCTTGTCTCTCCACTCTCCAATATCCATTTAATGTGTTTTTAGATGGATCTAAGGGCACTGTAGCTAAACATCCAAATACTATTAGGGTTAAACTATTCCTCAATATCTATTGAATCTGCTGCACCAGTGATCACAACAGAACAGCAAAGAGATTCTAGATCATCTCTGTCTGCTTGGTCCTGAACATTCAGACTGAACTTCAAGAATTTGAAAGAAATACACCATCCATCAGATGACAAGAAATCACAACCAGATCACAAGAAATATGGGAAAACAAGAAAATACTTCTCCTCCAAGGGAAAAGAGTAACTCTTCTTCATCCACAAGCAGTTCGGTAAAAATCATGGAAATGACTGATAAGGAATTTAGAGCATACAGAGATGGAAGAGAAGAGAGACAATGAACTGCTAAAGAGAAAGGAGAAAGAAGTTGATGAGTTCCAGGAGATGAGGAAATTCTTGCAAGATCTAAAAGAGGAATTACACACTTTATAAAAGACTCAAACAGAACTGTTACAGAAGAAGTCTATAATACAGGAAGTCAAAATCTCCCTTGAAAGTATTAAAAGCAGACTAGATCATTCAGAAAATAGAATCTCAGATGTAGAAGAGAAAATGGCTGACCTAGAAAAATCCACCACAAAGACTGAGAAAATGGCCCAAAAATTTGAGAATAATATATGAGAAATACTAGATACCATCAAACGTCCAAACATCTGGATAATAGTCATTCCAGAAGGTGAATAGACCCATAAGGGTATTGATAATCTATTCCATGAAATCCTACAAGAAAACTTTCCAAACCTAGAGAGGTAGTCAAAGATCCAGTCCCAAGAAATACAAAGGACCCCAAATAGAATCAACCCAAGAAGATCTTCTCCAAGACACATTATAGCCAGGTTGACCAAAACCACAGACAAAGACAAGATACTAAGATTGGCAAGAGAAAAACATCAAGTTACCTACAAAGGACATCCCATCAGGCTAACAGCAGATCTCTCATCGGAAACAATGCGAGTGAGGAAAGAATGGGAAAATATATTCAAAGTGTTAAGAGAGAAGCAATTTCAGCCAAGAATACTGTACCCGGCAAGATTATCTTTCATGTGGAAAGAAAAGACAAGAACATTCTCAGATAAATAAAACCTGAAAGAATTTACCAGCACCAGACCAGATCTCCAAGAAGTTGTCAAGGATGTGCTATATCAGGAAAATTAAATACAGACACATGGAAATACGAGTTCAAAAACTAAGAAAGTGGCCAGCTTAATCATAGGGACAAGTCTGGAATTGAGTATTATATCCCAGAATTTAATCAGGAAAATTGAACCAGAAGAGAAGATAAAAGTACATGAGACTGATAGGTTCATGCACCTACCATCTGAACAGAATCCTAACCTGTTTCCTGGCTTTAGGCAAAGTTCCTTGGCATTTCTTTGATTTAAGTTAAAACTGGTTTTCTTAATAGTAACAAGTGAATTCACCATTGAAAGTAGTTAGATTATGTGTGATCAATACAATATGGGTGGGAAAGGAATGGAAGACAATTGTAGACACCAGAGATAGTGTGAGAAGAGGGTGGGAAAGGACAGAGGGTCAGAAAGAGGGGTAAAAATATTTCTAGGAACTAGAAATGGAAATTGTTTATAATAATATGCATGATTAAATCACTATGCAGTATATTTTGGATGGGAAATTACACTTTGTATGTTGTGATGATGCTTAGGGAAAGAATGTAATTTAAGTTACAAAAAAAAAAAAGTTTCAAAAAAAATATATATCTCTTCAATTTCTGCAGTAAGATATATAGCCCCAGCGAGCTGCTACTTTATAGGATGCCTAAAGTTAGACTTGTGTTCATAGAAATGTATATATCAGCTGTGTTTGCTATGAAAATATTTAGATTAATTAAGGTCTTTAGTAATACAATAAAATGTGGGGGGAAAACAGTATAGAAAGCAAACATAGATACCAGAGACAGGGTGGGAGGAGAGTGGGAGATGGCAGAGGGTAAGAGATAGAGAATCAAGGATGGGGGAAAAAAAGCAAAACATACAGAAAACAAGAAATGGAAAATTATTTGCTGACAATAACATGTTTGTTGATGTGCTTGATTGAGACAATATACAGTGTACTCTGGATGGAAAATCTCATTTTGTGTGCTGTAATGATGTACAGTGAATGAATGCAAATAAATAAATTTAAATAAAAAATAAAAACAAAAAAGAAAATAAATATTTATTTAATAAAATATATTATTTATATATATTTACATATATATTTTATATAAAATGTTCTATATAAACAAATATAAACATGTAATAGTATAATAGACATAAATAATATATGGTTGTATATGTATTTTTTTTAAGTCTTTCAGTGATAAGACTTGATACCTTAAAAGACAGGGTAAAGGCATGGGTGGTGTAAGTGTCATCGCTTTTGCTTTTAAAAGGGGAGAGCTTAAAGTAAGTTATAGACTTAAAGGGGAAAAAAACAAAGATTATCTGAGAGTCTCAAGAAAATGATAAACAGTTAAATATGCAAGGTCTGAAGTTATGGGACACAGAAATGATTTATTACCTATCAATGATAACATGTAGAGTATTCTCAACTGGACTGGTCTGAGATGTATTTCCATATTGAGCAAATTCTCTTTACAAGCCAAATAATGTATAGCGATCAAATGTAAATAAGAATAATAAAAATAAAATAAAATAATAAATAAATAAGCAAGGTCTGAAAGGGGTATCAAGTTATAAGTATATGTTATATTGATGATGAAAAATGGTAATCATGATTAGGAGTCAATACAGCTAATAAAATGAGATTATATAATTGTCTATTTCCTTCATTTAATATCATTTCAAAAAAATTTTTACTGTGCCTTATGAATCATTTTATTATTTAAGTATTTTATTATTTAATTTATAAAGGGAAAATCCTACAGTACATTTGTAAATAAATCCTACAGTAGTACATTTCCATTTCATTCTTTTTTATTATTATTATTACATTTAGTCATTGCATCTCTTCACCGTGTACAACATGGTTTTTCCCAGCATGAATACAGTGCACATTAGTCAAGACAATGATATTACTATGTACATTATCATCAACAGACAACTTTTCATTTTTGTGTCTATTAAGTGTGTTGTTTGTTCCCTGAATCCCTCCCTTCCACCCTCAATTACTCATTCCCATTACCTCTCCCATACTGTCTCTAGCATCCACAGTTGCCTTCCCTGCTATTATACCCTCCAGTTCTTTCAGGTTTTTTTTTTTCTTTCCAATTATCAGCTCATAAAGTTTTTAACAATAGGGAGCATAGATTCTATTCAGGGTTGGATTAAGGGTGGGTCTCGTGCAGTGCCGCAATTGTAGGTGAATCTACATGTAAGACAGTTTCAGGAAAGCGGTTCTTGAAGGCAGAGATGCTTATCAGTTGATGCGACACAGCATCCATCTTGTGGTCACCGGGAATGGTGTTGTGGGGATCGGCAGCGTGAGTCATCCTCGGGTATCTGGCTTCCTTAAGAATGGTAGAGTAGTTCTTGTTTTTCCCTGAGGTAATGCAGGGCTGGTGACCATCATATTCTCACTGTCCATAGGCGGAGAAAATCCTCCTATACAATGTTTCTCAATTGGTTTAAGACAGCTAAAGTTTCTTTCTGTTGTTTGTAGTTGCAAGTTCTTAGTTCTAGTTTTCGGCCTCAGTTTGTCGCCTGAGGCCGGCGGCCACGCGCAGGCCCGGCGGCCCTGCACTGGCCCGGCGACCACGCTCAGGCCCGGCGGCCACGTGCAGGCGCAGGCCCAGCGGCCACGCGCAGGCCCGGCAGCCACACCCCAGCCCCAGCGCACGAATGTGCGCAGGATCCAGCGCCACCCCCCGCTCGCCCGCCCGCCCCGAGAAAGGAAGGTCGGCGAGCTCGCCTGGTCCGCACTGCCGGTCCGCGTCAGCGCCAAGCACGGGACATACCCAGCGCTGGAGATGCAGGGCCGCGCGCAGACCCGGCGCCGTGCGCAGGCCCAGCGAGTCATTTCAAAATTTTTATCTCATGATCTGTATAGCTATTCAAAATCAGTATAGATTTGAAAACATTCCCTAATTTCATTGTTCATACTTCTAATAATAATGATAAAATTCTATAAACTAGATACTGTGCTCGGTGCTTTGCATGCATTGATTTATTTATTCCCTATAATAACACTGTATAAAAGATTATTTATAGAAGAAAATAACTAAGGTTCACAGGGGCATATAATTTGTTCAAGAGATACACAAAAGTAATCAGAAACTGGTTCAAAGTATAGATTCCAAAAAGCTTTGTTCATAAGCATATTCCATCTAGCAGCAGGAAAGGAACAGGTGGTAATGAACATCTGTCACTCATTCATTTCCTTCGCATTCTTCCTTTTGGGAGTCCTCCCCCCGGTATGTCTGATTACCGCAGGGTAGAACTATCATAGGCCTTATTTTTCCTACCAAATTATCAGTACATAACTGAAACTGGCCAATCAGGCACCCCTTCTCTCTAGGAAAGGTAGACAATTCCTGAACCTATCAGACAATTCCAGGGACCAGAGTATCATGGAAAAAAGATTTTATTTCCCTTGAGGTTGCTAAGTTAGGAGTATTGAGTGCTTAAACTGTCAGTCATCACAGAGAAAGCCTATCTGAGACTGTCCCCTCTGGACTTACGAGAGTCAATTAATTCCCTATTATTTTGTTGTTGTTATTGTTTGGGGGTTTTGTTTGACTTTGTTTTTGTTTTTGTTTCATTTTGTTTTTGTGAGAGGGCATGTGCAGTCACTAGAGAGGAAGAGATAGCGAGAAGAAAGCATCCCACATGGGGATGGTCACATTGCAATCTCTTCTCCTCCATTTCTCCTTTTGGCTTTTTGGTACTCACTCAACTGTGTCTAGCACATTTTTCAAGCTGCCAGGTCTGGGACTTGAACCATGCGAAACCAGTTAGCCCAATTTCCTATTGTATTTAAGCTAATCACTTACAACTGAAATATTTCTTTTTTTTTTTTTTTGAGAGAGAGATTTTCGCTATAGGGCATGTGCACTCACCAGACAGACAGAGAGAGACAGAGAGACAGAAAATGAGAAATCACCCACCCAGGGGGGATGGCCATGCCGCAATTCCTTCTCCTCCATTCTCCTCTCGGGATCTTGGGCACGCATGCACAAGCGCCCAGCATGAGTTTTAAGCCACAGGGTCTGGGACGTGAACCGCCGTCGACTACGTGGGAGTCCAGCGACATAGCCATTATGCTAACTGCTGGTCCCAACTGAAATATTTCTAATAAAATAAAGTAATGGGAAAAATAAAATTTGGAGTCACACAAATCAGGGTTCATATCCATTATCCCTAACCTTATTTCTGAAGCTCCTTGCATCTCAAAATCATTGTCTGTTAACATAGGAATGATAATATTATATTACTGTTGAAGAGAATGAGCTAGTTGTCAGGAAATTAAAAATAAGCAAAACATACAATCTCATCACTCATGGGGAAAAGATAAATACTACATAATAATCACATGAGTAGATGTGATCTCTACATGGCAACTGGAGATTTCTATATCCTTGAAATCCTGATGAATGACTTACAATGGCCATGCCCTACCCCCCAAGCCTGACCATAACTGATAGAGTTGTCTCCAAGATTTCTGCCAATTCTGTATGGGAAAGGAAAGCTTTACAATCTTTTGACTTCTTAGACACTAGTTTTCTTATATGTGCCTTGGTCATGCATCCCTTTGATTCCTACATTAAACAGGCTTGCCTTGTTCGGTTTCCACAACAACATCTAATCCAAGCATTGATAGGATTGCTGGTGATTACTGAAGGTTTTCGAAGGATACCTATGCATAGTACACAAACTTACTCCACTCTCATGTCTTCCTCTATTGTCCCTTATTTTCCTCCTGTTTCAGAACTTACATATTAGGGAACTGAAAATAAGGTAATTCAGCAAGTCTTCCAGATTCTTCTCCCTCTGTCTCATGGGACAGATTTTCCTCTCTGCTGAGTATACAATATAGACCAACTCTGACCCCTCAAAGAGCTTGCTTCAACTCCAAATGAACATTGATGTATTTTCCCAACAGCTCTTTTTAAGGGGAATGTTACTGCTGTCTGTTTTAAAACCACAAGAGCTATTCCACCTTGTAATATAGTTATACACTTTAAATGATAACAAGAAATGACAAACAACTAGAGTACTATGTGATTATAAAGTAGGATGCAACAATCCAATGGGTGAGATGAGAGTTTCTCTGGGCTCCTGAAGAATTAATAGAAATTAGCCAGTCACAGGAGAGAGGGAAAGAATTCCAGAGAAATGAAACAACATATTTAGATTTTCTCTTAAATAAAGAAGAAAACTAGGGTGAAAAGTTAATCAGGACGGGACCAGCAGTTAGCGTAATGGCTATGTCGCTGGACTCCCACGTAGTCGACCACGGTTCGAGTCCCGGACCTGGCGGCTTAAACTCACGCCGGGCGCGTGTGCGTGCGTGCCCAAGATCCCGAGAGGAGAATGGAGGAGAAGGGATTGCGGCGTGGCCATCCCCCCTGGGGGGTGATTTCTCGCTTTCTATCTCTCTGTCTCTCTCTGTCTGGTGAGCGCACGCGCCCTATAGCAAAAACCTCTCAAAAAAAAAAAAAAAAAAGTTAATCAGGACAAGAAAATAAAGATGAAGGCTGCATTGTAGTACTGAAAATACGTGCAGAAGAGTCCTATGTAATTGCCAGAGATAAGCTACAAATTCTAAACTGAGATTTCTACCAGCCAACACAGAAAGAAAAACATTACCAATGGTATAATTGAATTTGCATATAATGAAAGCACACAAAGACATGTTTCTCCTAGCACATGGCTGATGACTGATTAATAATAATAATGTGAACTCACATCAAATGCTTGCTTGTCTTATCTCATTCAATCATTACAACATGTCTAGATAGTTGGTATCATTATCAGCTTTTTAGAATTGAGGTTTAGCGAGGCTACCTGAGTTGTGCGTGGTTGCTAAGCTGCTGGTGATAATCCAAGCCAGAATTAGGCACGAGATGCCATTCTCTTAATCACTATGATACGCTGACCTCAGATCTTCTCTCTCTCTATTTCCTAGGACAATGCTTTGTGATGAGACTTCAATATTTGCAGCTCACAGGGAGCTACCCTTCTTTGATATCACCTAACCTTGTTGGATGCAAATGAAACACTTGAGCAAGTCCCTTTATTCATGGAATTTATTCTTGTTTGGTACTTCTCATTACAGATATTTAGAGAGCATTCTGTGATGTGTTTCTCATTGTTCGGTTATTAAAGCCATCATAGTGAAGTTCTCTTCAGTGTACTTAAATTTTGTGGTCTACATGGGGGAATTCCTGGTTCAGCATGTAATGCCTTTTTTTTTTTTTTTTTTTTTTTTTTTTTTTTTTATGTAATGCCTTTTTATTTATTTATTTTTTAGAGGTTTTTGCCTTAGGGTCATATGTTCACCTGAAAGAGAGAGAGACAGAGATGGTGAGAGGTAAAGTGAGAAATCACTCCCCAGGGAGGATGGCCATACCACAATCCCTTCTCTTCCATTCTCCTCCCAGGATCTTGGGCACCCATGCATGCACACACACACACATACACACACACACACACACACCCAGCATGGTTTTCAAGCCACCAGGTCTGGGACCCAAACAGCTGTTGACCATGTGGGAGTCTAGCAACGTAACCACTACACTATCTGCTGGCCCCATGTAATGTCTTTTTAATAATGATATTGACTATGCCAGATAATATCAAGTCATCAGAAACGTAATGACACATTTGTTTGTGTTTTTCGATGCAAAAACACTTCATAACTTTTCCAACAACCCAATGTTTTTAATCACTGTCATGAAGAAAAACTTCAAAATATCAGCAATCTAAGGAGCTCAGAATACAGTAAGGTCAGCCATTTGACTACAGATTCCCACATCCAATTCTCTGACAAGGTCTGTATAATACAGTAGGTACAATTCAATCATTTCTGCCATTTATACAGCCAGTAGGGGTCTTTGCAAGATCTGTTCACAGGAGGTCATCAGAAACTACACAAAATATTAGAGCAAAAACCAACAAATTCAGTTTTCAAAGGTCATACTCTACAGTGCTCTGTCCCGATAATGGGAATTTCCCTCTTCTATTCTTTCCCTTCTTTTCACTTTTTAGTACTCCCTCCCCTATCAATTCAGTTTTCCTTTCCACTCATAGAGTACCTTGTAAAGACAGCATTATAAAGCTGGATTGCCAAAGCACTGAATTTTTAAACCCTCTAAATAGGACATTAGTTCATAGCTTGAATGTTTTGAAATCTGATCAACATGCCGTTTCTCAATACATTAAGCAAAGCAAGCAAAATTAGTCTGCTTTATGTCAGGTGCTTAGCACAAATCCCTTAATAATGTGCTTGAGTGCAGAAACCATTAATAAATGCATAATTCCCTAAGACAGGCTTGATTAATTAAGTCATATGTGTATCCTTCTAATTAAAAAAAAGAACATTAGGCAGATGAGTGGAATTTCTGAGTACAAAATTCAAAGGCTTCTTTTGAATGCCTTTTGCCTTTCTCTTCAAGATGAAAGGAACACTGCTGGTTATTGTAGCTGCCAACAAACAGTTATAGCATGGGCACAAAGCACCCAGAACTCTGTGTCTTATTAAAAACAATTTGGTATTCATCTGCCAATTTGTAACTCAGTTCTCAATCAGGGGCCTGTCTGATTAAGTCAGGCAATTCAAATTTGAGGGGGCAGCTGGTGCTGCTATGCAAATAAACAGATGAGAAAGAAATGGGACCAATGAATCAACAAGCAGATGGTGAAAAGCCAAGGCCTTCAAAGAGTACTTGAATTTCCTTTCCTCACTGCTTCTCATCACTCTGCATCTCTCAGAATTTATATTCCAAGGGATTATAAAGATTATCACTTAGTTTAATGATCAATGTAGAACAGTTTCTAAACTTGATCCCTTTGGCATTAAAGAATGACAGAAAACTTAGGTCATGAGGTACTATATTAAATGATCATCTGCTTTAATAATTTCTCATTTTATTTATTTATTTATTTATTTATTTATTTATTTATTTATTCCGTGAGTGAAAGAGACGGGGAGCAAGAGAGAAAAAAGCAGAGAGATTACTTCACCAACAGGGTCCTCACACTTCAATCCATCCGCAGCCTCAGCCGGCCAGGATCACAGACATGCATGCACGCCCTTTGTATACAGGGAAGCCCCAAGATGCAAACTCAGGACTTTCCCACATGGGTGCAACATCACAAAACATTGTGCTACCTCTGTGCCACTGGCTGGCCCCTTTATTTTTATCTAAATCTGTTAACCAGCTACATAATAGAATTAACACACTTACACGTGTTTATCTTTTTTTCTGACCAAGTGCTTCTATGCAGAGCTGCTGAGGTCTTGCTGCTGAGGTCTTTTACTTTTTATTTTTTTATTTTTTGAGAGGTTTTTGCTATAGGGCGCATACACTCTCCAGAAAGACAGAGAGAGATAGAAAGCAAGAAATCACTCCCCAAGAGGGATGGCCATGCCGCATCCATTCTCCTCTCGGGATCTTGGGCACACATGCACACCCACCCAGTATGAGTTTAAGCTGATGGGTCCGGGACTCGAACCGCAGTTGACTATGTGAAAGTCCAGTGACAAAACCATTACACCATCTGCTGGTCCCCCTGAGGTCTTCAAAGAAGTAGGAAAGTCCTCTCAGGTCACATAAGTCTTGGGAAGCAAAGACCAAAGACAGGCCTTGGGTCCTAAAACTGTCCATTACCATAAGTATACATTTCCTCATGACTGGGTCAATAGCATACTAATTCCTTTTTTTTCCTTATTTTGTAATAGCGTACTGATTCTTGATCTTTTTTCTGTAACTAGGTGCAGTCATTACTCATTTGTCTTTGTCTCAAATGGATTTATTTGCAAAATGCTCACAGACTTTACTGATATTTCAGAACATTTCAAATTTCAGACGCAACTTTTGGCATCTTAGGTTGTCTCGTGTCTCATCATAAATACCTTCATTAATTGTAGCTTTTCATCTGCCAAAATCTTTTCTGTGTTTCTTTCTTCATCCCAATATCAAGTAGACAGAGTAAAGTCAAATAGAATATGTAAGCAATATGATGAGAACAGGTGCAGCTGGAAGTTGTTTAAAGTTATGAAACATATCCCGATTCTGTAGCGCAATGGTTAAGTGCTGTGCATAGGGATCCAGATCCCCTAGAGCTGAGTATGGTTCAAGTCCCAACCCCTGCAGTTTGAAAAACATATGCATGTATACAAGTGTCCAAAATCATGACAGGATGGAGAAATGGAGGAAAAAGAAGTGCAGTATTACTGCCACACTTAGGTGTGTTTTCTCTCTCTCATCTCTCTAATAAACACATGTACTCTCCAGCAATAAATAAGTAGATAAATCAGATTTAGAACAGTCACAATACTATTTGAGATATATTTTTAAATATACTCGTTTTTATGATGACTTGGAAATTTTGAGAAATTCCTTTTAATACTTTGAAGTAGAGAAGACTTTTTTCACATTATGGTTATAAGTTATTGGTGTTATTAAGAAGTAGGAGAACATTTCCATTTTGATAGACAAACATTGGGACAGGACCAATCCTTGATTTCAAGGACTGTTGAATTTAAGAATATGTTTCTTCATTAATAATGACAATATTTTTTAAATATTTGTTCATACTAAATATTTTTTATCCAAGTCTTTGGGAATTAATTACTTTTCTACTTTCTTTATAAGGTAATTTTCATAGTCATGTTACTATCTTGGAGTTTTGAATAGCATTATAGTGACTGCTTTGAACCTACTTTATATCACATAAAGCCTAACAATGATCTCTTTTTATCAAACAAGACAAAGCCTCAGTTCATGCTATTTTCCCCATTATAAAACATTAAAAGATCCATATTAAACAGATATAATCTGTGAAAGAGTTAGAACAAAGCTATGTAACATCTCTCTTTTCCTTTTTTTAAGGGAATTATTTATTATTATTTTTTATTTGCCATAAGACTCACCAGAAAAAGACAGCAAGAGAGAGAAAGTGAGAAAGTGAGCCACTAGGTCTGGGACTCAAACCAAGGTTAGCTATGTGGGAGTACAGTGCTTCAACCACCACACCACCTGTTGACACTCTCGCCTTCTCTTTTACAACGAAAAGCATCAGAGACTAGAATTAAAAAGTCAATTTCAGGATAACAGGTGGTATGATAACAGGTTAAGGGGCCAAGTCAAATATGGCCAGCTCTGTGGGCAGAGTGCCAGGCCCAGAAGCATGAAAAACATACAGGCTGTGTGTGTGTGTGTACCCAAAATCTCAAGAGTAAAATGAAGAAGGGATTGGGTCATGGCCATCCCCTCTGGGGGGTGATTTCTCACCTTTACCTATTTTTGTGTCTGTGTCCTTCTCCAGGGAGTGCACTTGCCCTATGGCAAAAACTTAAAAATAAATAAGCCAATTTCCAGAAACCCGTAACCAACAGATCAACAGATACATACTCAAATGTTAAAGGAGTAATGGAGATCCACAAATGCAGCTACCTGCTGCATACACAGCTCCCTAACTCATACCACCTAGTTATTTCACTTCATAGTTCAGAGTTTCTATCATCTTCTTATAATACTTTTATTTGCCCTCATTTATTAGTTTACCCCATTGTTTCAATCTCCCCAGATATTAAATTTTTTTTTTTTTTTTTTTTTTTTTTTTTTTTTTTTTTTTGCTATAGGGCGCATGCGCTCGCCAGATAGAGACAGAGAGACAGAAAGTGAGAAATCACCCCCCAGGGGGGATAGCCACGCCACTATCCCCTCTCCTCCATTCTCCTCTTGGAATCTTGGGCACGCACGCACACGTGCCCGGCATGAGTTTAAGCCACCGGGTCCGGGACTCGAACCACGGTCGACTACATGGGAATCCAGCAACATAGCCATTACACTAACTGCTGGTCCCTTAAATCTATTTTTTAATTTGTTTATTGATTTCATATCTCATTTTGATGCTGACAAGTCAATTGTCAGTTTAATTCTTGTTCTGTTAACTAATCCTTTGTTCTCTGCCTGCTTGTAAGAGTTTTAGCTAGAGGTGGATTTTTTTTTTACCCTGCTAAAATAGCACTTCTTGACTACGTGGCTTGATGTATTTAGTTGAGTTTGTAAAATTGACAACCATTAGGTCTATAAATAGTGCTTTTTCCATTCTCTATATACTAGACTATAACTCTATCTTTCATATCTTTCATTTGCTTTCTGTATTTTCCAACCTTTTGTCACTCAGTACCTCTACCTGGATATTTTCTTCTAATCTACTTTTCAGATTGTGAACACTCTCTTCATCTGGGTCTAATATGTACAATGCCCCATACACTGACTCCATAAGTTTTATATTTTAAGTTTTAGAATTTCCATTTGGCTCTTTTATTTATAGGTTAATGCTTTCTGCCAAAATTCTCGATTTTATTTTTTTACCTTCTTAAATATAACAAGTATAGCTATTTTTAAGTCTCTGTCTAGCAACTCCAGTATCAGAGAATCTGTATGTTTGTTTATAGTGCATGTTTCTTCTGCTATCTTTGCTAATATTTTCTTATCTCTTCAGGTATTTAGTTACTTTTTATTGCTTACCAATAAAAAGTATTTATTTACAAGATTGTTTGTAGAAATACTTTGAAGTGTAAGATGATAGTATCTTCTATCAGGGAGAATTTAAAGTCAACTATGGCCTGAAGTTGGATCAATTAACAATATGGGCTCACTTCATTCTAATTTCAGAAATTGAAATGGTTTGACTTCTTCTCTTATTCTTAATGATCAACTCTTTGGATTCCTAACACAAAATATTGACAGCTCACCAGCATCCACCCCATCCCTTGCTGACCTGGACCCCAGTTCCTACCCCGGCCATTTAATGCTATAAAACACCTTTGATCTGGTCAGCCACTCCCTTCAAAATGAGCCAGCAGCTCCAGAGAGAGAGCAGTCAAAGGCTCAAAGCTGGGCCTCTAAATCCTACCAAAATCTAACTGAGTTATTCTTTATACTTTTTCCCCTTGCAGATAAGCAGATAATTTTTAATATTCCATCCAATTTTTCTAGTCATCCTGATTGGTAAAATTGGTCCATTACAGCAGCTTTGCCATAAACCTTAAATTTGTGACTCCCCAAATTATCCTCTCAATCTTACTGATCCTGCTGCAAACCTGTGACACTACCTGGAGGACTTCAGCCAAAAAAAAAAAACAAGGATGATATATTACAAGTTCCTTTTTTCGAGAAGAAGGTTCCACATGGCTCCAGCAAAGTAGATATTTCAGGGAATGAAGATTTTCTACTGATAATTCAGCTTCCAGCAAACGAGCTAGCGGTAGGGAGTCCCCCTGCACCCACAGCCTTCTATCTCTGCCTCTCTGTCTCTTTTTCTGTCTCTCCCTGCTTCGATCTTCCCCTTTTTTTTTTGTAAATTTTCCTTTTTACACTTTTTTTAAAAGGCAAAGTTTTTCTCGAGAAGAAGCCGGGGCCTTCAGAACAAGGTTCCACATGGCGCCAGCGAAGTAGATTTTTCAGGGAATGAAGAATTTCTACTGATAAGTCAGCCTCCAACAAACGAGCTAGCGGTAGGGAGCCCCAACTGCACCCCCAGCCTTCTAGCCCTATTTCTGTGTCTCAGTTCCTGTCTCTCCCTGCTTCTGCCTTCCTATTTTTGGTAATTTTTCCTTTTTACACTTCTTTTAAAAAGGCATATTTTTTCTCTGGCTCTTGGCTCCACCTCTTATCTTGTTAATTGGTCCTCCCACCAGGCAGAAGAAGCCGGGGCCTTCAGAACAAGGTTCTACATGGCGCCAGCGAAGTGGATTTTTCGCGCGCCATGCAGTTTTCTATTTTGTGATTTTTTTTTTTTAAAAAAGAACAGTAATTACAATTTTTTCAAATTTTTTTGTCTTTTTTTCTCTTTTTGTTGTTGTTTCTCTCTCCCTTTTTCATTTTCCTTTTTCTTGTCTCTCCTCCCTCCAATATCCATTCAATGTGTTCTTAGACGGATCTAAGAGCACCTTAGCTAAACATCTAAATATTAATAGGGTTTAAAATATTCCCCAATATCTACTGAATCTGCTGCACCAGCAATCACAACAGAATGGCAAAGGGATTCTAGATCACCTCTGCTTGCTCCTGAACATTTAGACTGAATTTCAAGAATTTGAAAGAAACACACCATCCATCAGATGACAAGAAATCACCGCTGGATCACAAGAAATATGGGAAAACGAAAAAATACCTCTCCTCCAAGGGAAAAGAGTAACTCTTCTTCATCCACAAGCAGTTCAGTGAAAATCATGGAAATGTCTGATAAGGAATTTAGAGCATTCATAATGTCAAAGGTAACAGAAATGGAAGAGAAGAGAGATAATGAACTGCTAAAGAGAAAGGAGAAAGAAGTTGACGAGTTCCAGGAGATGAGGAAATTCTTGCTAGATCTAGAAGAGGAATTACACACTTTACAAAAGACTCAAACGGAACTGCTAGAGATGAAGTCTATAATTCAAGAAGTCAAAATCTCCCTTGAAAGTATTAAAAGCAGACTAGATCATTCAGAAAATAGAATCTCAGATGTAGAAGAGAAAATGGCTGGCCTAGAAAAATCCACCAGGAAGACTGAGAAAATAGCCCAAAAATTTGAGAATGATATTCGAGAAGTACTGGATACCATCAAACGTCCAAATATCCGGATAATTGGCATTCCAGAAGGTGAAGAGACCCATAAGGGCATTGATAATCTATTCCATGAAATCCTGCAAGAAAACTTTCCAAACCTAGAGAGGCATTTGAAGATCCAGTCTCAGGAAATACAAAGGACCCCACGTAAAAGAATCAATCCAAGGGGGGTGAAGATCTTCTCCAAGAAATACAAAGGACCCCATTATAGCCAGGCTGACCAAAACCACAGACAAAGACAAGATACTAAGATTGGCAAGAGAAAAACATCAAGTTACCTACAAAGGACATCCCATCAGGCTAACAGCAGATCTCTCATCAGAAACAATGTGAGCGAGGAAAGAATGGGAAAATATATTCAAAGTGTTAAGAGAGAAGCAATTTCAGCCTAGAATATTGTACTTGGCAAGATTATCTTTCAGGTGGGAAGAAAAGACAAGAACATTCTCAGATAAACAAAACCTGAAAGAATTTACTAGCACCAGACCAGATCTCCAAGAAGTTCTCAAGGGTGTGCTGTATCAGGAAAATTAAACACAGACACATGGAAATAAGAGTTCAAAAACTAAGAAAGTGGCCAGCTTAATCATAGGGACAAGTCTGGAGTTGAATATTATATCTCAGAATTTAATCAGGAAAATTGAACCAGAACAGAAGATAAAAGTACATGAGACTGATAGGTTCATGCACCTACCATTTGAACAGAATCCTAACCTGTTTCCTGTCTTTAAGCAAAGTTCCTTGGCATTTCTTTGTTTTAAGTCAAAACTGGTTTTCTTAGTAGTAATGAGTGAACTCACCATTGAAAGTAGTTAGGTTATGTAGGAAATTGTGTGATCAATGCAATGTGGGTGGGAAGGGAATGGAGGGCAATTGTGGACACAGGAGGTGGTGTGAGAGGAGGGTGGGAAGGGACAGAGGGTCAGAAAGGGGTGGAAATAATTCTAGGAACTAGAAATGGAAAATTTTTTAAAATGTTCATGATTGAGTCACTATGCAGTGTGTACTGAATGGGAGATCGCATTTTGTGTGCTGTGATGATGCTTAGGGAAGGAATGTAAATTGAGTTACAAAAAAAAAAAAAGTTTCAGGAAAAAAAGATACATATCTATTCAATGATTGCAGTAGGATATGTAGCCCCAGCTAGGTGCTACTTTATAGGATATGTAAAGTTAGACTTGTGTTCATGGAAATGTGTGTGTCACCTGTGTTTGCTATGAGGGTATTTGGATTGATTAGGGTCTTTGGTGATTCAATAAAATGTGGGGGGGAAAACAGTATAGAAAGCAAACATAGATACCAGAGACAGTGTGGGAGGAGAGTGGGAGATGGCAGAGGGTAAGAGAGAGGGAATCAAGGATGGGGGAAAAAAAGCAAAACATACAGAAAACAAGAAATGGAAGATCATTTGCTGACAATAACATGTTTGTTGATGTGCTTGATTGAGACAATATACAGTGTACCCTGGATGGAAAATCTCATTTTGTATGCTGTAATGAAGTACAGTGAATGAATGCAAATAAATAAATTGAAAAAAAAAGTTCCTTTTTTCACAAACCCACAGAAAATGCACACATACACTGACAAGCCACACTATAGCACAACAACTCACTATCAAAAGAAAATATTGGCACCAATAATGCTAGCTAGAGATTTTATTAATAAGTTTTCGATATATAGCTCAACACATGCCAACACACACTGGAACATGTGAAAAGAAACCACAGGCATTGGTCTACATACACCTGTTTCCACCCTGTTCCTTTTTCTCAACCTCACCTATTCGGGTCAGTTTCTTGACCAAATTTTCAACCAACTCTCTAGATTCACAACTTCCTTGAAGTCACTCTGACAGCAGGACCTTTTGAGCTCAAAACATCTGGCATTTTTCCTTTCACTCAACTCTATGGTCTCAGATAAGAATCACCCCATAGGTAAGATTCCACCTATTACATTGGATGGGCCTATCATGTCCATGATCTCTGCCTGCCCCCATACACCACCAAAAATATAGGAAATAAATGCTATATAAAATTTCCAAATTATAGTGTTCCCACAAGTCAATATTTATTTTTAAGTATTTTCTCTATTTTTATTATTTTAGAATTATTTATAATCATTTAATTTTCTTTATTATCACTATTATTATTATTAATTTGATATAGGGCTCACATGCTCCACAGAGAGAAAAAGTGAGAAAGCAAGCCACCAAGTCCAGGGCTCAAACCACAATTAGTCATGTGGGAATCCAGTGCCTTCACCACTATTTCACCTGCTGACCCCATAATTCAGTATTTAATGCAAAATTCATATTTTGCTAAAAATTATCTATGTTTTAAATAGAAATATTTTTCATCTGTTAAAGATTAATGAAAGAATTTAAAAATATAGACAACAGAAGGAACTAGGAAAGGATTTAAGTCAAACAAAATTATACACATTGGCTCTTATGAAAGAATAAGAGAAAGAAAGAAAGGGGGAATTTGGTTAATTACAAGGAAAATGGATCAGAAAATATTCTTGTATCTAGCATGGACTGAGTGTATTTTCTCAGGAGTATATAATTTTTATCCTTTGGTTATGTAATTAAAGTCCAAGTTACTGGTGAAAAACATCAGCCCTGAACTTACTTCAGGCCTTTGTTTCTTTCCCCATAATTCAGCTTGAAAATAAGGCATTTAAAAAAAAGAAATAGAAAAAAATTAAAAGGGAGCAAGCAATGACAATAAGTAACCATCACTCTCCCTCCCTCTAGCTTGAATGCCAAGTTTCCTCCCTCAAGGAATCTGAGTTACAAATCTCTATAAATAGAGTTTCTAATGGAGAGAGTGACAGGGCAAAAGGCACCACTATAATTTGATAAGGACTTACTTAGTCAAGCCTATCATTTTAAATAGGGTAAAAGGTTTTGAAACTTATTTGTTTAGAAATGATTTATTTAGACCACCACTGGTGCCAGGAAGATAAAAAACAGAATTTGCTGTTTAGTTGTAGTTCTCTCTAAAGAGGTGATAAATTTCTGGCATATGTAGTATAATTGCTCCTGAGAAAAGAATTAAACCCATATCATAGCCCAGTTGCTTTGTCTTCCCACCAGTAGCTTCTCATTTGCCCCTACCCCCACATATGTCCTTACGGTAACATCATATTAAACAAAAATGCAGTTATTATGTATACATGTTCCAAGACAACTCCATTGAGACCTCCCCCTCTCCAGGCTTTTGTGAAAGTGATGGTAATTTATAACCACATACTAATGTCCAGGATGCTATAAAGAGCAATTATATAAATAGTTTTAATTGCATTGTCCTCTTAAGCACACAAGCCACAAATCTTAAGCACACACAAGTTATTGGTTATCTCCACTGAAGTTTAAACATGACATCACAATCTTTAAGTTCTTTAGTTAAAACATATCGGCAAGGTTAAAAGTTTCAAAAGGGGACCAGCCTCACCGTCTCGTAGTTAAAGGAGCTGGATCCCATATGCCTGACCCCTCCTGATCCTGACAGCTTGAAACACATACTCAGTGTATGTGTGAAGGCCCTAGTTCCAATAGGATAGAGAAATGGAGAAATGGAGGAGAAGGAATTGCATTGTGACCACCTCCCATTGCTTTCTCCCTCTCTCTGTCATTCTCTGAAAAGTGCATGCACCTTCTGACAATTATTAAAAAAAAAAAAAAAAAAAAAAAAAAAAAAAAAAAAAAAAAACAACTTTCAGAAGGCCTCCTGCTCTTCCTATGAACTATACAGAAGAACTAATCCTCCGTAGGCATTTTACTTTGCCAGGTTGCCTTGCTGGCCAACTCCATAGAACAATTTAAAGAGATATCAAAAATGTTCATTGAATTGTGTGTGTGTATATATATATATAGTTTAAAAATAACAGCTGACCAGATTGTAACCTCAGCAATATATATTCATACTTCCTCAATGAGGAAAATAATATAAAGTAAGTACAATCCCTGTGCAAAAATAGTCTTCCTTTTCCCCTTTCCCCTCTCTGCAAAAATCTATAACAATGCACAGCCAGTGTGAAAAAGGCAGCAAATAGACAAATGGCAATCTAAAAGATGCCATCTATAGGACAAAATTTTGAAGAAGTATGTCGGGGCGGGGGGGGGGGGGGGGGGTCTTCAAAGAATTCATGAAAAATGTGTATTAAGAAAAAACTATGCATGGATTTCAAAATTTTTGCACCAAAATAAACTGATACTTTAATTCTATCTTCCATAGATTTTTTGAAATTCCCTCTTTAAGAAGTGTATGTGTGTATATATATATATATATATATATATATATATATATATATATAGAGAGAGAGAGAGAGAGAGAGAGAGAGAGAGAGAGAGTCAGTCAGTCAGTCATTGGCTTTAGCAAAGCAAGGGACCATTTTATAAGGTAATATTTTCCCAGAGAGAATTTGACATCTTCCCTTCCAGATAAACTAGGCTGTTATATAAAATCTTTTCTATTGCCACAGAAGATAATAGAGAACATAGAAAGGTATACCTTAAATCAGCTCATTAAAAGCTTTAAGACTCATGTAAGAGTAAGAGAACAAATTTCACTGATTATTAACATTGCACTGATGTATACAATAACACTAAAAACAAAGACAAGCAATACTATAGAAATATTTATGAAATATTTATGAAAAATTTGATCTGTGAACTTTGGACAATTGCAAAAACAAGGACAGTGACTTTTTGCTAATTATTGTAACAGCTCTAGCAGAAGGTTATGTCCACTCCAACAAAGGCTGTTATATGATATTTTCTACCATGTCCCATCAGATTAGCAGATAACGCCAAACCAATCTAAGGAAATAAGAATGCAAATATAAAGACCAGCAAATGGCATAATGGTTATGTTGCTGGACTCCCACATAATTGACCACCGTTCAGTCCTAGACTGGGTGACTTAAAACTCACACCAGGTGCGTGTGTGTGCATGACCAAAACCCTGAAAGGAGAATGGAGGAGAAGGAATTGCAGTGTGACCATCACCCCTGGGCGGGAGGGTGATTTCTCACTTTCTGTCTCTCTGTCTCTCTGGTAAGCGTACATGCCCTACAACAAAATTCTAAAAATAAATAAATAAGTAAATAAGAATGTGAATATGATTATAATCAAGACATGCTCTCTCTTTTGTGTGTGTGGGGGGGGGGAGGTTTGTTTTTTGTTTTTTGTTTTGTTTGTTTTGTTTTCTCTTTTTTTTGCTATAGGGCATGTGTGCTTGCCAGAAAGGCAGAGAGAGACAGAAAGACAGAAAGCGAGAAATCACCCCCCAGAGTGGTGGCCATGCTGCAATCCCTTCTACTCCATTCTCCTCTCAGGATCTTGGGCATGCACGCGCATGTGCCCGGCGTGAGTTTAAGCCATCAGGTCCGGGATTAGAACCACGGTCGACTACATCGGAGTCCAACAACATAGCCATTACACTAACTGCTGGTCCCAAGATGTGCTCTTACCACTAATGATTTCATAAATTCTCTCAGAAGTGGTATTCTGTTGTATATGCAAATTATGTGTGTGTATATATGTGTGTGTGTATATAAAATATGTATTTCATATAAATGTATCTTAACACTTAAATTAGCAATGCTGTAAGTTTATTCAGCACATGTAATTATTTAGATGCTATGACATTTTTTAAAGAATTATTTATTTAATTTTATTTACTTATTCATTTTATTTTTTTATTTCAATTTATTTATTTGCATTCATTCACTGTACATCATTACAGCATACAAAATGAGATTTTTCCATCCAGAGTACACTGTATATTGTCTCAATCAAGCACATCAACAAACATGTTATTGTCAGCAGATGATCTTCCATTTCTTGTTTTCTGTATGTTTAGCTTTTTCCCCCCCATCCTTGATTCCCTCTCTCTTACACTCTGCCATCTCCCATTCTCCTCCAACACTGTCTCTGGTATCTATGTTTGCTTTCTATACTGTTTTCCCCCCACATTTTATTGAATCACCAAAGACCCTAATCAATCCAAATACCCTCATAGCAAACACAGGTGACACACACATTTCCATGAACACAAGTCTAACTTTACGCATCCTATAAAGTAGCACCTAGCTGGGGCTAAATATCCTACTGCAGTCATTGAACAGATATATATTTTTTTTTCCTGAAACTTTTTTTTTGTAACTCAATTTACATTCCTTCCCTAAGCATCATCACAGCACACAAAATGCGATCTCCCATCCAGTACACACTGTATAGTGACTCAATCATACACATTAGAAAAAAATTTTCCATTTCTAGTTCCTAGAAATATTTTCACCCCTCTTTCTGACCCTCTGTCCCTTCCCACCCTCCTATTATGTGTGTATGTATATGTGTGTGTGTATATAAAATATGTATTTCATATAAATGCATCTTAACACTTAAATTAGCAATGCTGTAAGTTTATTCAGCACATGTAATTATTTAGATGCTATGACCTTTTTTTATAAGTGCTTTTTTTTTTTTTAGAGGTTTTTACCATAGGGTGTGTGCGCTCACTGGAGAAAGACAGAGATAGTGAGAGAGAAAGTAAGAAATCACCCATGAGGGGGTATGGCCATGCCTCAATCCCTTCTCCTCTGTTCTCCTCTTGGGATCTTGGGCACACAAGCACATGTGCCCAGTAGATTTTCAAACTACTGGATCTGGGACTTGAACCATGGTGGTCCATGTCAGAATTCAGTGATGTAACCACTATGCCATCTGCTGGCTCCTATAAGTGTTTTGGCTACATAAAACTTCTTACCAGACAAACTCTGCCAAATAGTTTTAACTATGACTATGTTTGACATGCCTATTTGCTAATTAGTCCTACTCTCCACTCTTTCCCACCCTACTCTGTGGCCGGGGAGCCTGACTTCCATGGATTCCAATTAGGTTCAGTGGATAGGAGGTAACAGCAGGGACGATGACAGGAAAGAGGTTAGAGAGTATTTATTCTGCAGTTACTTCCCTGCCAGGTCTTGTGCTGGCAGCATCTTTGGTCCACTGCTGATGGTGATAATTCATGTTAATTCTTGCTGGGCAGTGCTTTCCTACAGCTGTGGGAGACTGGTAGCCACCTCCTCTCCTATCTCTTTCAGGTCCACATGTGGTAAGAGCTCTCCACTGTTGCTAGCCCTGGGGTGCTTCACCATTGCTTGCTGATTACTTTAATCCTGCCTATGCTTTTGCAAACACTCTCTTTATTCCCATCTCTCCTCAACTCACTCATTTGAGTATGCTGGCCCACTCCTGACAAAATCTGTTGTGTGTATATGTGTGTGTTTATGTATGTGTGTGTGTGCGTATGAATGTGTATATATACATATTTAAAGAAGAGAGAATGTATGCACGCACGCACACACACACACACACACACATACAAATAAAGTGGAGGGGAGAGGCACCCTCAGTGGGGTCTAGTCACACCATGATCCCCTTTCTCCAACCCTCAAGCTCCTCAGAGTCTGTAGCACACATACACATACCAGGATTATCTTCAGACCAACCCAAGAACCTGAAGCTGAGGTCAACCACGTGGTTTCCAACACTACAAAGCACTTGTGCTACTGCCATGCCACAGTGGCTGTCCCTGGTATATCATCATAAGTGACTGGAACTCAATTAAGGAAGCAGCACATTACCCCATGGAGAAGTGCTTTAGTCTGGAAAATTTCCATCTCAGCAGAACATCCTGCTACACCCAAACATGTCTATATAAACTATGATGACATTTTCTATTCTAAATATTTAGATAGTCAGCTTCACAGAGTATTTTTAATTTCTGATTTATGAACTTTGCTTATATAAAAGGTCTTACAAAGACATAAAAATCTAAATTGCAGGTCCACATTTAAAGGCCAGTCTTTTGTCCCTATACCTAAATAAGCAAGAGAACCGAAACCCATAAATCTGGTAAAACTCCATTCTTTGATATTTTATGGACAGAGTAATGAGTTGGTCTTTTCACAGATTTCTAGTATTTACCATATATTGAGATACTGCTTGATTCATATCTGTTTGCACCCTCAGTATGTAATTCCTTTTCATATGAAAAGGACAAACCTTCTGAAAAATATTTTAAATGTTTCTTATACAAAATCCAAAGAACATCTCTAGAGGGATTGAAGCAATATACAAATGAAAAGGGAGAAAAACACAATAATAAAGACTTGAAAGTAACTTCAACAAAGAAAGAGACTTCCCGAAAGGGAAAATAAGGGCTGAAGCAGTTGAACTCCCTTTATCTATAGCCTAACAAATAACACCTCCTGTGCCTTAAATATTTAATGTGAAATCTGTGGATTTATATAGCTTACAAAATGCCAGGGGCTTATTATCTTTACAGTTCGCATGACAGGAATATTCATATCGCTGGATTCTACAATCTAAGACAACAGGAATTCCTCCAGGTGCTAATGGCAGATAACTTTCACGTGGTTTCAATAATCCACTAATTATGGAACCCCTCAGGTAGAACAATGTCATTAATCTGATTAAATTATTTATATTGCTGGAAAGCTAAATCTTATTAGGTCTTCAGTATTGTATTTGGTTCTCCAGCATGGATATGCAAAAGGACAAAGCCATCTTTTTCTCCACAATTCTCAGCCAATGGAGGAAAAAAGCAACTAAGGAAGAAATCAGCCTGTATTCAGATTTTTGATGCAAGACTACCACCTAGGAACAGGGTCTAACCCTCTCCCAGGTGCCCTGGATTTATGTAAAATTTATCAAGTCCCTTCAGGACCTCTTCCTTTTGTGACCAAGAATATGTTACCATGTCTCAGTAAAAGGTCCATATGCCATGGTAAAATTAAAGTTCTATTGGAGCAATTCACTGTTAGAAGTAGTGGGTCTAAATTAAAGTGAAGAGGGCCAGCAGGTAGCATGGTAGTCAAGAAGCTGGAATCCCATATGGCCAACCACAGTTCAAGTCCAAGATCGGGAGGCTAAAATCACATCAGGTGCTTGTGTGTGCATGCGAGTTCAAAATCCTAGGAGGAAAATGGAGGAGAAGGGATTCTGGCATGGCCACCCACCCTGGGGAGTGATTTCTCACTTTCCCTTTCTCTCTCTCTCTCTCTGATGAGTACATACACCCTATGGCAAAACCTTTAATGAATGAATGAATTAATCAATTAATTAATTTGAAGAGGTCTTATTTCTCCAGATCACTGAGAAGTTTATGACATCCCTAATGCTAATTGTGCTACCCAATTACACTGAACAGAAACATCCTCTTTCAGGTTTTTGCCAATCTACTGGACCATTTTCATATTTGTGCTGGTCTACCAGACATTAAGTTAGAGGGTGAAAGAAGGTCTGGAAATGAGATTAAACCTGCTGCAATTTGAGGTGTTACTCAAACATATACCATTTATCCAAGCACTCTGTGTGAGTCGTAATTTATAAAATGCTTTATAACCCATAATTTTAAAGTGTCCCAGATGGTCATCTATCATTTCCACTTTCCAGAATGAGATACTCACTGCAGACATATCTTTATCAGGAGGAATACAAGTCCTATATGGAAATATGCATATTTTTAACAGTGGAAATAGGGCCAGTACTGTGGTGCAGTGGTGAAACATTGCTCAGGAGGGGCCAGTTCCCACATAGTGACAGGGTTGGAATTCTGATTCAGTCAACATGAAAGGTGCCAGGTATAAAGAAGGGCTATGGTAATATAACCAGATCCTATGGAGGAGGCTCACCTCTCTCTCTAGCTCTCTCTCTCTCTCTGTCCCTGAGTCTCACATGCACCCATTCCATCATAAGTAAATAAAAACTTTGAGTTTTTGCTATAGGGAATGTGCATTCACCAGAGAGAGAGAGAAAGTGAGAAATCATACACCTTCCAGGAGGAATGACCATGCCATAATCACTTCCCCATTCTCCACTCAATATTTTTGGACATGTATGCACATGGACCTGACATGTTGTTTGCAGTGCCAGCACACGTGGGACTGAACTGCACAGTAAGCCATGTAGGATCCAGCCACCTTAACCACCACACCATTGGCTGCCATAATTTTTTTTTAATTTAAAAAGAATGTAAAGTATTGGACATCTCACATTTGATCAACTCAATTAGTTCACTTTTTAACTTTGTTAACACTTTTCTTCATCTCATTGTCCCATGTCTGCTCAAATTTCCAGTAAGTGTCTCACTTCTCCAATATACTTCCTTCTTTCAAGGTTTCCAGAACACTGGGACAAGTTGTGATAAGCCTTTCTCTGGTAGCCAGGGCTTTCTTTTAATAGATGTGTGGTCAAAGATGCACAGCCAGTCCAGCTCCCAGCCAAATTTAAATTGTATGATGCCAGGAATAGAAATAATCTTATGTTACAAAAACATCATCCTCTAATACAGCATCCAAGACTTCAAACAACTCTATTTTCTTCTTGGACCAGCAACTAGAAGTCACCGTAGAAATAAGCCCATGCTCAAATCCATCCCCAACCATAATGACCTAGAAGTAGAAAGAGCCAGCAGCTAAGTCACCTGCATGAGTTTTCCAATTACATTCTTAAAGACAAGCATTAGGGTCAATTGTATCATCATCTTTGTTATTAAATGAGCTACTTAATCTGTTGGAGACATTTTTTTTCATAAATAAAATGGGGATAGTAATATCCACCTTCCTAATTCATAGAACTGCTGTAAAGATCAAAATAAAATAAAACTTAAGGACCAGGCAGTTGCACAACAGTAATGCCACTGGACTTCCTTGGGAAGCGTCGGCTCCCATCCTGGGACCTCCCTGAGCATGCCACAGGAGCTGAACTGATTGAGATTGGGATGGATCATGATATGAAAACTCTTGGGGAGTGCCTGTCTCCTCTCCCCCACCCCAGTCTCTCTCCCCCAACCTCGCCTCTCCCCATGGAAAAAAATAAATAAACTTTCTTTAAACATGAAATAATACATGGGTAAGCACTTTTCAAAGACATACACACAGATAGTAAATGTATAAATAAGTATGTATGAATGATATTCAGCATTTCAGGGAAAAAATGACAACCAATTCTTTAACTTTAATCCCCACCAACTATACTAATGATTATTCAGTTGTCGGAAAAGTCATGAAATATTTTTTTCCTATGTTTTTCTGTGCAAAAATGTGTCATGACTTTTCCGACCACCCAATAGTTGTCACAGATCATGTTGATTACACTATTTTAGTTTCAGGGGTATTTTTAAAGAATTATTTAATTTTATTTATTCATTCATTTACTTTTAATTTGACCAGAGAGAGACACAGAGGGAGCAAGAGAGGGAAAGTGAGAAAGCAAGCCACCAGGACAGGGACTCAAACCATGGTCAGCCATGTGGGAGTGTCCAGCGCCTAACCACCATGCCACTTGCTGGTCCCAATTTCAGTTTTTTTTTTTAAGACATGATCTCTCTGTCATAATCTTCCTGCCTCAGCCTCCCAAGTCACTGTGATTACCGGCATGCGCCACCACGCACGGGCTGTTGCTTGGATCAATAATAGAAACCAGGCCTTCCCTGAGCTCCAGCCAAAGAAGCTCAGCATCTTAGGCACTGCACCTGGGCCTATAGCAGTTTTTATCAGTTAAATAAATTAAATTTCTTCCTTTGTGAATGTGTGATGTGTAATTGTATCTAGATTTTGAATTCTATGTGCCTGTTCCCATGGGATACCTGATGTTCTTGAGGAGACATAAAAGGTATAAAAAAGTAGAGCTAAACATTGAGAAAAAGAGAGCAACCAAAATAATCTCCCAAGTTCACCAGTGCATATAAAATAATAGGAAATATTAAGTACTCAAAGTGCAAGACTTCTTTCAATAGCTCACAAGAGTCTATGGAAAAATACTCTTTCTTGGACCTGCCCTGTAGCCAGGCAGTTGGAGGGAACTAAATCCCACATAGCTGACCACACAATTCAAGTCCTAGCTCCTGCAGACTCCAAGATAGATGCATATGCTCAAAGTCTCATAGGGATAAAGAAATGGAGTAGAAGGGATTTTGGCATGACCAGCGCCCCACTGTGGGGTTGGGAAGACAGTGTTTGCTTCTTCTCCCTCCCTCCCTTCCTCCCTCTCTCTCTCTCTCTCTCTCTCTCTCTCTCTCTCTCTCTCTCTCAAGCATGTGCACTATCTTGCAATTCAAATAAAAGAAATATATTCTTCCACATACTTCAGTTCACTTTCCTTATTATACTAACCCAAGAAATAATTTTCTCCAAATAAGAACAAGAAGTATTTTCCTATTAGAAGTTCCTACATGTATAAGAAACACCATTTGGCCTCTAAGAGCCTCCTTCCAGTAATATGCAAAGTGAGTATTAAAGTTCCAGTAACTTCTGAAGGGTTGGCCCTATTTATTCAGGGCTCTTTTTCTGTCTCTATGAACAGACATTCTGGAGTCCTAACCAGGCTAATTGATCCTCTCCATGGACTTGCTCTGCTAGACAGAGTCTGGTGCAATCCAATAAAAATATAGATATAGACACGAGAGGTACCAGAGTTGTATCACCAAATACTCTAACAACTAGATAGAGATAAAAGATCATGGAACAAAACTTCTGGAAACCTGTTGCAGTAGCAGGGAATATTTGTCTTAATAATTAATTTTTGCACTATACTTGGTTAATGGTCTTATTTTTAAAAAAAGAGTTAAATAATAAAATGCATTACTCCAGCTATTGTCAGTGGTAGAAGTGACATTCTCAGAAACGATTAATCTTTATCTTTGCAATAGACTCTGAAGAAATAGGAAACTCAAAATATTATTAGTGAGATGTTTGAATTTGTCCAAGTTAAGCTTTTTAAAATTTTTAATGTTTAATTTGATTTCATTGCTTACCTAAAGGTGGTTAAGACTAAAGTCCTACCTGATAACCATTTGCTAGAATTCATTATTGGGAAGAATATTAGGTGTCTAAAAATGTTAGGCTGATGTGACCGGAATTTGAAATAGAAGTAGAAAGCTTTCTGAGCGTAGGGTGCTGTGGTTGTGTGGGTAGTAAGAAAGATGAATCTCTCAGTGAGGGAGTCCTCCACAATTTCTCTGAGACCTATTATCTTTAGTAAGGGAAGAAAGGTCCCACTTGTACCATCTCCCCTGCATTAGTGGTTTCCATAGTGAAGTACACAAGACCTTCTATTTACATTTATTTTTATATTCTCCTTTTTTGTTGTTGTGTATATATAATGATAAACATATTATATTGGACAGTTGTACCTGTGAAAATTTTAGAAATAAAAGTATACATATAACATATTACATACTTATCATTTTTTTTTCCTAATAATGATCAACAATCCACATGTTAGGACACCAGTGTCTCAGGGTGAGATTTTAAATGCGTATATAAAGTTGCTTGCTTCCAAACATTTTTTGAGTATTATAACCATTGTGAGGGCACTAATTCAGAACCAAACTGTCTTTCTGAAAATAAGAGAAAAAAAAAAAAAAAAAAAAAGATTTCCTTCTGAGAAGACTCCTGGCTGAGTGGTTAAGGTAGCCAGATCCCACATGGCCAGTTGCCGTTTAAGTCTAGGCCCACAACTTGAAGAACCCACCAGGTATGTGTGGTTGTATGCCCGAAGTCCTAGTCCTAGCAGATGGATAAATGGGATTGCAGCATGACTATGCCTCACTAGGGTGTGCCCCCACCCTCCCAATTTCTCCATATCTGTCTCTGTCTCTCTCCATCTCTCTCTCTCTCTTTCTCTTTCTCTCTCTCTCTCTCTTTCTCTCTCTCTCTCTCTCTCTCTCAAGTGCATGCACCCTCTGCAATTGAAAAAACTTTTTTAATGAAAAATTTAAAAAGAGCCCTTCTTCCAGGTGGGCCTGCTCTCGAGGTGTAGCTTTGAAAACTGGGCAGGGGCTGGATAGCAGTCCCATTTGCTGTGCAGTGAACAAACTGTGCAAACATCCAAATGTGTGGGCCCTATGTGCTCTTCTTTCAGAGAATGTGCTCAAAACAAGCACTCCCCCTGCCTCCATCTGGCTAGACTTCTGGTCAGCTTCAGAAGCTCACAGTTCCTTTGTGAGTTTGCTTGATCACAGTCCAGGGTCTGATTCTCAGCTTTGCAGACTCAAAAAGGAGATTTCATCAGCACTGGGGACAGATCACTCACTTTGACCCATGTCACAAGATTATCAGATTTATTATTTTGACTAGAGAAATATCTGTCAAAGAAACTGCAACTCTCTGTGCAAGCACAATGAGCATGTCTCCTTTTCAAAAGCAAAATTATATGGGAAGACAAGTTATAACCAGAAAGAAGGCATTCATCAAATGAATCAAAAGCACATGGCATTGGGTAAAAATGTCCAAATATTTGCAGTTAACCATAGAGTGGTTTTAGCAATAGGACTTAAAGTCCTCTAACTGTAACTATTTGGATTCATCTTCAAGTTAGGGTTAACAACACCACAGGCTTTGCAAGTGCAAATGCTATACCCTACAGCCACTGGCTAGGATGATCTCTTCCCACATGGTACTTGGAAAGGCAAAATCAATGTGCACCTCACTGATTCTCTTCAGTATATCCATGGATGATAAAACATCCCCTCTTTATAGCAGGCACGTTTTTTCTCTTTGTATATTTTATGA
Source organism: Tupaia tana (assembly GCA_026018925.1). Lineage (NCBI taxonomy): Eukaryota > Metazoa > Chordata > Mammalia > Scandentia > Tupaiidae > Tupaia > Tupaia tana. Next base: position 19,252,892 of record JAKSZU010000013.1, on the reverse strand, counting down.
CACTAAACTAGACTTCAATCAGTACTAGAGGAAAAGCTTTCCTTTCAATATCCTATAGATCATCATGATGGTCCCTTGAGCTTAAATTTTAACTTTCAGGGAAAAGAATCTTCAAATTTTTGTAGCTTTTTGGGGGTTACCACACTGTACCAAGAGCATTGTATGACTCACTACTAAAGTTGTGAGGATAATGATTTGCCCCCCAAAATTCACATTCCAGAGTTTAGTTTCCAATGTAATGGCATTCAGAGGTGATGAGACCTTTAAGAAGTGAGACCTAGTGGGAGATGTTTGTATCATGGAGGCATCACCCTCAGGGATGAATTAATGTTGTCTTATGAGCAGGGAAAGAGTTCCTACTCTTGTGAGAAGAGTTTAGTTCCCACAAAAGCAAGTTATTGTAAAAAGTAGATTGTTGTTCTCAGGTCTCTGTCTACACATGTCCTTTGACCTTTCTGCTTTCCACCACGTTATATGACATAGCACCAGAGACTGACCTGATGCTGGCCCTGTACATTTGAACTTTCCAGTCACCAGACTCTTAAGCCAAATAAACCTCTATGCTTAACGAATCACCCAAGTTCAGTCATTTCTGTTTAGCAACACAATAACAGGCTAAGACACTCACCAAAACAATGTGCTACTCACACTGCCTCCAGAGCTGCAACAATCTCTGAGTGGCAACCTTCCATATAGCTATAAATTCTCTGGTCCACTAAGGCTAGTTACATGGCAGCTTCAGGAAGTCCTCCTGACTCAGACACTTTTATGGTTATCACTTTCCTCATAACTAAGAATGTCTGCATTACACATACCTCCTTTTGATAAATTTATTATTATAACTTTGGCAACCCATAGTGAGGTAATAAGGAGAAAGTGATGTATTTAGACTGAAAATAAACACCACCAGGGGAAAAAATGTGCCCATTCATAAGGGTGTTTATACTAACAGGGCCCAGTAGAAGAAAATTATTTATTTAAAGCTCAAAATATTTCTCCAAGTGATAAGTTTGACCTCAGTTCTATAGTGGAGTTTAGAAGAAGGCTGTATTTTATGTATTTTCATTTTCCCATTAATATTAACTACTGGGAGAAAATAAATAAGTGAAAACCAAGTACATGAAGTCAATAACTGATATGAATTAGTTATTCATGTTTTAAAGTTGGCAGCAATAAAGGATCACCAGAAAGTACCCAGGGACTCACAGATCCCCGAAGTTAGCTGTTTTCTTCATTTCAAGATGGCTAGTAATAACATCTGGGCCAGCCTGTGGTGTGGTGGTAAGGTGACTGGATCCCACATGGCCGACTACAGTGTTTGATTTCCAGACCTGGTAGCATGAGTAACACTAGATGCTTGTGCATGAGTGCCCAAAATCCCAAGAGGAATGAGAAATGTAAGAGAAGTGATTGTGGCATGACCATGCTCCATTGGGGAGCTTTATCCCCCTCCTTCACTATCTTCTCTCTCTTTCAGTCTCATTCTCTGTTTCTTTGGTAAATATGCATGCCCTCTGGCAAAAATATTAAAAAGTAATAATAATATGTCCTTGGACTAGATTTTCAAGCCACTTGTCAGTTTTTCCAGTAGATCACCTGAATGTGCATAAATGTCTATTTTCATTGCAGTGAATAAGAATTGGATGCCCATTCTTCAAAGGGTCTTTTTTTAGCATTGAACAATTGTTAGATTTGTTATTGATCATGCATGAAAATAAATAACCAGAAACCTGGAAAAATGTATCAGACTTTACTAGTTGATTTGCTATTTTTGAAAATAAGATACCATTTATCACTTGAGCCGTATTCAACTATTTACTCAGACCTCGTCTAGAACTGAGACATTCAGTTTCCTATTTATGCAGAAAATAGTATTTAGTTTCTTCTATGCCAAAAGCACTGGGTTAAGTGGTGGAGAAAATAGATACATGAATTCAGCTTGGTTCCTGCCTTCAGGAATCTGACTATCCACAAGGAGCAATAGGTTGAGACATGTACACAATGGCTACCAGCCACTGGCAGCATAAAATGGGGACATGGAGAGAAGGACTAAATATCCTAGAAATTCAAAAGGAGCCTCACTTCCAGTTGGACTGGTCAGGAAAAGCTTTCACCACAGAGGAGGAGGCATCTGAGTTGGGCATTAAGCCACGAGTCAGATTTCAGAAAGCACAGATGATGAGGGAATGAGGCATTACCAGCAGATGGGATGGCATGAGCAAGGACAGAAGTAGAAAAGCACAGGGAACAAACAGTGATCCAATTTGGCTAGACGATGTGTACTCTAGAGGGTGGGGGAGCCTGGGAGGTAAAGGTAAGTTGAGGTTAAATCATGAAGGGTTAGAAAGCACAATAAAGTATAAACTCTTATAAAAGTATAAACTCTGATGTGCAATTGGGGAAAAAAAGTGAACACCTTTATCAAAATGCATTTTAGAACAATTGATTAGACAGTCATGTGCAATATGGAATAGAAGGGAGGAGGAAGAAGAACAGGGAAAGGTAGCGAATGTATTCCTGGATGAGATGATTAGTGGACTTCCCTACAGACTGCACTATAGAGGGAAGTATGAATGGCCCCACGGATTTTTGTGTATCATTCATTTCTTAACCTATTTTCTACTCCCTTTTTGGCTTCAGAATTCAGAAAACCTTTGAAGAATTTCAGCAGTCCAAAATGCTAGGTGTGAATTCTAGGGAACTACAAAATCTGAAGGGATCAGAGACGGGTGCTGAAGTCAAGTTGCAGACCTAAACATCTAGAATCAGAAAAATACGAACAAGTACAAACCACGTTGGTCAGGGGAAAATTGAGAGTGATAAGCGAATCCTGTCAAATGCCTTAGAATGGAATTTAATTCTGTGTCTTCTTTTTAATGATAATCTGAAAAATTTATGAGAGTATACTTTGGATTATGTGAATAGCCACTTTATAAATGAGTACTTCCACTCTTTTGTAGTGTCTGTACCTTTATTTTTCTATTGCACTGACAACAAGTAGAACTATTTTAATTTTCATGGGCTAATGTGGAGAGCAGAACAGGAATTAATACGAGAATGACATGCTGTGCTGACTAAAGGCCATATGAAATCTGGGAACTAAATGAATTATTTCTTAATGATTTAGATAAATAAATAGGGAAATCAAGTCCTTGATGCCAAAACTGCACAGAAATAAGACTCAAAATTATATTGTAATCAACAGTACGGTTTTCTTGAGTCAGTGTAGGATCTAGCTTTCATTGGCTTAGTAATTTTGTTGACAGTTTGTTAATCCATCTTGAGATTATAATTGTTTAGTATCTATAAAGATAATGAACTTTACAAAGTTATATTTGCTCAAATGTAAGAACTATTATCTTAACATAATATCAGTTAATTTGATTTGGGGAGAATGAGTAAAAATTTTTTTTTTATTAAATGAGCCCATATATTCCTTATGTTTGGAAAACATAGTCTTAGAACATATTCTTTGGCCTGAACTTGGTTTTATGTGTGGAGATATGTTGACTATTTTTTTAAATTGTCAAGGCAAAGAAGATATTCACATTTTATATAATAGGAGTTCAGCCTCCTTATTTTTCAAGCTATCAACTTTCAAATTAATATAAGCAATTAGAAGTTTTATTTAGTACCTACTTATTTGTGGCATTGAACTAGTTTACTTGTTGTATAATTTAATCACATAGTTCCTCCTTTCTAGACTATAAAATAAAGCAACTGAACCTAGATTTTGAAAATGTGTATTATACAGGGGGACTTCAAAGAGTTCATGAAAAGAATGGAATCAATATGTGAGTTTATTTTGAGGCAAAGTAATTTTGAGATCTATGCAGTTTTTTATAATATGCATTTTCCATGAACTTTTTGAAGCTCTCTTATGAAGAAATTCATAAACATTCTATTTCATTTATATTCCATCCTCATTTCAATAATAGGTAGAGTCAGAGAACAAAATATAATATATTCTTATGATAGCTAAACAGGCAAATAAAATCAGCATATCAGTAACCACTGGGATTATATTATTTTTAGCAAGGCTGATGTGAAGTTAAGTTTAGTGAGATTCTCTATTACATTAATTGGCTACCAGTTCTGCAAAGTGTAATTAGCACCACTATTCATATCTCAGCCCATGTGTGAATTTGGCAGCACTGTCAGCATAACACACCTGTTTTCCCAGCCCAGGAAATCAACTGAGCAACAACAGACTAATACTCTGAATTATATTAAATATATTTAGTTGTATCCTGACACATATTCAAGGAGACAGTAGTGTGATTACTTTTTTTCTTGTTGCTCATACTATAAATAATGAAATATGTAATTTCTTATGACTTTAATAAAATATTAGCTAAGTCATCTTAAACTATCCCAATGAGATAGTCATCTCATTTCTCCATTATATAGATTTGAAGATAGAGACAAAAGAGAACAAGGGTCAGGATGTAATGCTTTAAACTTTAAGACACTGCAGCCACTGGCCCTGCCTGCACCATCCACCCATGCACTCACCAGCCTCTGCCAGCACCCACCCACACAATCCACCAGAGCTGCAGCTACTACTTCACACTCCACCTCCCCAGCTCAGCCCCTAGTTGCATCAGAACCGGAGAGGTTGGAGTAAGTCAGGGGAAATTGGCCACTGGCTGATGGAGAGCCAATTGTCACCACATCTGCAGTCCACAGTTACCTGGGCTATGACCATTGCCTGCAAGCAGCCCTCACAGGGAGAGAAATAAGGCAGAACCATCAACAGAAGCTCCTAGTTTACATGGTTTCTGCTTGCAAAAGTAGAGAGGAGTCAATCACCTGAAGCCAGTGAGGCTCTGGAGGACTTTTTCCTCCACAACATGACCTCCATAGGAGAAAAATTAGAGACATTCTCTGAAACTTCAAACCCCAGACTTCCACCATAAATTTCAGAAATTCCACCAATGGAAGTGCAAGAAAACCGCATGGAACTAACACACATTAAAGGGAAGTACAAGAGCAAATAGCTTCGGGGGAACATGATCCAGGGATCCCACTCCTCGGTATCTACCCAAAGGACAGAAGAATTCTTCATTGGAAAAGTGCTTGCACATCGATGTTTATTGCGGCACTATTCACAATTGCTAAGTCATGGAACCAACCCAAATGCCCCCGTATGGAAGAATGGATTGAAAAACTGTGGCACATATACTCACTCTATGGAATACTACTCAGCCATAAAAACCAACAGAGCCCTGGCTTTTGACAGAAAGTGGAAGAATATGGAAGATGTACTGCTGAGTGAGGCAAGCCAGGCTATGAAAGAGAGACATTGTATGTCCCCACTTAACATATACCGTTTGTCTGCATTCTATGTCTGAAACTGATTGACTAACAGTTGAACAAACACAAGAGATGGGTGTGAATGTCAGATGAGGTGTACGTGGAGGAGTGGGGCCTAACGAAAGACATTTGGAGAAGGGATACAGAGGTAGAGCATTGACGGGATGGGGAGGTGTGGTGTTATCTGTTGAAGATATTTCGATCAACGGGTCTGGGGAGAAATGTTCACATATCGAAATGGTCTCATTGTAAGCCAAACAATATGATTGAAAGTATCTACAAAAAAAAAAAAATAAATAAATAAATAAAATAAAATAAAATAAAATAAAATAAATAAAAAGGCAAATAATAAATTAAAAAATTATCTCCCACCACACCCTTACCCCTACCTACTGGCAAGAGAGTTATACCATACTGCAAGCCAACCAACTCCAATCAGATGGAGCTTCATTTACAATCAAGTTCCCACAGCCGAGAAGAAGCAGATGATTTAAAGAGATAATACTCACCCCAATAGAGACTGAAAAATTTTGGCACTACCCCCTATCTGAAAGGCAGGGAAGGCCTGCACTTGCCCTCCTAACTGATTCAAGTCCAGAGGAATGGCTACCTGCTTCAACAGATGCCACCCACAATGCACTCTTCCAAACTTGCCACAAACTGTCTTATATACAGACTACACAAGTCCTTCTATGATAGGGAAGGTACAATTCATCAATGGCCCCACCTTAACTACTTTTCTAGGATACCATCTGGGACCTAGGGTCATTTTTTCCCTCCTGGAACTTACAGAACCTACTCCAAAAATTGAGTAAGTACTTCATCAGATGCCTTAAAGATCAATGCACAGACACAAGAAATATAATAAAACAAGGAGATATCTCTCCCTCAAAGAAACACGGTAACTCCTCACCAACAATGGATTAAACACAAGAAGTAACAGAAATGTCAGAAAAAGAATTCAGAATATCAGAATATTCATCATCCCTGGAATTTGATAGAAAGTGGTCAGGTATGGAGGATATATTGCTGAGTGAAGTAAGCCAGGCTATGAAAGAAAGATATTGTATGTATTCACTCAATATATACCAACTATCAGCACTCTATGATAGAGAGCAAAAAATTGGAGGACATAAAAGCAGTGAAAGTACTTAATGAGAATAGGACAGTGTGGAATGGGGGAAGTGAAGAGAAGAGGATAGAGAAAGATAACAAGTGAACAATAGAGAGGCAGGACGTTAGTGAGAAACAGATATGGCTTATTAACTGTTGATGTTGACATGTATAGTATTCTCAACTGGATTTGTCTGAGAAGTATTTCATGATGGGCAAAGTATTTGTACCAGCAAAATGAGAAATAGCAATTGACTGTTTTTAAAAATAATTAGAATAATAATAATAATGATTGGGGAAAACATAGAAAAGATATTGAATGTTGAAGCAGGGAGATTAATGTCTCTGTACTGACTGACATGCATGGCATGCCCTTTTGAAAAAGCAATGTAATACACTGTAAAGTTATATGTAATTCAATGTAATATAAAGAAGAATATGATGATAATAAAAAATTTAAATAAATAAATAAATAAATAAAAAAGAATATTCATCATAGCAAAAAATGAGATGCAAGAGAAAATGGACAGTCAACTCCAGATGAGAAAGCCATTTCATAATATGAAAGAGAAATTCCAAACAGAGATAGACCCTATCAAAGAATCAAGCAGAACTTCTGGAGATGAAGAATATAATACAAGAAATCAAAATCTCCCTTGAAAGTATTAACAGCAAAGGAGACCATGCAGAAAAAAGAATCTTTGACCTTGAAGACAAAACTTCCGACAAAGCCACCAAAAAAATTTGAAAAATAACTACCAAAGAAAAGGAAAGAAAAAAAAAATGAGGACAACATACAGGAAGTTCAAGACACCATGAAGCAGCCAATTATTTGCATAATGGGTATTCCAGAAGTTGAAAAGACAGATAAAATCATAGAAAATCTCTTTCATGAAAAACTTTCTGAAGACTTTTCAAATCTAGAGAGACACACAGATATCTAGGCCCAGGAAATACAAAGAACACCAATAGAGTCAACATAAGAGGATGCTCTCCAAGTCACGTCATAGCTAAATTGGCTAAAGTCAAAGATAAAGACCATATTTTATAAATGGCAAGAGAAACATCAAGTTATTCACAAAAGTTATCCCATCAGACTAACCTCAGACTCTCAACCGAATACTATACTCAACAGGGTTATCCTTCAAATAGGAAAGAGAAATAAGAGCATTCCCAAATAAGCAAAAACTGAAAGGGTTTACCAAGACTAGACCAGTTCTTCAAGAAATACTTACTTCACCAAGAAGATATAGCAATTATAAATATTTATACACCCAACACTGGAGCATTCACATATTTAAAAAAAAAAATAGCTAGAACTAAAAGGAGAGAGATACTGCAACAAACTAATTGTTAAGGATTTCAACATCCCATAGTAACCACTGAATGGGGATCCCCTAGACAGAAAAAAAATTAAGAGACACAGGACTTAAATGATGTCATAAACCAAATGGACCTGATAGTCATTTACATAAAATTTCACCCTAAAAACAAACAAACAAAGCATCACATTTTTCTCAGTCCCACCTGGGACATTTTCAAAGACTGACCAAATAACAGGGCACAAAATAACCCTTAACAAATTCAAATAGAAATTATATCTAGCATATTTTTTGACTACATGAAATTGAACTTGAAATCAGCAACAGAAAGAGCTTTCAAAACTATGTAAAAACATGGAAACTAAACAATCTACTCCTGAATGACTTATAACTACTGAAGAATTTAAGACTGAAATAAAGTTTTATTGAAACTAACAATAATGAACACATGACTCTCCACAATCTTTGGGACACAGTGAAAGCAGTCACAAAGGGGAGGTTTACAGCAATTATTGCTCACAGAAAAAAATAGAAAAAAATAACCTAATGACATATCTCGAGGAACTGAAAAAACAACAACAAAACCCCAAAAATACAAGAAGAAAAGAAATAATAAAGATTAAAGCTGAAATAAACAAAATAAGTATAAAAGGACTACATAAAAAAATGAGTAAAACATAAAGCTGTTTTTTGGAGAGGATAAAAAATATTGACAAAAATGTTAACTAGAGTAATCAAGAAAAACAGAGGAAGGAACCAGATAAATAAAATCAGTACTGAAGCAGACAATATTAGAACAATTATAACAGAAATACAGAGGAACATGAGAGAAACTACAATCAACCATACACCAACAAACATGAAAACCTACATGAAATGGACAAATTTCTGAACACATATAATCTACCTAGATTGAGCAAGGAAGAAATAGAAAGCCTGAAAAGACCAATAACAAGCAATAAGATTGAATCACTAATAATTAGCCTCATGACAAGGAAAAACCCAGATCCTGATGGCTTCACTTCTGAATTATACAAAGCTTTTAAAGAAGAGCTAACACAAATTTTCCTCTGTTTCCAAAGATTCGAATGAAAGAAGCCCTCCCAAACTCATTCTATAAAGCCTCAATCATCTTAATATCAAAAGTAAACAACATAACACAAGAAAACTACAAATCAATATCTTTGAATAATCAGATCCAAAAATCCTCAACAAGATACTAGCAAATCAAATCCAATAGTATATTAAAAAGATTATAGGTAGGCTTTATCGCAAGGATGTAAAGATGGTTCAATATATGCAAAACAATCAATTTAATACATCACATTAACATAAGGAATGGTAAAAACCAAATGATTATATCAATTGATGCAGAAAGTATTTGATAAAAGACAGCATGCCTTCATGATTAAAATTCTCAGCAAAATAATTATACAAGGTACATTCTCAACATAATAAAATTCATATGTAACAAACCCATAGCAAACATCACACTGAATTGAGAAAAGCTGGAAGCTTTCCCACTGAAAATTGGAATAGGACAAGGCTTCCCACTTTCTCCACTCCCTTCTCAACTTATTTCTGGAAGTCTTAGCCAACTAAATCAGATAAGAGAGCAAATAAAAGCTGTTTGAATAAGAAGAGGGGAAAAAGAGGTGAAATTTTCCCTAGTCACAGATGACATGATTATATATATGAAAAATCAAAAAGAATTTTTAAAGAAACTGCTAGAAGTGATAAATGAATTCAGTAAGATGGCAGAATACAAAATTGATATATAAAAATCTATAGTGGTTTATACACCAACAATGAACAAACTGGGCAGAGTTGAAGAAAACAATCTCATTTCCAATCGCCACTTAATAAATAAATAACCTAGGAATAAACCTAACCAGAGAGATAAAAGACCTCTACAAGAAAAACTATGAAAAACTAAAAAGAAAAAAACGAGCATATTTATAAAATGGAGAGATATCTCATATTCTTGAATTGCAAGAATCAATACAACCAAAATGTCAACTCTACCCAAATTAATTTACAAATTCAATGCAATTCCAATCAAATTAGTGGTGACATTATTCACAGAAATAGAAAAAAATTATAAAATTTATCTGGAGTCACAAAGTACCCAATATTGTCAAAGAAATAAAAAGCAATAAAGTAAGAGGCCTCTCACTACCTGACCTCAAAATGTTTTATACAAAGCTGTGATAATAAAAACAGCATGGTATTGGCACAGAAACAGAGACACAGACCAATGGAACAGAATAGAAAAAATACAGGCATAAACTCAAAAAATACAGCCAACTTATTTTTTGACAAAGGACGCAAGACAATTCAGTGAGGAAAAGAAAGTGTCTTCAGCAAATGGTGCTGGAAGAACAGGATATCCACCTGCAGAAAAATGAAACTGGACCTTTAACTCTCACCATTAACAAAAATCAATTCAAAATGGATCAAAGATCCAATACAATATCACAAACTATGAAACTACCAGTATAAAACACAAAGGAAACACTTGACTATTGGAGTAGGCAAAGGTTTCTTAAATAAGATACCTAAAGTGCAAGCGGCAATTCCAAAAAATAGACAAGTGGGATTTTGTCATGCTGAAAAGCTTCTGTACAGCAAAGGAAACAATAATTCCAGTGATAAGACAACCTACAGAATGGGGAAAAATATTTGCTAATTATGCTTTATGTAAGGGACTGATACCCTGAATACATAGGGAACTAAAGCAGCAATAGAAGACTTAATGCCAAGCAAAGTAAGTTGGAGTGTGGAAGAAAAAAAACAAAAAATATTTTACATCCCCACTCAATATATTCCAAATGTTAGATTCAGTAGGTGGTGTGGTTGCTGGGGTGCTGGACTCCCACATGGCCAACCATATTTTGAGCTCTGGACCTGGCAGCTTGCTTTCTCACTTTCTCTCTCTTTTTCTCTCTCTGGTGAGCACATGTGCCCTATAATAAAATTAAAAATAACAATAATAAATACAATTAAATTTAAATATATATATATATACACACATATATATATAAAGTTGTTCAATATATAATAACATCTTTGATTGTCATGCGCAGCATGCATGCTTTGAAAAATCATATTGCATACTGTAAAGGTTTGCAAGGATTAAATATGAAATCATAAAATTTTTTTGAGAGGTTTTTGCTATAGGGCGCGTATGCTCGCCAGACAGACAGTGAGAGACAGAGAGACAGAAAGCGAGAAATCACCCCCCAGGGGGGATGGCCATGCCGCAATCCCTTCTTCTCCATTCTCCTCTCGGGATCTTGGGCACGCATACACACGCACCCGGTGTGAGTTTTAAGCCACTGGGTCCAGGACACGAACCACAGGCGACTACGTGGGAGTCCAGCGACATAGCCATTACGCTAACTGCTGGTCCCAAATCATAAAATTTTAAAAAGACATTGCAGCTTGTAACATTCTTAAAGTTTTCTCTCTATGCAGACAGCCTCATAATAAATGCTTCCAGCAAGTGGTAGAGTATGTGTGACAATTTAAGAATGACCAGTTTTGGACTAGTAGGTGGCTTGGAGGTTGGAGTAACTAAATCCCACATAGCCAGCTCCCTGTTTGAATCCTAGACCTGGTGCATTGAAAAACACACCAGGCATGTACATGCCCAACATGCCCAATGGAGGAGAGGGGGTTAATTTTCAACCACCATGGGGGGTGCTTTCTCACTTTCCCTCTGTCTCTCTCTCTGGCAAGTGCACACACCCTATAGGGAAAAAAATAACAGGATAACCAGTTTTAGGATAGGAAAAATCAATGCAAAGTGTGAGATCATGTTTACATGAAGATAATTGTTTAAAAGAAAACAAATCATTGCCCCAGCTGTGGTACTACATCCTGATAACATACTGTGCTTTGCATGTTGGGACCACATGGGAGGCCCAGGTTTAATTCCTGGTCCAAATAATGACCAGGTGCAATAGCATTCATCTTTAATCTCAGAGACTTGAGAGTCTGAGATGTGAGGGTAGCAGCACAGCAAAACCATGTCTAAAACAAGAAAAAAAAATTAAATGTACTTTATCTAGCACAAAGATAGACTTCTAGTAATGCCAAATAATCACAACTTCCAAAATTAAAAGATCATAGATTTCTGTCTTATCTTTTGACTGAAAACAATGCCCTGTCAGTCTCTCAGTCAATTCCCATGCTTATATGCCAAGTCATTTGGTCTACAAGTACAAGAGTCATAACATACTGAAGTTGAATACATATTTTTTCCTGCATCTCCAAGCAGCCAATTTCCCTTCAGCTATCTTCTCTTTTCTGGAAGCACACTCAAGTAACTGTTCTTTCTGGGTCCCTAATTTGTTTAATACTTCTTTTCTAATGGAGACAGCTTGTTTTAACCACTACCAACAATATGTCCCTAGACTCATAACGAATCTATTCTAAAATCCACCTGTTCCTTATTCAATATGAATCAAGGTACCTCAAGGCCCCCCCAACCTCCTTCAAAAATGTCCAAATATTTTTCCCGTCTATCTCTCTTAGTGCTAGAAATATCATCATTGATCCTAGATTTTAGAATAAAGCCTCATACACTGAACATCTCTATTAAGTTGTGAGTTATAAAGGTAACCTATTAACCTATTGATTATTAAACAGTATGCAACAGAATCATCAAAATACTCATAGTGGACAAGCTCTGGTGGCACAATGTTCCACGATGCTGGAAACACATGAGAAGGTTGTGGGTTTGCAGTCTGAGTCTGCTTCCCTCCCTATATGCCAGGTGTGAGTGCATGGACCCATGATCATGGCTGGCCAAGGCTGGGTGGGATTGCAGCATGGAAGACTCTGTTATGGGGGTCTCTCTCTCTCTCTCTCTTTCTCAGTAAATAAATGAATAAACTTTAAAAAGCACACATACTGAGTTTTCCTCTCCAGAATATGAGATTCAGTAGGTGAAGACAGTAAGCTTGAAAAATCATTCTAGGCTACTCTCATGTTCATCCTAGCTTCCTATCCACTGCTCTAATCCCTTTTTAAGTCTCCAAACACACTAAAGTGGATTTTAGGGGGTTTTTTTAAGTGTCATAAAAAAAAGAAGATGAGAAATAGTAAGTTTAATGGCAGTTAAGAAAGGACAAGTAGGCCAGAATTCTTCTGTGAAGGAACAAGACAGAGAGAGGAGAGAGGAGAACTGGAAGAGGAAAAGGTGAGGTTTTGGAACTAGTTCCAAATTTATCCTGAGTTAGACCTCGATATTGAAAATTTCTAGCCTTAAGAGTTCTTTATTACTATGCAAAACAGCTGTCAGTTCCTCGAAAGGGTCAACTTGGAGTAGCCATACAATGGAATTATACTCAGCCATAAAAAGGCATGGAGTGGGGCCAGGAGGTGGCACGGTGGCTAAGGCACTGACTCCCACGTGGCCAACTGTGGTTCAAGTCCCAGCCCTGGTGACTTGAAAATCACACTGGGTGCATGTGCGTCATGCCCAAAATCTTGACAGTAGAATGGAGGAGAAGGGATTTTAGCATGGTCATCTCCCCTGGGAGGTGATTTCTCACTTTGCATCTCATGATCAGTCTCTCTCTCTCTCTCTCTCTCTCTCTCTCTCTCTCACACACACTCACACACACACACACACACACACACACACAGATATCTTATGGTAAAAACCTTAAAAATAATAAAAGAACAAACAACAAAAGACATCACACTGCAAAAATGGATGAACCCTAAAAACATCATGGCAAGTAAAGGAACCCAGACACAAAAGTCCACATATTATATGATTGCACTTAATATGAAATCCATTGTATCAAAGTCATAGAGAGACAGAAAGCAGGTTAATAGTTTCCAAGGACGAAGGAGGAATGTATAATACACATGAATAGGAAATAAAGATAATGGGTATAGATAGGGTTTCCATGAAAAAGTTCTGGAACTAGATGGTGGAGATAGCTGTACATTATACTTAATGTCACAACGTTGCATACTTTAAAATGGTTCAGATTATACATTTTATGATTTATTTTTACCACAATCTTTTAGTGCTGTACAAGTTTGCTGGGTTTTATTAAAACTTCACCTTCTGAGAAAATGCACTTGGTATTGAACTTCACATGGGCTTGGTGATGCTTCTGCAGCCTATTCCCTCCCTTCTGTGTTGAACTTACAGAGGGTGCTGAGCCACTGTGAACAGGAAAAACTGGTCAAGTATAACATCTCAAATTACCCTGTGCCCTGGCTAAGATGGGAACAGGAAAGTAATATGAACATCTGAACAGTGTGGGTCCTTAAATGTCACTGGACTTTATGCGACTAAACCTCCTCCACTCCCTGGAGACTTCATGGATTGTCAGTCAATGACTACAGCATGCACCCTGCAATTTAAACCCAACTCAGTCCAACCAAAGGAGAATGCCAAAATGGATGAAATGCCAAAGGAAACTTCCCTCTGAGCAGGGACTATCCTTGTCATTTTAGAGTCAGTCAGGAAACAGAAGTGCCCATTTCTCTTTTATTCTGCTCTGGTCTGCCTTATTTGTCATCTACAATGCAGAAATGTGAAAAAAAAAAAAAAAAAAAAAGAAGCTATTTTCTGGGGAATTCAAAGAATTCCCTAACTACCTAATTACTAGTCTCCTAAGCATTCAACTATGAGACTCCAGCAGCAGAGGATAATATATTTTTCGAAGGGGAATTCATCTTCAGATTACAACACAGTCCCTCATTGCATTTCTCTGCAGTTGCTCTCTGTGGGTTTACAGGAGCCAGGTCTTCAATTCGTAGCACATCAAAGCTGGTTATCTCTGTTTTCAGCCGAGATATCTTAGATAAGCAAAATGCATTCCTTACATACTCACATGACTGGGCATAAACAAAAGGAAACTTTTAAAAATCTGTAAATAGACATCAAGTTTTATAAATGTATTTTAAGAGCGCATTGAATGAAAAGGCATTCAATTAATATGTTTTCGAAAAATCAAGGTGACAGGAGTACTGGTTATATTTGACTATTTTTTTCTTTTTTTATATGTTTCTGTATTTATTATATTTCTGCAGTGGAGTATTTTTTTAATGTTATAAAAGGAAAAAGTCCCATCTTATTTTTGGCCTAGTTAGAGTAATAGTACATTTCTGTGGGAACTCAAATAAATTGCCTTTGTTACTATTTTAATTCCCTATCATTTTTACCTATTTCTAATAGCCTCACATCTTCCTGGATATTGTTTTCTTTATAGTGGATTCTAAACTTTCTATATATTTTTGCACTTTATATTTTTGATAGTTATCAGAGCTTTCTCTGGAATAGGTTGTGGTCAATAAAGTGTAGATCTAAAAGATTATTTGGAAATGATACATATTGCAATGAGAGAAATCTTCAGAATCTTATTTATTTATTTTAGATTTTTGTTACAGAGCACATGTGCTTGCTGGAGAGACAGAGAGACAGAAAGATTTTTGCTGTAGGGTCATACACTCACCAGAGAGACAGAAAGATTTTTGCTATAGGGTCATACACTCACCAGAGAGACAGAGAGTGAGAGACAGAGTGAGAAATCACCCCCCTGGGGTATGGCCATGCTGCAATCCCTTCTCCTCCATTCTCCTCTCAGGATTTTGGGCACATCTGCACATGTGCCCAGCATGAGTTTTAAGCCACTGGCTCCAGGACCAGAACCACGGTTGACTATGTGGAAGTTCAGCGACATAACAATTATGCTATCTGCTGGTCCCCAAAATCTTGTTTTATTTTTAAGGTTTTTTTGTTTTTCTTTCTGTTTTTTCTCAATCTCTGTAAAGAGGGAGTTAAGACAGGTACCCTCAATGGGGTTTTAGGCTGTCCCTCCCCCACTCCATCGAAGCCTTCCTATCCATCCAGACTCATGGGTGCACATGCTCAGTGAACACAGTTTGAGCCTGCAACTAAGCCTGTGATCTTCTATGTGGATCCACCATCACTTGAGCAGTGTGTTGTCACTACCACCACAGTTAGCTCAGCATCTTCTTTCAAGTGAACTTGTTATTGAAGTATAACATATATAAAGAGTACAAATATCACAACTGTACAGCTCAATCACAAAGTGAACACACTTATATAACTGCTGTCCATGTAATGAAATAGACTATGACCAACACCCAAAAGCCTATTACATGCTTCCTCTAATTCCCAATTATACCATTCTCCCAGTGCTATCCACCATCCTGATCTCCAACACCACAGCTCGGCTTTGCCTATTTTAAAATTTTAAATAAGTGAATCAGGAGCCCGGCAAGTGGCATGAAGGTTGAGACAGCTGGATCCCACATGCCTGACTTGGCAGTTCAAGTCCCGGACCTGGAGGCTTTAAAATCACTCTGGGCACTGTACATATGTACCCAAAATCCAGAGAGGAGAATGGAGGAGAAGGGATTGTAGCATGATCATCCCTCTGGGGAGGTGATTTCTCACTTCTCTTCTCTCTCTCTGGTGAGCACAAGTACCCTATAGCAAACTCCATAACAAAACAAAAAAATGCAAATCAGTATGTATTTTCATGTACCTGGCTTCTTTAATGCAATATAGTGTTGTCAAGTCTATCTGCGCTATGTGAAGAGTACTTTTATTTTCACTCTTTTATAATATGCTTTATACAAATATACCACAATTTATTTATTTATTCTACTGTTGGTAGAGATTTGGGTTATTTCAAGTTTGGGATATTACAAATAATGTTGCTGTGAATATTATACCTTTTAGAGGACCATATGTCTGCTTCTGTTGTCCAACTTCCTAAAAGTGAGCTATTGAGTCTTAGGGCTTGTGGATGTTCAACCTAAGTAGATATTGCCAAATGGTATTCCAAAGTGGTGGCCCCAATTACAATCTCTCTTGTTTTATAAGAAAGTTCCAGATACTCTACACTCTTATAATTCTTGATATTTTTCCACATTTTAACTGTAGTCATTCTATAAGGTATGTAGTACTATGTCATCATGATTTTAATTTGCATTTTTATAATGGATTATATTAAATTGTAAACCTTTTCATGTGTTTCTTGGCTACTTAGTGATTATCTATCGCAATGTGCCGTTCAAGTATTTTGCTCACTTTTCCATTAGGTTGTCTATATTTTTATTTATTTATTTGTAGGTGTGTGTGTGTATATATATATATATATATATATATATATATATATACACACACATATATACTGTATAGAAGACTTTTAACAGCAGTGTGTACTATAAATGTATTCTCTCTTACGGACTTATGCCTCTGCTAGGACGCGTTGCAGATTTTCTTAATGCATCATGGATAGAGATGTTTGAAGCTGGAATGCTGTCACTGTGGTATATGGTCTACTTTCAGGTCTTTTTTTTTTTTAAGATCTGGTGAGGCTAGCAGGTGGTGTAGTAGTTAAGGCACTGGACTCACATAAGTCTAAACCTAAAGGCTTAGAAATCAGACCAGGTTCATATTCATGCATGCCCAAAGTCTCAGGATGAGAACGGAGAAGGGACTGTGTGTGGCATGGTCATCCCCCCCTTCCCCTGGGGAGGTGAGTTCTCACTTTCCCTTTCACTGTGTCTCTCTTTCTCTATAGCAAGTACACACACCTTATGGCAAAAACCTCAAAAGAAAAAAAAAAATTGGCTCTTTAGGATCCCTAATGAAAGCCTGGGGTAACTACTAAGATCATCGCTCCTTAGCAGGCCCTTATTTCCAATTATTTCATCCCATCCTCATAAGTGTGCCAAAATCTCCACTTAGCTTCTTAACCTCTCCACTGCTACTTGCAAATTAGTAAATGCTTCCTACTGGAAGTAGATACTACCACCTATAATGAGAATTTTGAAGATGTAACTTTGAGTTCTAATAGATACATAGGGAAACTAGGATCTTGTTAAATGTCAGTTTGAGGTCCCCAAAGCAAAAAATGTTAAAAAAAAAAAAAAAAAAAAAAAACTCTACAGAACAAATAGCCCAGGGTTTTCAGCAATAAATTGCAAAGAAAATCAAATTTTTTAGGGTGGAAAAGGGAGTCTATAGGTTACAAATAATTCAGAAACATAACCCATTGTAGTATGTGAACCTTATTCAAATATTTTTGTTGTTGCTGTTTTTCTTTTTTTGAGAGGTTTTTGCTATAGGGTATGTGCACTCGCCAGAAAGAGAGAGGCAAAGAGACAGGAAGCAAGAAATCACCCCCCAGGGGGGATGGCCATGCCGCAATTCCTTCTCCTCCATTCTCCTCTCGGGATCTTGGGCACGTATGCACACACACCTGGTGTGCGTTTAAGTCACCAGGTCTGGGACCCGAACCGCAGTCAACTGCGTGGGAGTCTAGCGACATAGCCATTATGCTAACTGCTGGTCCTGACCTTATTCAAATCTTGATTTGCATGTTATTTAAAAAGTTTTTAAGAAAAATCTGGGATGGAGCTGGCAGGTGGCATGATTATGATGATGTTGTACTCCCACATAGCCAACTGTGGTACGCATCCTGGATCTGGTAGCTTGCTTTCCCACCCTCTCCCCACACCCCATCACTCTCTGGTCAAAATTTTAAAATAATGGGACCAGCAGTGAGCGTAATGGCTATGTCACTGGACTCCCACATAGTCGACCATGGTTCGAGTCCTGGACCCGTCAGTTTAAACTCACACCAGGTGCATGTGCGTGCGTGCCCATGATTCCAAGAGGAGAAAGGAGGAGAAGGGATTGCAGCATGGCCATAACCCCCGGCGGGGGGGGGGGGGGGGGTGATTTCTCGCTTTCTGTCTCTCTGTTTCTCTCTTTCTGGCGAGAGCACATACCCTATAGCAAAAACCTCTCCCAAAAAAAGTAAATTTTTAAAATAATAATAATAACAAAATTAAATTAAATAATTCTTTTTTTAAAAAGAAAGGAAAAATCTGGGAAATTTGACCACTGATTAACTAATTTTTATCAAATTAAGAAATGAGTAATAACCTTTTAGATAGGATCATAGTAATGTGATTATATTGTCTGAAGTGAATCCTAAATTTTTAGAGATATGTGCTAAAATATTATAAAAGTAGAATCATACAGTGACTTGGAATTGCTTCAACATGATCCATCTGTAGATGGTAGCAGGGTGTGAGATGAAATAGGATTTGCTGTGAGTTAAAAATTATTCAACAGGTGATGGGATTATGGGTCTTAGTATTTTTTTTCTCCTTCTATGTAAAAATAATAAATGGTGTAAAATTCCAGAATATCTACAAATTCCCATAATTATATGCCTATGATTTAAAAGTATCTTATTTCTCTAGGTGAGTATATTAAGATTTGCAAAACAAAAGACCATTTTTTTTATTTATTTTTTTTTCCTGAAACTTTTTTTTTTTTTTTTTTTTGGTAATTCAATTTACATTCCTTCCCTCAGCATCATCACAGCATACAAAATGCGATCTCCCATCCAGTACACACTGCACAGTGATTCAATCATGCCCATTACAAAAAAAAATTTTCCATTACTAGTTCCTAGAATCACTTCCACCCCTCTTTCTGACCCTCTGTCCCTTCCCACCCTCCTTAACAATAGGGAACATAGATTCTGGTCAGGGTTGGATTAAGGGTGGGTCTCGTGCAATTCCGCAATTGTAGGTGAGTCTCCATGTAATACAGTTAACAAACGACCATTTTATAATCAAATCAAGAAACAGTGTGAAGCTGGGGGATAGACTGGTCAGGTCAAGTTTGACCATGCCAGATAGGACAAATTTCAGTCCAAGTTTTAGTTTTGGTATTGTTCATAAACCAGGGAATACATGTACTCTCCATAGAGAAACAGAGAGATGGACAGAGAGAGAAGGAAAGGGAGAAAGCTCTCCCAACAGGGTGTGGTCACATTGCAATCTCTTCTCCTCCATTTCTTCATCCTGTCAGGATTTAGGGTATGCATGCACACATACACATACTTCACATCTTTTTCAAGACACAGAAGCCAAGATTCAAATGGCCATCAGCCATGTGGGGTAACCATGAGGCCATAGGACTAGCACTCAGTCTAGGTCTTTAAAAGACTATT
Organism: Tupaia tana; assembly: GCA_026018925.1. NCBI lineage: Eukaryota > Metazoa > Chordata > Mammalia > Scandentia > Tupaiidae > Tupaia > Tupaia tana. The sequence continues at coordinate 19,233,103 of JAKSZU010000013.1, read as the reverse complement.
TCCAGGGACCAGCAGTTGGCATAATGGCTATGTCGCTGGACTACCATATAATTGACAATGGTTTGAGTCCCGGACCTAGTGGCTTAAACTCATGCCAGGCACGTGTGTGTGCATGCCCAAGATCCCGAGAGGAGAATGGAGGAGAAGGGATTGCCATGTGGCCATCCCCCCTGGGGGGTGATTTTTCGATTTCTGTCTCTCTGTCTCTCTCTGTCTTTCTGGCGAGTACACGCACTCTATAGCCAAAAAAACCTCTCCCCCCATCAAAAAAAAAAAAAAGAGACTATTTTCAGAGTGAGTTTCAACATTAATTTTCTGATGCACCTAGGGCAGTGATATAAAGCTTTTCTCTGTTTTAGCTTTCTACCTCTTAACATAAATACTTGATGAAATTTCATAATCAAGAGTTGAAAAGGAGGAAAATGTTATTTTAAAAGATCTTTTTTTAGAATATCTTGACATAATTTCTTATAGAAACAGAACTAACTTTTTTTAACCAAAATCTCTTGATGAGCCATTTCAGTAGAACAATGGTGGTAGTTTAAAAGAAGAGAATAGAGGAAAGAGAGTACGTGTCTTTTCATATTTAAAAAAAACGTGAGGAGAATTTGGACATGCACAGAGAGCTGAGAGGTAAGAAGAAAGATGGAGAGGAGCCAGCAGATGGTGTGGTGGTTAAGGCACTGGATACTCCCACATGGCCAATCACAGTTCGAGTCCTGGGCTTGGCATCTTGCTTTCTCACTCTCCCTCTCTCTCTCTCTAGTCAAATTAAAATAAATTAATTAATAAATAAAATTAAATAAACAATTTAAAAAAAAAGAAAAGATGGATAAATGTTAAGAAGTACAGAAAGTGAGAGGAACCATGTTCCAGGAGAAAATTTCTGTCCATAAAGAAATTTTCAGGGAAGCCCCATAGTGCAAAGGTTAAATGTTGGGCATAGAGAACCGGATCCCACATGGCTGACCAAAGTTTGAATTTCAGTCCCAGTGACTTAAAAAACACACTGGGCACATGCGTGGACATGCCCAAAATCCTGATGACATGGGGAAATGAAGGAAAAAGGTCTGTGTCATGACCATACCCCATTAAGGGTTCACACATTTTCTCTCCCTCTCTTCCTCGAGTGTGCATGCTTTCTGGAAATAGAAAGAAAAAGAGAGAAAGGAGGGGAGGAGAGGAGAGAGAAAAAAAGGGGAGGGAAGGAGTAGGAAGAGGAGAGAAATGAAGGGAAAAAAGGGGAAGGGCATTTTCAGTGCTAACTATGGCTATGGGACAATTTAGAGCAGAGATAGATAAAATGCAGTTGTGAAGTATCTGCTGTACTATAAGATGGTGTGATACCAACCCTCTATTATTGCCAAACATGAGTAAACACAAAAACCAAAGCAGCCATGCAGAGTGGTTCTTGGAGAAGGCTCAAAGGAAGGAAGCCATTGCTCATGCTGAGTTGATGTGGATGGAAGGAAGAGATTACTACAAAGGAGACTTGTGTCCAGAATAAGAAAGAAACCAAGCAACATAAGACTGGGAGATGCAAAGACCCTTCAAGACTGTTCAGGTAGTGACTCTGTCTCTCTGTCTCTCTCTGTCTTTCTAGCGAGCGCACACGCCCTATAGCGAAAACCTCTCCCCCAAAAAAGGAAAAAGAAAATACAAATACATAATAAAGGATGACTCCACAGGCTGAAAAACTTGGGAATATCTAAAAAGCTAACACTTGGAAGACAGAAGACAACTTCCATCATCCCATCCCATAAGTGTATGTTGTTGATTATGGGAAAGACCCCAGAGATCCCTCAGAATGGCAGATTTGAACCTAGTCCACAAAGTCCCTGGTTTCTCACATGTAGCTCAGGGTCTTGCAGAGGGGCATGAATTTGGGTCTGTCTTAGTCTATTTGGACTGTCATAGCTACATAATATAGACTAGGTAGTTCATAAATAACAGAACTTTATTTTTCGTAGTTCTTCAAACTGAAAAGTTCAAGATAAAGGTACCAGCAGACACAGTGTCTGATAAGGGCCTGTTTCCTGGTTTACAAATGGCCCCCTTCTCCTCCTCCTCCTCCTCCTTTTTTTTCCCTTTCTTTTTGTGTGGTTTTTTTTTTTTTTTTTAGAGGTTTTTGCTATAGGGCGCGTGCGCTCGCCAGACAGACAGAGAGAGAGACAGAAGGTGAGAAATCACCCCCCGGGGGGATGGCCACGCCGCAATCCCTTCTCCTCCATTCTCCTCTCGGGATCTTGGGCACGCACACACACGTGCCCGGCGTGAGTTTTAAGCCACCAGGTCCGGGACTCGAACCACAGTCGTCTACGTGGGAGTCCAGCAACATAGCCATTACGCTAACTGCTGGTCCCTTCCCCTTTCTTTATTCATGATACTGCACATGTGCACATGAGAGACAGAGACAGAGGGAGATAAACAACTTCACAGGGTCTGGTCGCACTATGATCTCCTTCCTCTAGCTCTCCCCCATCAGATTCTGTGCACACATACATGTGTCTGACATTTCTGGCTGATCAAGCCAGGGATTTGAACTGCAGCTGGATGGTACCATCTTCTTGTGTCTTTATATAGAAGGGGCAAGGCAGCTCTCTGGGGCCTTTTTATAAGGGTACTAATTTCAGGTATCAGGGCTTTCCTTTCAAGATCTACTCACCTCCCAAAGGCCCCACCTCTTAATATCAGATTGATGAAAAAGTTTCAGCACTGGAGGAGTATAAATATTCAAATCAGAGCAGACCTTATCTATTGGGCTGTCAGAAAAGTTATGACATATTTTTTCTATGCAAAAATGTGCCACAGCTTTTCCAACGACCCAATAATTCTTGCTTCATCCAAAAGAATTTAGTCTATATTACATATTAGGATTCCATATCAAATCTTTATATTTATTTTTTTCTGCTAAAAAAGTATTAATATCATCTAAACCCCTCATGTTACATATAGAAAGACAGCAAGTTGAAAAATGCTAAGAAACTTGCCCACAATCACAAAGCATTGCTGATCATAAAACCTAGCTCTTCTGGGACCAGCAGTTAGCATAATGGCTATGTCGCTGGACTTCCACATAGTTGACCGCGGTTCGAGTCCCGGACCCGGTGGCTTAAACTTATGTCGGGCACATGTTTGTGTGTGCCCAAGATCCCGAGAGGAGAATGGAGGAGAAGGGATTGCAGCGTGGCCATACCCCCCCGGGGGGGGGGGTGATTTCTCACTTTCAGTCTCTCTGTCTCTCTCTCTGTGTCTGGCAAGCGCACGTGCCCTATTGCAAAAACCTCTAAAAAAAAAAAAAAAAAAAAAAAAAACAACAACAAACCCTAGCTCCTCTGATTCCCAGTCCACTCTATCCTCCTTCTCAACTGAGAGACTAACAAAGATGCCAACAGAAATGGAGGGCCACTCAGAAATAGATAGACCTCTAAAATATTATGGGTTCTTGACATCAAATAGAAGTCACCATGAGTCAGAAATCAGGAATCTTCTCAGTGACATAACCCAGGTGGTGGAGCAAGGCTTGAAAGCGTAGAGGAAACCTGTGTCTTCTCTTGGCCTTTTATAAATATCTATTTTAAGTTAGTTTCAAGGCCCTGCAGAAAACTTGAGGCCAAGGGACAAGCCCCCAACGTTTCCTTTTTCTATCCGCCTGATAAGGGCTCCAAAGTCTTGTTATCACTGCATGACGCAGTCAGAGATGCCTTCCTTTGTGTTTTCCCAATTTGTTTCTAACGGGGTCAGTCACGATCTCTCTGCCAAATTCTATGTTCAGAGCCAAAAATTAAATTTCAGGAAAGATTCAGCTATAATGGAAAGAGGACTGGATTGAGTACCAAAAGACTCAGTCAAGGGACCAGCAAATGGTGTAATGGTTATGTTGCTAGACTCCCACATGGCCAGCCATGGTTCAAAGTCCCCCATATGGCCAACCATGGTTCAAATCCTGGACTCGGAGGCTTGAAACTCTTTCCAGGCATATGTGTATTTGTGCCCAAAATCCTGATAGGAAAATGGAGGAGTAGGAATTGCAGCATGCCCATCCCTATGGGGCGATTTCTTGCTTTCTGTCTCTCT